>CAWVNO010000061.1:6220984-6800661 GCA_963930645.1 Salticus scenicus | reverse complement strand
ATTTTCATTTACCAGAAGCCAAATTATTATTATAGCCAAATAAATACTGTGCTATAGGGAAACCAGAATCATTCAAAGAAAAGTTTCAAAACAAAATCATGGTTGACAAGCTAGTTTTCATACTTCCGCAGGCAGCACAGTTTTAGTAAAGAACCCTCATGATGCCTTTTAAATTTTTATTGGCAAGAATGCAATGACATTTTATTTGTTTTGGCGTAATTTTTTGTATTAAAAAAAAATTCCTTTTTTGATTATACTTTTTATGATTGCGTTTTTCAGTCAATTTATGATAATAATTCATATTCTGCTTATATCTTTAAAATATTGCTAGGTTTAAAATGATGCTTGCAAAGATTCTGAAGAAATAACTTTTAAAAATACATTTTCTATAAAATAATGTCATCATGCAAATGTCGTCATGTTTTCTTATTAGATCACTGAGCTGAGTGCGCATGCTTAAATGTTGTTCATTTTTAAATATTATTTTTATCCTTGTGTATTTTATTAATTTCACCACTATCGTATCGTTTCGACAAAAATTAATTGGAATTGGTCCACGTTAGAGAAATATTATATAGATTATTTTTAAAAAGTAAAAAAAAAAAAAAAAAAAGATGCTGTCTTTTTCAGACTTTTTAAAAAAGGAAAAGTATTTTCATTTATAAAAGTATTTTTCACATTTATAACCAACAAATGGCGCCAAACTGTCGTAATGAGTCTGAAATGAAATATTATTACGGAAACGCATGCTCAGTTTCTTAGCCGATTTGTAATTTATGTGTAGAGTACAATGAATTAATAATGTTTTGAATTAAATCCAAATAGTTTTACAAATATGGGAATGAAAAATCAAAATCAAAGTTTAGATACTTTTGTTAAAGTCAAACAGAATATGATTAATAAATTTGGTTTCTTTAAATATGTGTATTTCATCCCCTGATGAATTTTTTCACCTTTCTGAGCTTCTCCTACATAAAATTTTTTTTAATTCTTATTGGTCTGTGTGGTTTCAGTGATCTTGTATCTGTTGCTTGGCTTCTACTATGCTTAATAAATCATTATTTTAAAATGTATTTATTATTGTCTTAGTAAATTAGAATTAATGATATATTTACAACTGAATAAAATCTTTGTATTTGTATTCTTTCATGTTGCATGAAAAGTTTTAAACAAAATATTGTACAGTAAACTCATTAGATCATGATTTGGTGAGGTTGGAAAGAATTCCATACTTTGAATAATTTACATGCATAATGTTTTAGTAAGTATTATCACTAACGTAGATACAATCTCATTCAGAAATATTGATTGTTTCCACAAATTCAATCTTTCTTTTAATTATTATTAATATTATTTTGGTCATTTTTAGAATAAAATTAAGAAAACTTTAAATTTTATTTTTATTCTATGGAGTATACTTAAATTTAGTATGTTGGAATTTCATGAAATTTGTCCTCACCTCCCGAACCAAAAGATAATTGATTAAATTGGGGGGAGGGGGAGTAGAGCGGTTACGAGTAATCAAAAATAGCAAAGCAGAATGTTTTAATCTTTATCCCGTGAAAACATTTTTGTCGCACATTATTGCAGTTTAAGTTGCATATTTAATCCGTCAAATTTTGAACAGGATTAACAACTAGTATTCTCTAAAACAACAAAATTTCCTCCACTTGGGTCTTCTTTAGAAGAGTAAATGATCTACAGAATATTGATCACTAATGTCAGGGCCAACAAAAACGCCTGCTTAACAAAGGAATAAGGTGATGAAATGACTTTCTAATTTTTCCAGGAATATATCATGTAGCAGTAGAAAGGATATTTTCATTCAATATAGTTTTCAAAATCCGAATGATGAACAATGGAAATATGAAAACAAGTGATTAACATATTTTATGTATTTCAACCCAGTATATTTTTGAAGTTTAAATAACTTTTTGCAGGTATATGGTGCATGCTTAGCATATCCAGAAGATTTGTCACTGATAGCAACCTTGATTTATAATATCGTTATTATTAAAATAAAAGTTTGCATGCCTGTTGACTATTTAGTGAAAGAAAAATATATGACAGAGAAGCCCATTTTATATTAAGATACTGTAAAGTGGAGTAAGAAAAACTGGATATTTAATGGAAATTTTAAATGGTTTTTTTATTCATAGTCTTAACTTTCAGGGTTTTTTTTTAATACATATATATAGTTATGGACTGTTTTTATTTATATAAGAGTTTAATTATTATTAACTAAGCCAATAATTTTCATTAACATGAATCGTACATTTAGATATTTATAAAACAAGAAGCATTTGAATTTAAAGATCTGGTTAAATTATCTCAATAATGTAGTAATTTTTAGTTTATGTTCATCAGGATTTATGTATTTTTGTTATTAATAGCTATCTTTGTTTTAATTAAACTAGGCATTACAGAAGAATACTTTTAAAAGATTTAAATAAAGATTTAAAAAAAGAATTAGAATTTTCCAAGCAAATTATTGAGGATAACCCCAAAAATTATCAAGTTTGGTATGTTGATTTTTTTTAAATTTTGCATCTGTGTTTTTGTACTAATATGATATAAAGATATTAACTGTTTCATGTTATAATGATAAGTTATTTGCACTCACCTAAGAACAGGGTTGGCAAGTTTCTTCCAAGGTGGAAAAAACCGCGGAAAAAACCATGGAAAAAACCGGCCGGAAGAAATAGGTTTCTTCCAAGTGGAAGAAATGGAAGAAACTGTTTTTCTTAAAAATTTATCCTATAAATTACAGATTTGTAAGATACAATGGATGCATTGATCTTATAAACAACTTTAAATATACTTATACAAATTTAATAACATATTTAGTTAATAATTATGAGGTTCTTTTTATGAAAATGAGCTAATGAGCCTCGGTATCTGATGATCACATTCCAAAATACTCAAAATCCAGTAAAAAAATCAATTTCAATTTAAACAGTATAAAGTTTTATAATTTAGACAATTTTATTTCTTTAACTGGTAATAAATAATAATTTGGATCGCTTGCTTATACTTTCTGATAAAACAGCTCTTAACATAATCCAGTTAATTAAAAGAACCAGTATGCAATAATTACTTTTACTATATTACAAAATGTCATCAAAAACTTTATTTTCCTTATAGTCACATACAGTACAGTCAACTCCCTCTAATCTGCAGATTTATAATCTGCAAATCCTTCTAATCCGTAATTGATTTTTTAATCTAAAAGAAATTTACATCTCATATTTCAAAAGAATTCACATTTTTACTTTTTATTACCATGCTTTTATTAACTTCGATTCTTGTTTGTTTGTTCGGTACAAATCTTGCAATCTATTTTTAATTAATTTCCCTACTAGCTAGACATTTGAAACTTTCACATTAACTCAGAACCCGGTGACAACACAATACTTCGAAGTCAGATTTTCGAATAGTTTTCTTTTAATTAATTAAAATATGAAAATAATAAGCTCTTAATAGCAATAAAATAGTCATTAAAATATTAGCTATAATTTAATTGTTGCAAAAAAAAAAAAAAAAAAAAAATTACCGGTTCATTTTCTTTTGACATAAAAATAAATACATTTAAATTTAATTCAATGTGAATGTGAAAAAAATTTTAAAAAGTTAAATTATGCATTTCACAAAAGTTGACATCATTATCAATTTTAAAATTTTATACGCATTCATAAGTACTAATGTACGATGCTAATATACATTGTTCTAAAAGGAGTAATATTTTATTTTTAAAACCAACTTTTTTTTTTCACTATTATTATTACTATTTCACTGAGCTGATTCCGCATGCTTAAATATTGCTTAAATATTATTTTTTAGCCTCGCGTATTTTATTAATGACTCATCAGAAAATTTTAAAACATGGTAGGATATAATTTTTTTTTTTTTTTTTTTTTAAAATCTTATAATTATTTTTCATCAAACTTTTAGCATAATCCTTACTTTGAAACACAAATGGGGTGGGGGTGGGAGGTAACATTCTTATATTTATTATCCTGCAATTCATACAGACTAGCGCTGAAAATAAACCACTATTACATGAATGTTTAACAAAATTAATCAGCGATGAATATTATTTCCAGACTTTCAAAAATATTTTGTTTCGTATTTTTTAAATATGTTTGTTTACATTTTATAGGTACCTATTATTTGAATATGCTTAAATTATTTACCATCATATATAAATGTGATAGATTAGTTTTATTAATATTGAAGAAATATTTATTCTAAAATTTATTAAAAATCCTCTTTCCGTTTTGATGTCTATTTAATTAATAATAACTGACTTTGTATCTGCAAAAGAAAACTGTAAACAAAGGCAATGATCTCTAATTTGCAAATTCCTATTATCTGCGCAACCCCTGGACAAAACTTTTGAGAGTTAGAGGGAGTTGACTGTAAAACAAATTAAAAGTTTTTCCGTAGTTCAATACTGCACTTTATTTTTCAACTTAAAATAGATAAATACAAACTATGGATTTTTTTTAAATCCTAGAGAGCTTGCAGGACAGAAAAGCAGGTATCTTACTTATTGATACAGTTCATTGGGTACCAACTTTCGAGTTTATACAAAAAATTGTATCCTTAAAAAAAAAAAAAAAAAAAAAAAAAAAAGCAAATATTATGGCTAAAAATTCCACAATTATTATCACTTATACTGTGTGAACGTATAATAATATTATGAGATAGTATCTATGCAAAAAGTTCCAAAAATATTAGCATTGGAAAGTAAAAACCCATCATCTGTATATATTTAGTATGTAAAGCAACGGAATAAGCACCGCAAATTCCTAGCTTTTCTCTTACTAAATTAAACTGTATAAAGGCGGACGCCAAGACTACTTATTTACACTTTAAAATTATTAAAGTAGCATCTTTTATGCTCATATAATAATTCCCTATAACATTAAACATAAGAAAATTATTCCTACGGTAAAAAGTAGTTCACTAAAATTAAGAACTCAAACTATATGAAAAAATGCAACTAACATCGTTGCTAACTTTATTCTATTCTATTTCTTGAATTAAAAAAAAACAAAACTGTGGATGCCACGCGCATCACATAATCTTTACATTTTAACAAATTTTGAAGATAGCACGCGCTCATATTTTACATAAAAATTAAAAGCATTAAATTCATTTAACTCTTTTTTTCTTTGACATGTTGTTCAGCACGTGAACTTACAAAAAATAGAGGATAAATAATAAACGAATTTATACACTGAAATTGAAAATGGTTCAGTTATAACATCCTCCCACCTTTTGATTATAGGTTATAATCAAAACCAAATGTTGCAGGTGTAGTTCTCAATACATTAGTCTTTCAGGGACTTTAATTCTCCTTCCCGCTTTGCTATATCTGACTGGTTCCTCTTCTGAAGTTACAACGGGTTTAACAGTTTGAGCAGAGGTTTCCTTTGAATGGTATGCTTCTTTCAGTTTTGAACTATTATTTGATGATGTTACTTCTAAAGGATATAATCTTTGAATAGGTCGTAAAAGTTCATGTTGCGAAGTTTGAACCTTTACAAGTCGAACTTTCTTATCTTTGCCAGGAATAAGTTCTGTGATACGGCCTAGTGGCCAGTGGATTCGTTTCTTGTTGTCAGATCCAATTAATACAATATCTCCGACAGCGATACCCTTTTCTGGCTGTTTTCTATTTGCTCGCTGTATGAGAGCACCCAAATATTCGGATCTGAATCGATCTCTCAAAGCTCTGAGTAGGGACTGCCTGTATCTGAGCCTCTTTGATAGAGAATTTTGTTCAACTGCATCAACATCTGGAAGCTGAATTTCGTGAACATCTTGAAGAAACATAGATGGGGAGATAGGCTTTACAGTCGCATCTTCAGAAAGGTATGTTAGAGGCCTTGAATTCACTACACTTTCAACATCAGCTAAAAGAGTTGTCATTTCTTCGTACGTAAGACAGGCGCGTCCTAAGACTCTTTTAAGAAGATCTTTTATTACCCTAATCAGCCTCTCCCAGAAGCCACCCCACCACGCCGCCGTTGGCGGGTTAAACTTCCAGTCTATGGAGTTGACAGACCCATATTTTTGTATACATTGCCAATCTAAGCTTCTCAATAAATTAGCTGCGCCAACAAAATTTGTTCCGTTATCACAGTAGATAACAGAGCATCTTCCTCTGCGAGCCACAAATCTTCTCAAACCCATTAGAAATGCATCTGTTGAAGCAGAGGTCACTAGCTCTAGATGAACAGCTCTATATATAGCACATGTGAAAATCAAAATCCAACTCTTCTTATCGTTCTTAAGATACAAAGGACCAGCCATATCTATGCCTGTAACTTGAAATACGGCAGAATCTTTTACTCGGTTTTCAGGTAGAGGAGCACTAGATGCCCATAAAGCCCTTGAATTAAACCTTTTACAAATCACACAGCTGGCTAACACAAGCTTTACACTCTTTCTTCCGTTGAGGATCCAATACCTTTCTCTAAGCAAATTTAAGAGGATTTGTAACCCCGCATGACAGTTCTTTACATGAATATAAAAAATAAGTCGCTTAACAACTTCATGCCTTGAAGGGAGAATTATGGGATGGAGAAAATCTTCACTATCTTTCCTGTAAGTTATTTTAGTTTTCAAACGAATGACATCTTGCTCATCCTTACAGGTTTGTAATGTCTTCAATCTTTCATCACTTTCCGAAGAGAAAGATTCTTTTTGAACCATACGTAGAGTTTTTATCTCAGCTTCCCGAAATTCAGTAGCCGTCAATTCGCCTTTACTCCTCTTATCAGGATTTAAACAATTATGCTTAAAGCGAAGAATCCAAGCAACTAAACGTATGATTTTTTCATAACTTGAAAAGTAGCGGTAATACCAGTTATTGTTGGATGGAAATTCAGGTTTCGTCAACATACAAGTAGACTTTGACCTTTCTTTCTGAATTTCTTCCTCATTCCAATCTTCATCGGAAGTGTTCATGTGGTTTCTAAATTCTGCTGAATCTTTCATCCAATGTGGGCCCTCCCACCATCTGATTAAAGCTAATTGCTTAGCCTTACAGCCTCTAGACGGCAAGTCTGCTGGATTCTTCTCACTTGGTATATGTTTCCATGATGAAGGACTGCTTAATTTTTGAATCTCTTGAACCCGATTTCGGACAAACACAGACCAGCTCTCATTTCTTGATATCCAAGCAAGCACTGTTGAGGAATCGCTCCAGTAATATCGCTTCATTTCCTGCCAACCCAAAGCATCCACAACAGTTTTCGCCAAACGAGCGCCAATAGTAGCTGCTAATAGCTCCATCCTTGGTACAGTCGTATTCTTTAAAGGCGCAACTCGGGACTTGGCAGCAAGCAGAATTATTTCCCCTTGATCTTCCTTTTCTATCCTCAAGAATACTACTGCTGCGTAAGCATCTTTACTTCCATCAACGAAAGTATGAATTGTGCATGCATGTAAGTTTTCTGGAGTGATCTGGATATGTCTTGGTATCTTAACATCGTTTAAATATTTAAGTTCTTGGAACCATAATAGGAATTCTTTTTGTAATTCACCAGTTATTTCGTCATCCCAATTAATTCCTAATTTCCAAGCTTTCTGTAACATCAATTTAGGATAAAGCATCACCGGAGCAGTAAAACCAAAAGGATCGAAAATTTTATGAACTGCTGATAACATACTTCGCTTGGTAATCCTTTCTGTGTTGAAATCGCTTAGCCATTTCATGTTGACTTTTAATGTATCGGAAACCTTATCCCAAATCAGACCCAATACTTGAGTTTCCTTCTGGTTCGATGTTTCAGCGTGATCACCAGTGTATTCCCACTGCCTTAAATCGAAACCAGCATTTGCCATTATTTTCTTTGAGTCCGAGATAAATTTCTTCAGATCTTCTTCACTGTGCACACTAGTGGCGACATTGTCTACATAGAAACTATGCAAAAGCCTTTGCTTGAAATTTTCCTCAAAACTTGCACTATTTTTGATGTGATATTCAATTACTGATGATAAAAGAAAAGGGCTACACTTTACACCGAAAACGACTCGTGCATGCCTGAATACTTTAAGTTTCTTCTCTTTTAGATCTTTCCACCATAGAAATCGTAGGAAATCTCTATCCTTTTCACAAATGCTAATTTGAAGAAACGCTTTTCTAATATCAGCGGTTACACCAAATTTTCTTTCTCTGAAACGTAGAAGAATATCTGGGATAAGCTCAATCAAATTTGGGCCACACTGCAGACACTGATTTAAAGATGGATGGTTACTCAACTTTGCTGAAGCGTCGAAAACCGGACGGATAGGTGTTGTAGTACTGGTCTCTTTAATAACTGGGTGATGAGGTAAATAATTACCATAAGAGTTCACTTTGGTAGCAGGAACTTCTTCTATGATCCCCTCATTCAACCAGTCCATAAATATATTTTCATATTTTCCGTACATGTTCTTAGATAATAACTTAGAAGTTGTACTTTCCAAACGTCTTACAGCCAAACTCAAGTTATCTGGTAATGCAGATGTGTCGTCAGCCCAAGGAAGACAAATTTCGTAACGACCATCCTTGTTAATTTTTACTGTCTCTAAGAAATGTTCCTTTGTTTGACGGTCAATCTCATTTTTAGATTTCTTTTCTATAGTATCTGTTATTCCGATCAAGTCCAATCTCCATAAGTTTGAGATATCAGCTTCATTTACGAACAAAGACGTCACCATCATTGCTAAATTATCTGTTGAGACCTCGGTGTGAGGCGCTTTGCCCATCAATGTCCAACCAAGGTATGTTTCTATGGCAACAAGACCAGATGTCAATACTTTTCTTTTGCCAGTTAACATCTTTCCCATAATATCAGCCCCAATCAATATTTCGATAACTTCACGGCAATGACTTACATCAGATAATTCGATTCCATATTCTTTCAACTCTTTAATCCACGGACCATTAGTGACCGGTTGAATGTTTTCACATATAGTAATTTGATCCATCACTTCAAAATTACAGGTGAACTTCTCCTTCATATCCTTAACCTTTATTCTATAACAATTATGTTGGCATTCCTTTGTTGTAACTCCGCCAAACAATGAATGCATCATTTTTTCTTGACGAATGGGAGTATAATCCATCTCTTCTGCTATACTTTTCAAAATATAAGATTTTTGGGATGCTGAATCTAACAATAAACGAACTGTTTTTTGCTTGTTTTCGGAGATGAGTTTCACTTTTAAGGTTTGAAGGAATACTTTAGCACTTTGCTTATTAAAATTTGCCATGTTTACTTCGCTACTGACTGAATTTTCTTCAACCTTTTCTTGTGCAGTTTTACCTTGAGAATCACGCAAATCGCACATCAAAGGCACATGCTTCTTAGAACAGATAATGCATCTTAAAACTGCTCGACATTTTTTAGCTGTATGATTAGGTAACAAACAAGCGAAGCAGCAATTTTTATCCTTTATAATCTTTTGTATCTCAGATAAACTCAATTTTCGAGCTGAAAAGCATTCCGAGCTCAAATGCTTGCCTTGGCAAAAAATGCATACCCTTTTGAAATCTAAAGTAGAAGACGTTGTCAATAAACCTGCAGCTGTCGATAACTTATTTCGCATATAGTCTGCACTTGCACCGTTTTTCCTTTTAGAATATCTATTATCTTCACGCTTTGTCAAACCGAAGCCCGCTACAGCTAAAGATATTCTCTCTTCACCTTCTACTTCCGTTTTCAAAAAATACATCAGATTATTCAACCTTCCTTTAGCATCCGTATTAGAAGAAGAGAGATTCGAGCGATTCCAGGCCTTCAAAAAGTCTGCTGGGAAACAAGACTCAACCATAGGGTATAGAATGGAGGCGTATTTATCAGTGGTAACACCTAATGTTTCTAGCGCCCGTAAATATGACTCAAGCTTATCATATAATGAAGTTAATGCAAATCTACCTTTTGTTTGCACAGATATTATCAATTTCAATAACTCTCGTACATACACTTCTACTAGAATATCTTCCCTGCCAAAACGAGCCTTTAAACTTTCCACTGCCTTTGAATAATTGGCGCCAGTTGGCGGGAAACTTTCAACAACTTCTCTTGCGCGTGAACCAGCGATTGTTGCTTGTACTAAATACTGGAACTTGTCCTCTGGGGCAATTTCATCATCTTTATCGATTTGTTCAAATTGGCTCCAAAAAGGCAACCAATCCTTAATTTCTCCGCCAAATTTCCTGAATTCCAGCTTAGGTAAAGTAAATTTTCGTCTCATAGTACTATTTTCATAGTTACTTAAAATAGCATCAGTTTGAATTTGCCCAGATGATTGTATTCTCGCCAATTCTAAATCATGGTTCAATCTTAATTTCTCTTTCTCCAGTTCTGCTTCTTTTTCCAGCTTTAATGCCTCAGCTTCTTTTTCTAGCTTTGACTTCTCAAGTTCTTTTTCTTTTTCAGCTTGTTTTTCTTCTTTCAGAGCTTGTTCTTGTTTTTCTTCTTTCAAAGCTTGTTTTTCTTCTTTCAAAGCTTGTTTTTCTTCTTTCAATTTTCTTTCCACTATAGCATTTTCTAAGATATCCTGAACAAATTCGGGATCCTTTTCATACTCTTTACTATTTAAAATCAGCTCCTTTAAGCTTGCTATTGTGAACGTCGAAGGCAAAGTCTCTCCAATCTCTTCGGCTACCCACTTCAAATCTTCTTTTTTAAACCCTTTAACGGTTTTAAACATCTTTTTAATCTTAATATAATCAAAATAATTTTACTTCACTTGAACGGTCCTGTCGCTATGGACTCCAATATTTTTTATGTAAAGCAACGGAATAAGCACCGCAAATTCCTAGCTTTTCTCTTACTAAATTAAACTGTATAAAGGCGGACGCCAAGACTACTTATTTACACTTTAAAATTATTAAAGTAGCATCTTTTATGCTCATATAATAATTCCCTATAACATTAAACATAAGAAAATTATTCCTACGGTAAAAAGTAGTTCACTAAAATTAAGAACTCAAACTATATGAAAAAATGCAACTAACATCGTTGCTAACTTTATTCTATTCTATTTCTTGAATTAAAAAAAAACAAAACTGTGGATGCCACGCGCATCACATAATCTTTACATTTTAACAAATTTTGAAGATAGCACGCGCTCATATTTTACATAAAAATTAAAAGCATTAAATTCATTTAACTCTTTTTTTCTTTGACATGTTGTTCAGCACGTGAACTTACAAAAAATAGAGGATAAATAATAAACGAATTTATACACTGAAATTGAAAATGGTTCAGTTATAACAAGTATTTGTTATCAAATAACTTATTTTTCTAAAGATATTTTTAATATTAATTGAATTATAGTTTAGATTTGGCATTATATTTATATTTTGAGTTTATATAGTTCATAAATTTTAATTTTGAACATCTGTTTTGTCTTTTGGTTGGTTTCTTCCATTTCTTCCGGTTTCTTCCATTTCTTCCAGTTTCTTCCGGTTTTTTCCAGTTTCTTCCACTGTCCTGGAAGAAACTAGTTTCTTCCGGAAGAAACCCAACCCTGCCTAAGAATCATAATTATGAAAAACTTCTGCATCATTATTTATAACCCCCCCCCCCACCACCATTTTTTAATGTTGTAGTTTAAATTGTTTCATAAATCCCCAATTGAAAATGAAAGGTGTTAAATATGTTAAACTCCTATCTGTATCTGCTGATTTGGATCAAGCCACACAAACAACAAATTTAAAAAAAAAAAATAAATAAATAAAAAAAATAAATAAATGTAACTAAAATGTGATTTGATATTTTAAAATTCACGGCATCCTATCTACTTCCGATTTTCTCTTTAACCAACAGCTGTTTCATGCATCATGCTTAAGTTTATTTTCATTTCATTTCATTTTATTTTTCTATCTATATAATAGCTCCACTGAAAATAACATATCTAATTACTTTTACGATCTAACTGAAGAACCACATGAATCATCGAAAAAAAGAAATCCCGTTCAATGCATAATCTGTCCGCTTACACCAAAACAGAAGTGTTTGTTTACTTAACTGAAAAACTACTATTGGCTCATTTCAAGTGAAATCACCCAAGACTGTTACCTTCATGTCACAGATATTAATGAAAATTTTTTATTATAAAGTACATAATGAAAAAGGCTTAAAATATTTTTTTCAGAACTGTTTAGTCAAAACTAAGAATATGGGGTCATTTCAAAATTTAATTAAATTTAACAAAATGGCGTCAATGAGAATGATGGTTCATGAGTTTCAAACCACCATAACACTTTTATTTATGGACCAATTTTGTTCATTTTGGTGTTATTAGAAAGATAAATGTATGAACTATGAAATAAAATTATGCAATGCTGAAAATATGTATACAAGTACTTAAAAAATTATAATAAAAGCATTTTTTGAAGGAATTATTTTGCAAATTTCAAGAATTTTTTGCAGTAAAACCCCACATCTCACCACACTAATTTTTTTTTTTTTTCACATAGTATAAAATGACATACTTTTTAATATAGAAAAAAAATCAAGAGGGTGTTCTTTGTATTTTGTGATTAAAAAATTAAAGAAGTAAAATACATAAATATTTCATTTAGTTCTGTTTAATGGCTGACTGATGTACAACAAATGAACCACACAACATGCATTCATAGCATTTTAATGATTATTATTATTTTAAAGTAATTTATGAATGGAAAATATTATATCTGAGATGAAAGTATGTAAGCGAACAGTGCTACACGCCATGGTAAAAATGCATGTGTTGGAATTGGTGGTACTATAAAATGTTTAGCTACAAAAGCAAATTTGCAATGTCCATATTACAACCACATATTAAGTCCAAAAGAAATGCTTACAATTATTAAAATTTTTAATAAAAGGACTATATTTAATAGCGAAATAAAAATACCTTAAAAACATCCTTTTAAAGGAAACAGCAGATTAATTTCGGCCACCATCATGGCCATCCTCAGTGCTGAATCACAACCTAGACGTACGTTCCTTAGTTTCAAAGGGTTATTTTGTTGGCGTCGCATTTCTTTCACTTCACATCGTTTTCTTTCATTAGCTGTTGCCATTCTGGCGGAACTAAATAGTGCTCTCTATCGTTAACAGAATTTGAGTTATTAATAATTTCAATGGCCTCCCTTTTCAAAGTGTAACTATAGTTGTTATAAGGAGCTATTTTTTTAATGTTTATGGAGTTAGTATTAATTGGGTTATTATTGTGGGTAGTGGAAAAGGCTGTGGAGGTTTTACCATATTTTAAATCTGCACGGTGTTCTTTTTCGCGTTCGCTTATCCGTCTTTTCGTCATGCCAATGTAGCTGGCTTTATCGCCGTTAATATGTTCGAAGTCTATTTTGTATATGCCTGCGGTGGAGTTTTGGGGGATAATATCTTTTTCGTTGCGTATGTGCTGGAAAATGTTTTTGTTAGGTTTAATTGGAATATTAATATTATGGATTTTAGCTTCGTTACGGATTTTTACGCTGGCGCCATTACAGAAAGGAATAGATGTGGTGAAATTGGGTTTTGTTTTTTGTGCATTATCAATTTTGTTTAGTGTTTTTATGCGTTTTTTATAGAGAGTGTTGATAAGGTTTTTGGAGTAGTTAGCTTTGCTGGCAATGTTTTTGATATGTTTAAGTTCTTTGTTGAGTAGGTTTTTATTGGAGCATACGAGGATTGCGAGATTAATGTATGATTGTACAGCTGAGTATTTATATGAGAGTGGGGTATTACAATTTTTGTTTATGATTTCGGAGTTAGCTGTAGGTTTGCGGTAGATGGTGGTATCTAGGGAATTATTTGGGTTTTTTATGATTTTTACATCAAGAAAATTTAGGTTGTTATTTGTTTCTATTTCCATGGTAAAGTTAATGTTATTATCAAGGCTATTTAGTTCGGTAAGGATATTATCGGGATTTATGGAGAAACTTATCGGGATATTATCGGATATTATTGGGATCTATGGATATTGGATGTAAACTTTAATGATAAACTGGTAAGTTTCGACGTCAAAGACCTCTGTCCCTCAATCAATATCCCGGAAATCACACAAACCAATAACAACAAATTAATTGAAACCTACGGGAATAATAAAACCAGCGAAACATTAATCCGAACCAACAATTTACTCCTCAACGATTCTTTTTTCGCGTTTAATCAAGATATATACCGCCAACGCAAGGGGTGCCAATGGGGTCCCCTATCTCAGGGGTCATTGCTGAACTAAAACTACGCCTCCTAGAAAATTCTGCTTCCAATATAATAAATAAATGTAAACTCTGGACTCGTTATGTAGATGACATCTTTGCTATAATTCCTAACTCCATAAATCCCGATAATATCCTTACCGAACTAAATAGCCTTGATAATAACATTAACTTTACCATGGAAATAGAAACAAATAACAACCTAAATTTTCTTGATGTAAAAAACATAAAAAACCCAAATAATTCCCTAGATACCACCATCTACCGCAAACCTACAGCTAACTCCGAAATCATAAACAAAAATTGTAATACCCCACTCTCATATAAATACTCAGCTGTACAATCATACATTAATCGCGCAATCCTCGTATGCTCCAATAAAAACCTACTCAACAAAGAACTTAAACATATCAAAAACATTGCCAGCAAAGCTAACTACTCCAAAAACCTTATCAACACTCTCTATAAAAAACGCATAAAAACACTAAACAAAATTGATAATGCACAAAAAACAAAACCCAATTTCACCACATCTATTCCTTTCTGTAATGGCGCCAGCGTAAAAATCCGTAACGAAGCTAAAATCCATAATATTAATATTCCAATTAAACCTAACAAAAACATTTTCCAGCACATACGCAACGAAAAAGATATTATCCCCCAAAACTCCACCGCAGGCATATACAAAATAGACTTTGAACATATTAACGGCGATAAAGCCAGCTACATTGACATGATGAAAAGACGGATAAGCGAACGCGAAAAAGAACACCGTGCAGATTTAAAATATGGTAAAACCTCCACAACCTTTTCCACTACCCACAATAATAACCCAATTAATACTAACTCCATAAACATTAAAAAAATAGCTCCTTATAACAACTATAGTTACGCTTTGAAAAGGGAGGCCATTGAAATTATTATTAACTCAAATTCTGTTAACGACAGAGAGCACTATTTAGTTCCGCCGGAATGGCAACAGCTAATGAAAGAAAACGATGTGAAGTGAAAGAAATGCGGCGCCAACAAAATAACCCTTTGAAACTAAGGAACGTACGTCTAGGTTGTGATTCAGCACTGAGGATGGCCATGATGGTGGCTGAAATTAATCTGCTGTTTCCTTTAAAAGGATGTTTTTAAGGTATTTTTATTTCGCTATTAGAAATGCTTACATTTGCCAAAATTTATGTTCCAGGAATATACACATTTTATATTAAAAAATAATAGTGATAAACTTCATAAAGATGTTAGATAAACAATATGAAAATTGTTCAAAAATTCCTGGATAAATAATTATTTCCAACCACTGGATATTTCCAACCACTGGATGAAAGAAGACTGCCTGTAAAGCATGTTTCATCGTTAAAACCCGAATAAACTACTATGTCAGAAACACCAAAGAAAAATATTTGAGATGCATACAGCTGTTTTGGTAGCCTTAAGCGTACCGTCTTCAGTGCAAAAAGAATTCTGAAATTGGAGAAATGCACGTATATATAGGAGAAGGACCGAATTTAGTTCAACCAATAGGATTACGGGAAAGGTGTGGAGTGTGGCCCCCACCCAAGGGACAAATACACACCTCGGGGGGGGGGGGGGGGGGAAAGCACTGTTACAATTAAAATTGTTTATAATAGTCAGTGTTGCCAGATCTGACCGATTTTTTATTCAATAGTCACCAATAATTTTTAATTGTAATGTGATAGTCTACTATGTATATCAAACATCGCTTCTGTAAATTATTGGTGAAAATTGAATAAAAAATCCGTCAGATCTGGCAACACTGATAATAGTACCCATCATTTAACACGTTGAGTGCCACGCGAATTCTAAAAATCGATTAAAATTCCATAATTATTCCTCCTGTAATAAATAAAAATCAAGCAAATTTTAAATAAATTTTCAATGATTACTTAAAATAATGTAATATTTTTAGTTTTATATCCTAAATCACACTGTCAACCACCGATGGTTGACACGGCTTTATATCATATTTGACACTGTCAGCCACCGATGGCTGACATGGCGCTTAACATGTTAATTTTTTATTGGTATTGCTGTTACTTTCAGGGTAAAACTTTCACTGAAATGTGTGAAGTATAACATGAACTGCACACTCCTAAAGTTTCATGATGATTCCTTCAGTACTTTTAGAGATATATGACAAAATGTCTAGAATCTAGAATGGCTGACATGGCGCTCAACATGTTAATAGTGTTCTTAATATAGATCTTGATGATCCTCTACAAAATTAAATTGAACCAATTTTTATACTTTTAGCAACTACACAACTTTTTTGCTCAGATTAATAAGGCGTTTAGACGCTATCACACTTTTAAGATTTTGGTCCCATAGGTCATAATGATAAAGTATTTTTCTTTGTGTCCCTGTAAAAAAAATATAAGAATTAGAATCACCAAAATCTATATGGTGTCTGTAATTGTGACTTGTAACATGTGTATGAATTTTCAGTTCATTCAAATAGTAAGTAGTTTAGACACAATCACAATTTAAATAATTTGAGCTCATAGGGCATAATGATTAAGAATTTCTCTTTGTGTCCCTGTAAAAACCTATAAATGGTAGATTCACCAAAATCATTATGCTTCATGTGATGGTGACCTACTGTTCGTATATAAATTTCCTACATAATCAGAAAAGACATTTAGACGCTAATGATTTAAGCCCATAGGCTTTATAATGATAAAGATTATTTTGTTGTAAAAAAAACTATAAGTACTAGATTCACCAATAGCTGTATAGTTCGAGCAACTTTGACCTTTTACACGCATATAAATTTTCAGCTCATTCTGATAAGGCATTTAGACGCTATCACACTTCGAATATTTTCAGCCTGTAGGCCATAATGATAAAGAAATTTTCGTTGTGTCCCTGTAAAAAACAGTACGTGATAGATTCACAAAAATTTATGCACTTCATGCAACAATGACTTGTAGCATATGTGTAAATTTTCAACTTAAATTAAAAAAGGATTCAGATGATATCGCTGTTTAAAAAATTTTGGGCTACATAGACTATAATCATAAAGAATTATTCTTTGTGTCCCTGTAAAAAAACTGTAAACACAAGATTCACCAAAATTTGTACAGTTCGTGTGATGGTCACTAATAACATGTGTATAAATTTTCATCTCCCTCATAATTACGACAACAAAAAAAGTATTAAAATTAAATCATCTCTTATGAAGTTATAAGGTAACAAATTTCAACAACAACAAAAATGAGAAACATGGTTTGTATTGAGAACCTCTTTCTGTATGAAGTCGGTTTAAAACGTCTATGGGTTAATCGATGTGACCACTTACAATAACCATACTTTGAATTTTACGTAGCATAAATGTCACCCGCTACACTACAACATATGCAATTCGTTCTAGTGTGCACAGAATAGGATATTGTGAACAAACTAATGCTCATTTTAAGCATTCTGTTTTTAGCATTAATGTCTAAACTATCTTTTCAGACTAAATCGATGATGCTCTGCAATTTTATAATTCACTTTTTTCCCCTGTCTTGAATCGTTTCCAAGATAGGAACACTAACTAAACTGTTTTCCACCAGGTGGCACTGTAGGCGGTTGAATCGCATAGCACATATCCACTTTATTATACCTACATACCACTTTTATGACTATAGCTGCAGCTGTTCAGCAGTTAAAAGAGTCGAGACTGACTTTTTTGGGCACCTTGTACTTTCTTTTGATCATAAAGATATTACAATGGAACCTATTTCAGACAAGACCTTTGCAATAAAATAAAAAGTATCAAAATCGGATCATCCGTTCAGAAGTTATGAACTAACAAACAAAAAACAAAAAAACATACGCTTTGAATTGAGAACCTCCTCCTTTTTGAAGTCGGTTAATTAGAGCATCTCATACGAAGTTATAAGCTTACAAACACCAACAACAACACATAGCTTGAATTAAGAATGCCCTCCTTTCTGAAGTTGGTTGAAAACGACTTTGCGCAAATCGATGTGACCGCTTACAGTAACAGTACTTTGAATCACAGAGTATACGTGTCATCCACTACGCTGCAAAGTGTGCAACGTAGTTCAAGTGTGCACAGTGTAGGAAATTGCGAACAAACAACTGCACATTTTAAGCGTTCTATTTTTAGCAATAATGTCTAAAAACTGTCTTTTTGTAGTAAATCGATGATGCTCTACAACTTCGTAATTAACTTTTCTCCCATCTTGAAAGCTTAATTGTGCATAATGTAAGAAATTGCAAACAAACAAATACACGTTTATAGCATTGTATTTTTAGCATCAATGTCTAAACTATTTTCGTACTAAATCAATGATGCTTTGCAATTTTATAATTAACTTTTTCCCCCTGTCTTGAACCGTTTCCGAGATAAGAACGCTAGCATGAATGTCTAAACTATCTTTTTGTACTAAATCAGTGATACTCTTCAACTTTGTGATTCACTTTTTTCTCTAGAACCGTTTTGGAGATAATAACACTAACTCCTCTATTTTCCACCAGGTGGCGCTGCAAGCGGTTTAACCTTGTACTGCATGGCCACTTTGCTATACTTACATACCATTTTTATCACTATAGCTGCAGCCGTTTAGCAGTTAAAAGAGTTGAGACTGATTTTTTTGGGCACCCTGTATTTTCTTTAGATCGTAAAGATATTACAATGGGACCCATTTCAGACCTTTTCAACAAAACAAAAAATATCAAAACCAGAGCATCTGTTCAGAAGTTATTAGCTAACAACAACAACAAAAAAAACATATGGTTTGAATTGAGAACCTTCCTCCTTTTTTGAAGTCGGTTAAAAATTAGAGTCTTTTTAATTATTGTTTTAGGAAATGTTGCTAAAAACACAAAATCTTGAGGAATACTGACATCGTCTTTAGTGTAGTGAAAGTGATATAAAATTTCTTGAATAATGCTATTTTCATCAACATCATCAATGAAAGTAGATATACACACATAATTTAAAAATGAAGCTTCTTAAGTTTAGCCATAATGGAAGAATGGTGGATCTTTATAATTCATTAAAAGGTTATTTAAGTTTTATATATTAAAATATTATTTAATTTAATAACAATGATTAAAATATTTATGATGAAATTTTCTCTAATAAATGTTTGAACATGAATGTTATAGCTAATCAAATTAAAATATTACTATAATAATTAAAGGTAATATTTACCATATTTTGTTGATCTTATATTTAGGCTGCTGCAATCATCAAATACTCAGAATCAAAAGGTATCAATTTATCAAGTCTTTTCAAAGTAAATTCTTCCATTTGAACATTTTTTTTTTTTCAGTTCTCAAAACATGCCTTAAAGTGTTTTTTGTATAACCCCTTCAGGGTTTTTAGTAAATTTTTTACATTGAATTAATGACGGTAAAGCAGCAATCGTAAAGAGGCAGAATCAACTATGAAAATAAAAATGGCTATGTTATTTTCTATATATATATTGTATATTCATTTGCATTTTTTTTTTTTTTTTTTTTAGTAAGCATATAATTTTACGTATTTCATCAAATTAAATGTATTTTGTTTCTATTTAGGCATCATCGTCAAGTACTAGTTGAATGGTTGCAAGATCCTTCATATGAAAAAAGATTAACTGAACATATTCTGAATGATGATGCAAAAAATTATCATGCATGGCAACATAGGTACATTTTCATTCACAGTTTATTATAAAATTCATACTTGGTTTGGATATGATTATTTAATTATTTTTATTATATATATCTATATATATACATATATTTTATTTTTTAAATAAAGTAACTTTTGTTTTGTTTGTAGATTATTTGCTAAATAATAATAATGTGTGGTATGGATAAAACAAAATTAGATAAGTAAACATTATATTGATATTTAAAACAATATTCAAGTAAGTAGTTATTATTAATCCACATTTTCACTCCTTGAAATAACTGAGTTTCATTTTATTATATTTTATTTGAAGGTACAAAAACCATTTTATGCCTTTGAAGCATTTATCTCTTACAAGGAGAGGTCACGACATGGAAAATTCAGATCGGGACGAAAGGGTAACAACATATTAAAGCAGTAGGACCCACTATCCACAAAATTTCGAGAAAAAAGCATTTAAATTTTCAGTAATCTTTAAATACAAGTTATTTCGCAAGCGCCCCAGTGGTGTGATCCTAAAGTGCGAGTCTGCTAGCCAGACGACTCGGGCTCAAGGCTGCCTCAAGACTACTTTTTTTCTTTTTTTTTCTTTAACTTTTTATGTAATCTAAACTTTTTACTTATTTTTGCTTTATTTTATAATTCAATTTCAAATTTTAATAAAATGATATTTAATTTTTTTTAATATAAAATAAATAAATTTTTCTAGTTTTAATATTTATAACTTAAAAATACGATAAATTTCTATAACTTAAAAATAAATTTTAGTTTTATTTTAACTGTAAAATAAGGTAAAACTAAAAAAACTGTTTTTGATTATTTATCGAAATATTTTATTTTATTCAAACTTATTAATACCTTATAAACTTGTCCTATTTATTTTTCACAATGCATTTCGGGTGCACTTCGCGCCCATCTTCAGGTGATTTGTGACTACTCATCATCGCTTGTGTTTTCATCGGCTTCCCTCCGGCTTCCTTTCTTCACTTCATTTTGTCTGTTTCGGATTCTATCGATTACATGGTTCCAGTCCTTTGGGATATTCGCGTGCTCGCGTTCATTAACTGCTGTGGGGTTAGTCAGAATCTCGATGGCTTCTCTTTTTAGGGCGTAGCTATGGTTATTATATGGAGTGATTTTATTAGTTTTTATGGTGTTAATATTAATAGGGTTAGAGGAGTGGGTAGAGGCAAGAGCTGTAGATTGGCGGTTGTGTTTTAAATCGTCTTTGTGTTCTTTTTCTCTTTCGTGAATTTTTCTTTTAGTTACTCCGATGTAACAGGCGCGAGAATTATCTGTATAATTAAAGTCAATTTTATAGATTCCGGCGGTTGATTGGTTATCTATTAAGTCTTTTTCATTTCTAATGTGTTGAAAAATGTTGCGGTTTGGTTTGATCGGAATATTGATGTTGTGTTTTTTGGCTTCGTTTTGAATTTTGATACTGGCGCCGTTATAGAAGGGGATGGAAGTTGTGAATTTTTCTTTTTCTTTCTGGGCGTTGTCAATTTTACTTAGGGATTTGATGCGTTTTTTATATAGTTTGTTTACAAGATTTTTTGGATAGTTTGCCTTAATTGCTATCCAAAAAATCTTGTAAACAAACTATATAAAAAACGCATCAAATCCCTAAGTAAAATTGATAACGCCCAAAAAGAAAAAGAAAAAGAAAAATTCACAACTTCCATCCCCTTCTATAACGGCGCCAGTATCAAAATTCAAAACGAAGCCAAAAAACACAACATCAATATTCCGATCAAACCAAACCGCAACATTTTTCAACACATTAGAAATGAAAAAGACTTAATAGATAACCAATCAACCGCCGGAATCTATAAAATTGACTTTAATTATACAGATAATTCTTGCGCCTGTTACATCGGAGTAACTAAAAGAAAAATTCACGAAAGAGAAAAAGAACACAAAGCCGATTTAAAACACAACCGCCAATCTACAGCTCTTCCCTCTACCCACTCCTCTAACCCTATTAATATTAACACCATAAAAACTAATAAAATCGCTCCATATAATAACCATAGCTACGCCCTAAAAAGAGAAGCCATCGAGATTCTGACTAACCCCACAGCAGTTAATGAACGCGAGCACGCGAATATCCCAAAGGACTGGAACCATGTAATCGATAGAATCCGAAATAGACGAAATGAAGTGAAGAAAGGAAGCCGGAGGGAAGCCGATGAAAACACAAGCGATGATGAGAAGTCACAAATCACCTGAAGATGGGCGCGAAGTGCACCCGAAATGCATTGTGAAAAATAAATAGGACAAGTTTATAAGGTATTAATAAGTTTGAATAAGTATATTAACGTCCTAATAATGAGTTTATTAAAAATATTTTATTTTATTTTAGGTATGCTTGAAACAATACTAAATTTTGTTTAAAAAAAAAAATAATAATAATAATAATACAGAGAAATGATGATTTAAATTGCATATATAATTACTATCCAAATTAAATAATTACTTCTCCAATCAATACAGTTTATTGAAAAATTATAGTATAGGATTACGATGATATTAAATTATTACAGGTAAAGAAATGTTATCTTTAAATGTAGATTTTAAATGTTAATGAACATCATTTCTTTTTCAATAACAACTTCCTTTTTTTGTATCCTTCCTTGCACAAAATAAAATTCCACCTGCCCTTTATTATTAACAAGTTAGAAGCATTTACGTAATTTATACACATTCAAACAAAATCAGGAAGCTCAAACCAAGATTTAAGTAACACCTGCTAACTATTTTACACTTTGTTTACAGCTTGTTTATTTTTTAATTATTTAAATATTTGTCTGTTTTTCTTTATGTTTCTTATTTAGGGTTTTGTAAAACTAAACTTTATTTTTTAAGTTATAGAAATTTATTGTATTTTTAAGTTATAAATATTAAAAATAGAAAAAGTTATTATATACTCAAGAAAATTAAATAATTTATTAAAATTTTCAAATTTTGAATTGAATTGTAAAATAAAGTAAAAATAAATAAAAAGTTTAGATTACATAAAAAGTTAAAGAAGAAATGAAAAAAAAAAAAAAAATAAATAAATAAATAAAATAGTCCCGAGGTAGCCTCGAACCCAAGTCGTCTGGCTAGTAGACTCGAGCTTCAGGATCACACCACTGGGGCGCTTAGTCGCTTGCAAAATAAATTGTATTTAAAGATTACTGAAACTTTAAATGCTCTTTTCTCGAAATTTTATGGATAGTGGGTCCTACTGATTTAATATGTTGTTACCCTCGTAGTATACTACAATCCTGCGCAATTTCGTCCCAATTTGAATTTTCTATGTTGTGACCTCTCCTTGTTAGATGTATTTAGAATGCAAAATTTTACATTTATCCTACAGTTTAGTTATTTATTTTATTCAAATAACAAAGTTCTTACTGGAGATGATTATTACACTTTATAAAATATAAATTTTATTAAATAAAAAGTATAATAGTCTTTTATAGCTGAAAAGTAAGCGATTATTGTTCATTAAATAATGACTCTTTTCAGTTTTCTCATGTCTAATGTGAGTTCATACTATTACAATTTGAAAATTGCTATTAGTGTCAGAATGGTTTTGAGTTAACAGTTTTGTGCTTTTGAGTTAATTTAATAAGTTTTCTATAAACATTATCTAGAGGCTCATTTTTTAGAAAAACTAATCATTAAAAGTCAAAAAAGCAAGTTTTTTAGTAAGTTTCTTACATGACATGATTAAATTTTTCTTTTATTAGTCAGAGTATACGGTTAATAGTTACAGTAATGTTAGATATATAATGGAAAAAACAGAAATTTCTGTTAAAGATATAATTTAAAAAGCTACCAGGGATTGATATGATTTGAGCAACCTGTTGGAGACAGAGGAGATTATTTATTATAATAAAATAGATCTATGCTTGCAAATCAGAATTTTGAATGTTGCTTCAATAAGTTTGTGTGAACATAATTATAAAGCATTTGGAAACATAACAAAACTTGTTGGCATAAGTGGACTCTGCTCAGTTTCCCTTCATATGTATGTTGTTATAAATTTCTAGTACAATATATAAAACACAGTACTTCACATGTTAAAATCTAAGTCAAAAGACTTAGTTTAAAAGTTTACAATGTAAAAGATAAAAATAACATCACAACATTTCGTCTGAGCATTGCCGCCCCTGGACATCTTCAGGTTTAGTTCTCTTACTGTCAGCGTCTTGATCCTTTAATACGTGTAAAATGGGTTGCCATACTTTCGCCAATTCTCTAGAATGTGTATAATTGATGGCACGTTTATCGTATTTTATTATCTGTATTTTTTTCTGTATTTCAAGTTTAATCAGACTGGAGGGGGTTGCTATTATTTTAGCTTGATTCCATAAAGGTTTAGCATTTTTATTTTCTAATATGTAATCTTTAAGGGCTGTGTTACTGTACGGGGATCGTAAAGAATATTGGTGTTCGGAAATGTGTTTTTTAAAACTTCTTTTTGTTTTCTCTATGTAATAGACGGTGTTATTTTCAATTTCAATAGGTATTTTATAGATGCCTTTTTGGGGAGGGTTAATCTGATGTTTAATTTTTAACAAACTTTGTAATTTTTGTGTTTAAAATGCTAAATTATAATTGTAGTTCTTTAATATATTTCTGATTGGGATAAATTGTTTATGAAAATCTGCTGAACCGATATATTTATAGTTGTCTTTTTTAATTCTAG
Source organism: Salticus scenicus (assembly GCA_963930645.1). NCBI lineage: Eukaryota > Metazoa > Arthropoda > Arachnida > Araneae > Salticidae > Salticus > Salticus scenicus. The sequence goes on along the minus strand of CAWVNO010000061.1, from coordinate 6,776,085 downwards.
TTTGATTTAAGATAATTTTAACTTTATTATGCATTTTATTGAAAATATACTTATAAGAAATAATACGAACTATAGACTGTAATAGTACAAAATTCTTTTATGTATCCCTGAAAAGGAGCCACAGTAATTATATACACTAAAAAGAATACACCTATTTAATTAATTATAACTCATTAATATTTCAATCTAATTTGACATCATTTGGATGATTATAGTACGTCATCAGAAATCTTTTGTGGGGGTCCCGTAAATGAATTATTTAGTCTATACATATCCTTTTTCTATTGAAAACATGCTTTTAAGCATCTTTATAATATATGTTAATTCTATTATGTTGAATGCAGCATAAACGCATTAAAGTGCCTTTAAATAAAAATTTGTTCATAGGCTCTAATGTCACAAAATTCTTTTCTGTGTCTCCATAAATGAACCATAAACATTGTATACATTAGTAAAAACTATTCAGCTTATTCTACATTTTTCATAAACAATTGTATGAAATTTGACTTAATTTAGCTGATTACGTTACATTGTCATAACACTTTTGTATGGTCCTGTAATTAGAAAGCCTCAGAGCACATATTTTCTGCAGAAAACATAAGTTTAAGTATCTCAGTAATGTACGCTAATTTCATTTTGTTGATAGCAAAGTAATGATGTCAAAATGCGGGTTAAATGAAATTCGTCCCATATGCTATAATGATAAGAATTTTGATGTGTTCCTGTACACAATCCATAAAATATATAGACAAAAAAAATTACATAGCTATTTCTGTATAGAGTCTGAATGTGTGTGCCAATTTGCAAGTCAATCGGAGGATTTTTGCGGCCGCTATTACTGTACATACAAATTCTACCTATAGGCCGTAATGATAAGAAAAAATTTGGTGTGACCCTGTACACGAACTACAAATGGAATACACACCCAAAACTATATAGCTGATTCCGTGGGGCTCATGAACATGTGTACCAAATTTCCAGTCAATAGTGGAATTTTTACGACCGCTATCATGCGGCAGACAGACACACAGATGGAACCCAAAATCATTTTGTCTTAACAAAGAACCTACACTGATGTTTCAGCAAAAATTGCAAAAATAACTTGATATTTACGGTGTCTATCGCGGTACATACAAATTCATCCCATAGGCCATAATGATAAGAAAAACTGTGGCGTGTCCCTGTACACAAACTGCAAATGGAATATACACCTAAAACTATACAACTAATTTCATTGGGCTCATGAATATGTGTACTAAATTGCATGTCAATAGCGGGATTTTTGCGGGCGTTATCGAGGTAAATACATATTCTTCCATTATTGCGGTAAATCCAAATTCTACCCATAGGCCATAATGATAAGAAAAACTTTTGTGTGCCTTAGCACACAAATGACAAATGGAATACACACCCAAAACTATACAGATGATTCTGTGGGGTTCATGAACATGTGTACCAAATTCCAAGTAAATAGCTTGATTTTTGCAGCCACTATCGTGCAACAGATAGATAGACAGACAGGCGGAACCCAAAATCTTTTTAAGTATCAGCAGAGGTTCTCCACTGACGTTTCGGCAAAAATTGCAAATCAACAGCTTGATTTTTATGGTGGCTATCGTGGTACATACAAATGTTCCCATAGGCCGTAATGATAAAAAAAACTTTGTTGTGCCCCTGTCTACGAACTACAAATGGAATGCACACCCAAAACTATATAGCTGATTCCGTGGGGCTCATAAACATGTGTACTAAATTTCAAGTCAATAGCGTGAATTTTGCGGCTGCTATCGCACAACAGACAAACAAACAAACAAATAAACACACACACAAACGGAACCCAAAACTGTTTTGAGTCTCAACAGAGGGCCTCCTTTGACATTTTGGCAATTATCCACGATTTTACTATATGCATGCATTTGTGTTTCCACTGTATGTATGTTTGTAAATGAAACTGAAATCTATTTATTAGAGATTTTAATCGTTTAGTTCACAATGTTTTTTTTTTTTTTTTTTTTTTTTTTCTATAAATATGAAAAAGTGTTTCAAAATGCATATTTTAATTTTTTCATGCTTTATTATAATATTGATTTATCTTATAAACCCTTACATATACACTGATTAAATTAAATTCTTTATTTTCAAATTGTATTCTTTATTTTCAAGTTGATTCATCCTTTATTTTCAAGTTGTAATTACAACTGTTCCATAATAGAAAATGTTTCATTGTACTGTATTCTAAGTGATCTACTGATAAAGATTGCAATACACGTTTGCTGCAGATTTAAAGCAATAGACTTTTTTGGCTGATAATGAAAATGAAACTATTACTTTTCTTCACTTTTTGTTTCTTGAAAACTAATATTTTTTCAGTGAAGATTGGTGGCTGGTTTGTTACATATATTTAATATCTTTGACTCCAAAACTTTTTTAGAGAGCTTAGTATAATATTTTGCTTTTATTTTATTCTGGAAAGTAAAAGCTTTTATATTCTATACTTGTTATAAAACGCCATTCTACTGAATGGCTTCAAGCGAATCTTCTCGATTCTTTGTAATATAAAGATTGCAGGTTATTTTATTTGATCGAATGTCTTATTTAATAATTTCAAATCATTTTATATTTCAAAGTAATAATCTTCAAACTGATATAATAATATTCTTCTTACCTGTAGAATTCTTCGACGTTAAAAAATGAAGACTAATAACGGACACTTGTTTTTCTAGAAATAATAGCTTCTTCTTTAAGATGATAAAATCTATACAGTTTATTAACTAAAATAGTTACATGATGAAAATAACACTATTTACAAAAGTATTTACATATTCGAAATTTCACGAAAACAATTTTCTATTCGTAATATTTTATTAACTAAGCCACCAGTTTTCTATTTCATAATGACAATGGTGGTTCCATAAAAATAAATTAGGCCAAAGGTGGCCTGAGAGCATTCTATTTCATTGTGTTGCTCTCTTCACTAAAGCGAAACTAAAACTAACTAATCTATGGGCTACCTTTTCTATTTCTTCAACGGTAGCTCCATGAATAATAAAATCAGGCCAAAAAGGCCCCGAGAGCAAGCTACTATTTCATGACATTGCTCTCCATTCTAGAACAGAACTCAAACTAATGTCCCACGAGAGTAAACAAAAAAATGTTCTTCGAATTTTATCTCAACGGGACCTCTGGCGCCCTCTAGTGAGGCAAAAGTATATCAATACCTAACATCCTCCCACCTTTAATTTTTTAGGTGAGAGATAAAAAATTAAACAGTTAATTAACTAAGAAAATTTAAACTTATAAAACTACATACTAAGAAAAATTAAATCTATAAACTACAAATAGAAAAAATTAAAGTTACAAACTAATGAAAATAAAGAAAAATAAAAATAAAATATTTTAAAGTTCAATGCAATTTTAAAACATTTGTGATTGTCTTTCAAAAAGTTTTTTATAGTTTCTGACCACTTTCAGTTTATTGTCTCTTTTGCTGCTTGTATCACTGGATCCTCAGCATCTGATATCTCTAAGGGATAGAGTTTTTGAAGTGGTCTAATCAATGTCCCAGAATGCATTTTCACTTCCACAACCCTGGCACGGCCATCTCGGCTGGGAAAGATTTTCACTACTCTTCCTATTGGCCAATGTAGTCTTTTCACACTGTTGATTTCTACTAGCACAATGTCGCCTTGTTTAACAGGCTTACATATCTGTCTACTTCGTTGTACCAACTGCGCTAGATACTCTTTTCGAAATCTACTTTGTAGTTGCCTTCGAACACTTTGGCAGTGCTTGTATCATGCTCTCAGTTTTTTAGCATCAATGGCATCCAGATCTGGTACACCAATTTCTTGAATGTCTTGCATAAAACAGGAAGGTGTCAAAGGAATGAACTTGTCTGGTTCTTCTGATAGGTATGTTAAAGGTCGACTGTTCATTATGGCCTCAACTTCGCACAAGATAGTAGAAAGATCTTCAAAATTGAGGGAAGATTTTCCAAGAGTTCTCAGTAGGAGGTTTTTTACACTTCTAATGAGACGCTTCCACCATCCGCCCCACCAAGCAGCGGTTGGGGGGATGAACTTCCATTTTATTGGAGCTATGTCATTCGTCTTTTGAATTTGATTCCAGTCAAGAGATTTAAAGAGATTGTTGGCACCGCGAAAGTTAGTTCCATTGTCACTGTAGATTGTCGAAATTCTTCCTCTTCGGGCTACAAATCTTCTTAGCGCTTGTATGAATCCCTCTGTTGATAGATTCGTCACTAATTCCAAGTGTATGGCTCGATATACTGCACAGGTAAAAATGACTATCCATACTTTGGATTTATTTTTCAGGTAAAGAGGGCCACATAAGTCGATGCCAACAACTTCAAAAACTTTTGAGTCTCTGACTCTGTCAAAAGGTAAATGGATCGGAGGAGTAACAAATGGTTTGGAAGAAAAAATTTTACACTTTGTGCATTTTATCAATTCACTTCGGATGTTACGTTTTGCAGAAATAATCCAGTAATGTTCACGTAAGATCGAACCAACTGTCTGAAGTCCAGCATGGCAATTCTTCAAGTGGCAGTCTCTAATTAGGCACCTTACAACATGATGTTTTGATGGCAACAATATAGGATACTTGAAAGAAAAAGTGTCTTCTCGATCTAACAATTTTGTTTTGACTCTTAGAATATTGTCTTGATCTTTCATAACAACAAGTCCTTTTATTGTTTCTCGCACATCACCAAAACTTTCTAACTGTATGCGTGACCAGAGAAATTTTTCCGCCTCTTCCTTTTCTTCTGCCGAAAGTTCAGCTGGGAAAATATGATTTCTATTTCTACATTTTGTTGCAAATCTTCTTATCCAACAAATAATATTTACAAGTTTACTAAATTTCGAAGTTCTTTCATAATTCATAAATGGATCTACATTTTGACTCGAAAATAATGACACTGCAGTTTTCTTTCTTTCCGACATAACTAAGACTTCATTAGGGGCAATCTTCGGTTGGGGCCAGTTACTTTTTTCATCTGCTAGCCATTTAGGACCCTCCCACCATCCCGATTCCAGAAGGTATTTAGGACTACAACCACGGGAAGGCAGGTCTGCCGGATTTTGACTTCCTGGAACTAAGTACCACTGTTGAGGGTTCGTAAGTTGGCATATTTCTCTGATTCTGTTGCCCACAAAGGTACCCCACTGGTCATTTCTTTTAATCCAGGCCAAAACTGTCGAAGAATCAGTCCAAAAGTAAGTTGGTACTGTAGGGATGTCCAAAGCTTCTACGACATACTTTGATAGTCTGGATCCCAACACACAGGCAAGCAGCTCAAGGCGAGGAATCGTTAGAGCCTTTTTTGGAGCCAACCGCGATTTTGCTCCCAAAAATTGAATTGAAACTCTTTTTTCTTCTTCGCACCGTAGAAAAATTACTGTTGCATAGGCACTTTGACTTGCATCGCAGAAAATATGTAGGGTCCAATCTTCTTTATTTCCATAACCTATTCTTCTCGGGATCTTCAATTCTGTTAGCTGTTTTAATTCGCTGTACCATTTCTGAAAGTCTCTTTGAATTTTCTCTGGAAGCGGAGTGTCCCATGCTGATTTGCTGGACCAAGATTCTTGAATTATTATCTTGGCTGGTAACAACGCTGGAGCTAGAAAACCGATAGGATCGAAAATTCCTTGAGTTATGGATAGAATTTGACGTTTTGATGGATTCACTATTTCTAAGTCAAATTTATTGCAGACCATCAAGCTATCATCTGTTCTGTCCCATTTGATTCCTAAAACTGGAATTGGAGTTGAGAAGTCTTCCTTTTCATTTTCTAAAGACAACTTTTCTATTTCTTTTACAGGACCGAATTGCCACAATCTTAGGTCCGTTTTAGCTTCAGCCATGATATCTGTTGCCTTAGATTTAAATTCTTCCAAATCGGACGTGTTGTTTACAGATGTGACATTTCTGGTGAGTTGTCTAAGAAATCAGGGTTCATTCTAGACCTAAAAAAGGGCAGGGTGCTGTAAGCTAAAAAGGGCACTTTAACTCTTAAAGAAAGGCACTTTTAAAAAAAGAAAGGGCATTTGATCAAAAAAAAAAAGGGGGGGGGGCATTTTGTTAAAAAAAAAAGTCTAGTTCCTTATTTCACGAGTTTTATTGAACAGATTCATAATGATTGAATGAATGGCCCACTAGAGAATTATTCAAATGAGTTTTATCGTCGAAAGCTCCAGAGAGAAATTTCCCTATACATACATTTTATAGAAATCGCAGGCCACAAGAATAAGTCCAAGCCAATCTCCCTCTTAAATTAAATAAATGTTATCAGTTAAATACGAAATGTATATTCAGGTCTCTAAATTAAAAGCGATCCGTTGGTCCGGGACCACAAAAATATTCAACGGACCAGTAAAATATAAATTATAGTGGTCCACCAGACCAGGAACGCTTTTCAATTTATTTTACTTTATCTGTTTTTCAAAATTTGTCTAATAATATTTCTCATCCTTCCTTTCATCCAAATATTGAAGATTTTTGAAAGCTATAACACAAATTATAACGAATATTTTTCAAATTTCTCTCATAAAAACTATATGAAAATTCAATACTAGTACTACTCTGCCATCTAGTCAAATTTAAAGTAATTTAATTAAGGTAATTAGAAGACTAATTGATTGTTAAAATTAAAATAGTTAAGGTAAAACTAAAATTCAGTCTCAAATTTTTCTCTGTCTCTCACTCTATTTTTTATTTTATTTTATTTTTTATTCTCATTTTATTTTTAAAGAGGGGATTGATGGAGTTTTGTGATAAGGTTATAAATTATTTTAAGAAATAAAATAACCTTTTATTATCACATCGAAATATAAATTTTACTAAGGAAATTTAAAAGTGACTCTCCATCCTGCCATCTCAAAATTTAACACTATTTAAAAAAAAGAAAAAAAAATTGTAGCTGATTAGCAAAATAAGGATAATGTCACTGTTAATTCATAAAACATTTTTTTTTCCCCCTTTTTATAGCTGATCCCCTAAGTATGTGTATATTTCACTATAAACCCCCCCCTTTTTTTTTTTTTTTATTTAATAGCAGCTAATTGCTCTAAATCGTATTTTCCTTTTTTCCTCATTTTTTTTTTTCTGTTGCTAACTGTTGTGTTTTATATAGAGAATAGAAAGAAAATAATAATAATAATAATAATAATAATAATAAAAACGCTGCAAAAATATCTTTTTTTCTTCTTTCATTTTACCTCCTTTCCCCATCCTTTTCAGTTTCAGTGTTTAAATATAAACAAACGCTCTGTTAAAGTGTTTGTTTATTTATGAGGATTATGTGATTATTCTTGGAGCGCTATAGTTTGATAACAAAAATAATTTGAATTTTGATAATTAGCTTATATTAATCACGAAATATTTATCGTATTAATTTTACGCCCGTTTAAAAATTTTTCTGAAAAATTCCTTATCATTATGGCCTATGGGCTCAAATTATTTTAAATTCGATTGTGTCTGAGCGCCGTATTCAAATAAATTGAAAATTTATTACACACGTTATTAGATCAGAAGTAGCAGCCGAAAGAAATAATAAATCGATTTTTCTACTTTTATTTATTTTATTTTTTCTACTTTAATCATAAAGTCTTAAAGAGTCAATCCAACCTACAATTTCTTATTTCACTAATAAACTTTTTTAAGGTTTTAGCCACAAAATGTTACATAAAATTGATTCTTTATCGCACTTTAAACCATGTTTCCTTTGGGGGAAGGAGAAAGAAAATAAATAAAAAGAGCATTGTAATTTTCATCTGTAACTTTCCACCTTTTGCAAACATCCGATTCTTCCACCCGTGAATATGCTCACCAGCGGCCGAGCTGTTCTGCGCTCAAAGCTGGTAAACGTGAGGTGCCGGTTTCGATAACAGGTCGCGCTCGCCGGCCTAGCCGTTCGAAGTTTTCCGTGTTTTTCTCCGAAACGAGTAAATACGGGCTAGGACCCCTTAGAAAGACCCCCTCATGGAAGACACTCCCCCTCAGGCCTAGGACCCTGGTGCAGCTAATTGGCCTTAATCCCCATAACCCAACCCAACCCAACTCTCCCGTGGGCATTCTTCAAAGAAAGTACCTACAGTTACGTCAAAAAGTAGTGATGGATGGAGTAAAGAGATCACATTTGCTTTAATCTCCCCCCCCCCCCCCCTCCTCCTCTCGCTTGCTCTCCGTTGAAGACCGCCGCGACGAAAGAATTTTCTTTGTCACGGGCCGGTTCAGCATCAGCACTGAGTTGACAGCTCTGATAATAAAAAGGAGTTGCAGATTGCATTTTTCAGTGATAATCAATTGTGCGCATTAAAGATTAATAAATATAGAAAAAAGAAAATAGGCTGATCGCCTGTCCGTTGTTTTTCTTGAATGGAAATAGTTTTAACCTCAGATTAGCCTTGTAATTTATTATAACAGTAAAACATCCGAATACCCGCGAAATAGTATCTCTCAATAAATGCTAATACTTGACTTTCTTTTTTTCTTCTGCAATACTTAATTGTGGACCTAATAGTATTTTTTCTTTTTTTTTTTTTTAATAAACTTGTAATTTATAATCGAAAAAAAGGGAAAGAAAAGACCGTGGATAATCCAGAGTTTACTATATATATATATATATATATATATATAAACAAATTCTATTGAAGCATAAAGTTTAAAATAACAAACGCATTAAGAAGTTTAAAAAGATAAAAATTACTTTATGATTAATGTTCAGAAAATATAAGACACACCTACCTTTTTTCAAACAAAAAAGTCAGCTTTAAGCATTTCACGGTATTTTGTTCAAGCTTGCGATCGTTTAGGCATTTTCTTCTGTCTTTTGGGTGCATGTTTAAAGCTAAAATAAGATGGAAAGGAATTGATCGCAAAAACCTAGTTAACAAAAATCTTGACTCTTAAGACGATGACGATCGCTTTCATTTCTTACTTTCGCGCGAAATAGAGAATGTCGATATTGCCATAAAGAAGAAATATTAATTATATTCTTAATCTACAGACGATTTTCATTAATCTTATTTTCAGACGATTTTTGTGACAATTAATTTTTAGGATCGAAAGTTTTCTTCGATTCTTTCGTTCGTTTGACACGAAATTTCGATATTTTTTTTTTTTTTTTTTTTTTTTTTCCGGGGCGCGCGATCGTGATTAAAGGGCAGCGGGGCGGATTTTTTTTATCGAAAGGGCAAACGGGGCGGAGCGCCCCGTAAACCCCGTCTAGAATGAACCCTGAAGAAATATATCGTGGGATTGCTCTTCTTCTTCTCTTTTGGACAAGATTTGTGCAGGGTCGTTGATTCCTATCGTTTCGAGTCGCCTCAAGTTTGGAACATTCCAATCTTTTATGTACAGATTTGTCATTGATAGCGCTGTACCGCTATTCAAGCAACCCTGAGATGGACGACCTGTTTTTCCACAAACTGTCCACCCAAGTTTGGTTTCTATCGCTGTGAGTCCATTTTCTAATTGCTTGACTCGACCCGTTAGCAGTTGACCGTAAACGTCACTCCCGATCAAGATTTCTATTTCTGTACTTCCAGGGCCGATATCGGACAACCACAGCTTATTTTTCTTGAGTTCTCTGCACAGATTTCCCTTTGGAATTCGAGGAATTTCACCACAAATTTTCTCTTGTTCTAAAAGATCGAGCTCATGTATGGAACTGACCCGATTATTCGATGCACCTACAGCAACTCTAAATATATTATGCTGTTTAGCTTCTATCTGTGCACCTCCAAAAACTGTATGGGCAATTATTTCTGAACCAATGGGTTTTAGCTTGAGCTCTTTTGCAGTTTTCTTTAAAATATAACTTTTCTGGGAACCACTGTCCATAAGACAACGCACCCTTTTTTGGCTTTTTTCCCCTTTTATATTTACTTCTAACGTCATAAGGGCTATTTCCTGGGAGCATTGTTTGGCGACAGTGTTCTGTATTACTTTGGGAGGTTTGCTTCTACTATTTTCACCCCCTTTCCTTATCTCTGGACAAAATAGTTCTGTGTGTGGTTTCGAACAAACGTGGCACTTAATAAAAACCTTGCACGTTTTTGCCCGGTGTCCAAAACGCAAACATTTCAAACAGCAATTTTTTTCTTTTACTTTATTTTTCTTTTCGTCAAGGGAGAGCGATCTGGCTGTTATGCAGTCTTTACTCTCATGCGTTTTTCCGCAAAATATACAGCTTAATTCTTTTGCAGCGAATAAGCCTGTAGCAGTGGGGACCCTGTTATCTCTCTTGTGGAATTTATTTTTAACATTTTCCTTGGGTGAATTAATTTCAAAACCCGACCTGGCTAATTGTAACCTTTCTTCACCTGCCACTTCCCTTTTCAAAAAATTCAGCAATAGTGACAAGTTCGATTTCTGTGTGGTTTCCTTGTCATCTAACTCAGTAGAATCTTCCCTGGCCCCAACATTAAGTCTTTGAAATGTTCTAATAATATCTTCGGGTAAACAGGATTCTACCATTGGGTACAGCCACGCAGAGTTCTGATCAATGTTTACACCCATGCTTTCCAGCGATCTCAAGTGTGCTTCTATCTTGGTCACTAAATTACACAAATTTTTGCTATTTTCCCTAGTCTGTACATTAGCTGTAATTAATTTCAAAAATTCCCGAACATATACTTCGATTAAGATATCTTTATCCCCATAGCGTTCTTCAAAAGCCTTTACTGCCTTTAAGTAATTTTCTGATGTTACGGGGTAACTTTCGAGTAATTCTCTGGCTCGAGTTCCTGGTTCTACGCACTGTAAAAGGTACTGAAATTTGTCAGCGTTGTCTAATTCTTCATCCTCATGAATTTTCTTAAATTGGGCCCAAAAGGGCAAATAATTTATCAATTTTGAATCAAATTTCTTGATAGCTAATTTTGGTAATTTATATCGCTTTGTTTTCAAGTTTGTTTCGCTTTCTATTTTATTTTGGCTTGTGTAATTAAAATTTACATTTGAATTTAACTTTTCATTAATTAGTCTTTTAACTGTGATAAATTCATCACAGTATGCTTCGCTTTCTTCGGCTTCTTTTATAATCAAAGCTTCATCGCATTTACTATCTTCCGACATAATGTCCAATATCTCATTATCAAATGCTTTTAATTCTGTCATTAAACCCTCTAATTTATTTAAATTATCTAAAAGTATACCCTTCTCAAGATCTTCTTTCTCTAGTTCAGTTTTTAAAATATTTAAAGTTTTAGTAAAGGAAGATCGTAATGGTGTTCTACGTCTTTTTATTTTTTCCATTTCAGATTTTTAAACAAAAACAGAACAGTTTTATGTTAATTAACCAATTACTCGTTATTTATGCCTTTTAATTTAAATGTAAAAACCTTCACTTTTCTATTTACCAAGAAGATTTTATTTAAAAAACAACTTGTAAAAAATTCTATTTGGAGAGCCATTTTCTTTTCGTAAAATGTAAACAAAAGAAAATAACCATTTATTATTTTTTATTTTACTCTTATAGCAATATTTATTTTCAACTGAATGATAATTTTTATTTATTTAATAACTGTAAAAATTTATTGAATATAACAATCACCAAATGTAATCCAAAAAATAAATTAAAATCGAAGCTTCTATCTTGCACATTCTGTTTTCATTCATAAATTCTAAAATAATACTTTATTTCATAATCATTGCGAAACAAAAAATAAAACAATAAAAATTCACTGCAATCAGATTTTGACATCATCAAATATTTAACCATGAAAAAATGCTTTTTTATTCCTTCTTTCATCAAATGATGCTTCTTTTTCAAGGTCAACTCAATACTCAATTGCTTATTTTTTTTTTACTTTTATTTATTTCAATCATAAAAAAAACAACTATCTTATTTTGACCTTGATAAATTTACGTTTTAAATGTACAAATAATATATAGCAAATAAAAAATCTTGTTTTATTTCAATCAATCAGACATTTTTAATTTTATTTACTTTGAAAAAGGAATATTCTATATTCTAAATAATTTCAATCTAGATATCTTTTGAAAAACATTTCATATAATAATAATATAATCTTTAAACCATTTATTGTTTCAAATGAAAATAATTCTTTTCTTTTCAGTTAATATAAACAATATATCCTGTATTTAGTATAAACAATACATCCTGATGTGGCGGACGCCATAAAATTATGTTATAAAACGCCATTCTACTGAATGGCTTCAAGCGAATCTTCTCGATTCTTTGTAATATAAAGATTGCAGGTTATTTTATTTGATCGAATGTCTTATTTAATAATTTCAAATCATTTTATATTTCAAAGTAATAATCTTCAAACTGATATAATAATATTCTTCTTACCTGTAGAATTCTTCGACGTTAAAAAATGAAGACTAATAACGGACACTTGTTTTTCTAGAAATAATAGCTTCTTCTTTAAGATGATAAAATCTATACAGTTTATTAACTAAAATAGTTACATGATGAAAATAACACTATTTACAAAAGTATTTACATATTCGAAATTTCACGAAAACAATTTTCTATTCGTAATATTTTATTAACTAAGCCACCAGTTTTCTATTTCATAATGACAATGGTGGTTCCATAAAAATAAATTAGGCCAAAGGTGGCCTGAGAGCATTCTATTTCATTGTGTTGCTCTCTTCACTAAAGCGAAACTAAAACTAACTAATCTATGGGCTACCTTTTCTATTTCTTCAACGGTAGCTCCATGAATAATAAAATCAGGCCAAAAAGGCCCCGAGAGCAAGCTACTATTTCATGACATTGCTCTCCATTCTAGAACAGAACTCAAACTAATGTCCCGCGAGCGAGTAAACAAAAAAATGTTCTTCGAATTTTATCTCAACGGGACCTCTGGCGCCCTCTAGTGAGGCAAAAGTATATCAATACCTAACAATACTACTTCACAGTATATCTAGTAATTAATGTATAAGTTATTCCGTTTTGCATTGGAACAATTTGGAAATCACATTAATAAATAAATGCTGAACTAATTTTTAATAATAGATAAATATTGATTTCTATTTATTTTAATTTTTTCCCCCCATTTTTACTTTTTTGTAGGCAATGGGTTATTAGAGAATTTAATTTATGGGATGGTGAACTTAATTATATTGATCGTCTTCTTGGTGATGATGTTCGTAACAATTCTGCTTGGAATCAAAGGTTTTTCGTAATCAGCAGTACAACTAACTTTTCAGAGGATATTCTTAAAGAAGAAATTAAGTAAGTATTAATATCATCATGTGTAATTTTTGCCATTTTCGCTCTCTCTCTCTCTCTGTCTTTTATTATAATAAATTTAAATATATATACCGGGTGATTCAAAATAGATGTTACAGCAATTATCTCGTAAACTAAGAAAGATAGAAACATACTTCTAATTACAAAATTAGTGCAAATTAAGAGTAGATTTCAGACATGGCATTTTTTTGTACAAGGGGCTGTATACATAGTAAATACAAAATTTAATTTTTATATGGCCCCTCCTATCATGTAACTTATATTTCGAAAAATATTCTCCTCGCTCTAACATGCAAAAAAAAAAAAAAAAAATCATCTCTCTAAGTCAAAATCTCATTGAGTTATTGCAATTTGAAAATGATACCACTTTTTTTCAATTTTGGCATCTATTTTTTGACTCCAACCGGCTCACTTTAGGGGGTTATCTATGAGATGAGAAAAATTTTAAAAAGATCCTTTATTTTAAAATAGCAACTAAAGTCATTCAAACACGTGAAATCAACAGTTTTAAGAACTTAACGCAAATTTACATTATTCCGTATTGTTAAAAAATTTAATAGTTAAATTTCTTAGAGGGTCACCTGCAAATTAAAACTCGTTAAGAGAGGTAAAAAATTAAAAGACTAGCAAAACTGTGTGAAATTTCCGCACTTTATTTTTACCACTTTCCATCATGGTTGAAAAATTTTAATGACTTTGGCTCTTTAACAATTCCAGCAAGGTTGAAAAGTGTTAATGACTTTGATTTGTCTGTCTGTCCATCCATCTTTCTGTGTGTCTGCGCTGTAACTCCCGTGAACACTCATAGAATTTCCTGAAACTGATATATGTTACTATTTAAAAATTTTCATACCTTAAAATTAATCCTTAAAAGACAACGAATATATTTCAGCTGTTGTCACAGCCATCTTCAGCGTTGCAAATGACGAAACATTGGATTGCCGGTCTTCATGGTAAACAAAACTCCCCTGCTGACGTTTCCTCTTCACTTCATTTCGTGGTAGTCAGGATCTTTTGCCATTCTTCGGGTATAATACTGTGTTCGCATTCGTTAATGGAGGAAGGAGTGGTTAGAATCTCAATAGCTTCGCGTTTCAGGGCATATTTATGATTGTTGTGATGGGCTATTTTTTGAGTTTTAATAGTGTTAAGGTTAATCGGGTTATTGTTATGGGCGGTAGATAGAGCGGTAGAAAATTTATTATGTTTAAGGTCTGATAGATGTTCTTTTTCGCGTTCCCCAATTGTCCTCTTGGTTATACCTATATAGCTTGCCTGAGTTTGATCTTCAAAATTAAAATCTATTTTATAAATTCCAGAGGTGTCTTTAGGAGGAATAGTATCTTTTTCATTTTAGAGGTGTTGGAATATATTTTTATTTGGTTTGATTGGGATATTAATATTAAGTTTAGTTGCTTCGTTTTTGATTTTATTGGCGGCCCCATTACAGAACGGAATAGCGGTGGTAAATTTCATTTTGGTTTTTTGAGCATTAGGAATAATATTATTATTTTTAGGCGTTTTTTATAGAGTTTCTGTACTAGATTTTTGCTGTAGTTCGCCTTACTAGCGATATCTTTTATGTGGTTAATTTCGTTTTTTAGGAGAATGTGGTTTGAGCAAATTAGGATGGCGCAGTCAATGAAGGAACGGATGGCAGCGAGTTTGTATGTGGTGGGAGTATTGCATTTATTATTGATTATTTCATTACTGGATGTGGGTTTTCTATATACAGTAGTTTCAAATGTGTTTTTCGGTTTTTTAGTTATGAGAACGTCTAAGAAAGGTAAGGAGTTATTATTTTCGGTTTCATTGGTGAATTTTAAGTTGGAATCGAGTTTATTAAGATCTTCGAGGAGGGAGGTCGGGTTAATGTGAGCGGGAATAATTGTGAAAATGTCGTCGACGTAATGTGACCATAGTTTACAGTGATTGATAATATTTGAGGCTTGATTTTCAATTAAACGCATTTTTAATTCGGCGATGGGCCCCGATATGGGAGACCCCATGGGGACACCTTGGGTTTGTTTATAGATGGTGTTATTAAAAGCAAAGTAGGATTCGTTAAGAAGGAGGTTATTTGCAACCATCTATAAACACCATCTATAAACAAACCCAAGGTGTCCCCATGGGGTCTCCCATATCGGGGCCCATCACCGAATTAAAAATGCGTTTAATTGAAAATCAAGCCTCAAATATCATCATTCACTGTAAACTATGGTCACGTTACGTCGACGACATTTTCACAATTATTCCCGCTCACATTAACCCGACCTCCCTCCTCGAAGATCTTAATAAACTCGATTCCAACTTAAAATTCACCATTGAAACCGAAAATAATAACTCCTTACCTTTCTTAGACGTTCTCATAACTAAAAAACCGAAAAACACATTTGAAACTACTATATATAGAAAACCCACATCCAGTAATGAAATAATCAATAATAAATGCAATACTCCCACCGCGTACAAACTCGCTGCCATCCGTTCCTACATTGACCGCGCCATCCTAATTTGCTCAAACCACATTCTCCTAAGAAACGAAATTAACCACATAAAAGATATCGCTAGTAAGGCGAACTACAGCAAAAATCTAGTACAGAAACTCTATAAAAAATGCCTAAAAAAAAAATAATATTATTCCTAATGCTCAAAAAACCAAAATGAAATTTACCACCGCTATTCCGTTCTGTAATGGGGCCGCCAATAAAATCAAAAACGAAGCAACTAAACTTAATATTAATATCCCAATCAAACCAAATAAAAATATATTCCAACACCTCCGAAATGAAAAAGATACTATTCCTCCTAAAGACACCTCCGGAATTTATAAAATAGATTTTAATTTTGAAGATCAAACTCAGGCAAGCTATATAGGTATGACCAAGAGGACAATTGGGGAACGCGAAAAAGAACATCTATCCGACCTTAAACATAATAAATTTTCTACCGCTCTATCTACCGCCCATAACAATAACCCGATTAACCTTAACACTATTAAAACTCAAAAAATAGCCCATTACAACAATCATAAATATGCCCTGAAACGCGAAACTATTGAGATTCTAACCACTCCTTCCTCCATTAACGAACGCGAACACAGTATTATACCCGAAGAATGGCAACAGATCCTGACTACCACGAAATGAAGTGAAGAGGAAACGTCAGCAGGGGAGTTTTGTTTACTATGAAGACCGGCAATCTAATGTTTCGTCATTTGTAATGCTGAAGATGGCTGTGACAACAGCTGAAATATATTCGTTGCCTTTTAAGGATTAATTTTAAGGTATGAAAATTTTTAAGGAGTAATTGTAATCCTTTGTCTTATAATAAATATTGATATATGTTATTTGAGTTCACTATTGGATGTTCCTTATTGAAAATGGAGTGAATGCCTCTGCTAGCTTGTGAACAGGGACACCTGAAAGTATTCCAAAGCATTGTGTTCTATGAGAGGTATTTTTATAAACCATATTTTAATACATTTAATTTATGCTTATATTAATAAAATTGAAATATATTATTAAAGTTTTCTATTGGATATTTTCTATAGAAAATGGAGTAAACACCATCACTGGTTTGTATACAGGGACACCCGAAAGTATTCCAAAGCGTTGTGTTCTATGTGAAGATATTTCTATAAACCAGATTTTAATTACTTTGCATAAATCTTGATGAAATTGAAATGTATTATTCATATGCACAAAAAAATGCTTTCTATAGTGTACAGTACGATTAGCATTGGATTTACAGGGCACACAAAAATATTCAGTTACGTTAAGGGATATTATTGGACATTTGCTGGAATTGCATTTTCTTTTACATTAAACATTTTCTAACAATTTTTAACTGTGAATATTATTTCAGTTTGCATATTTTTTGGTCTGACTCTCCGTCTGCCCGCCCCCAGTGTCTGCAAATATTTTCAGAAATTTTTAATTATTTATATAATTTTTATTCAGGTTTACTATATGATATTCCCTATTTAAAATGGCATTAATTAATCCTCTATAATTGGTTTATGTACAGGAACGCACAAAAAATGCCTATGTATTGCATTTTGGGACAGACATTCTTATATATTACATTTAAATAACTTTATACTGTAAAATTCATAAGGAAATTCATATTTATTGTTAATATTTTAAATAATGTTTTGTTTAGAATATAATATGGTATTGATGCATAATTCTATGTTAGGGGGGGGGGGGTTCCGTCCTTCTCAACCCCCGTTTAATTATAGTGCCTATATTTATCAAAACAAAAAACAAGTCTGTTATCAATTTCCTTGAAACTTGCAAACCTTGATCAACTTTTCAAGTGGCAACTAGATATGGAATCCAAAGTACCAAATTTGCATTTCCTGTAGTTATTACTTTCTCATACCCATAAGGTACAGAAAGTATTCTTTTTGGGTTAATTTTCGAAAGTGCGTTTTTGTTATATTTACACGTTTTGAGGTCCCCTGAATATGAAAATCGTGTTTTTAGCGGTTGGTCTGTCTGTTATCAGAATATCTCAAGAACAAATAGCAGCAGATATTCCAAACTTGGTATTCTAAATATGTATCATATAGGGATGCTACACTAAGCTTTTCATTGAGATGAAGCAAATGGTTTGTGTACAGGGACACTCAAGAATATTCAAATACATTGCGTATATGGGGGAAATTGCAGGTAAGTAGAGTTTAACGCCTATAGACTGCACTAAACCAAATGAAATGAATATATATTTTTTATATGCATAAAAACATACCTCACGTAGAATATGGCAGGGAAATCTTCACTGTTCATTTACAGGGCTACACAAAATAACTAGATTAAGATTATAGTGCGACAATAGCTGAAAATTTATGGAAGTGCATTTTAGGTTGTGCCGTATATTATTACTATAGGTTTATATTTAGGTGCACTATGTGGTTTGTACATGTTCTTCAAAAGATATACAGGGTTGCAAATATTTAAACGATAATATTCTTTTTTATTGTTAGTGAAAGTGCTTTACTGTAATATTTTACCATGTCCAGGAAAGCTGTTTAGGAGTGGAAATGAATTCCTCATAGACATATGATAAATAATGTATGTTTTTAAGCTAAATATGCATCACTTGTTTTTTGTGTATTTACACGTTTTGAGGCTTCCTTATTACCAAAGTTAAGTTTTTTAAAGTTTGATTATTGCCTGTGTCGGATAATTTCAGGAAACAAATAATTTCAGGAGATCCAAAAATTGTATTTTCAAATTAATATAAATTTGTTGCTGGAAAAGTTTGATTAAGACCGATTAGTTTCAAGGAATGTTGCATATGAAAGTTATCTGAATAATTTTAAGTGAACTTCTAATTTTAAGAACAGATTTAAATTCTATATAAATGTAGGTGCATTAATGAAATGGGGGGTTGAGGGGGGCGGTAGCCCCCTCACACAGAACTAATTATCATATAAAACTCTTCTGAAGCCTAATTCGAATTATTTTAACATAGGTTTATATAACAATACTCTTTATGTTACCTCTTAATTTCCAACCTGTATTTATAGCATTAAATTTCAGGGTAAGAGAAAGTCGTGTGAGTTTCACACCAGATTATTTGTTGTTAAATTATGCTGATAATTCATATATATACAGATGAACCACTCAAAATTTATCTTTCGTATTCAGGAAGCCTCAAAGCGTGATATTATACTGAAAAAAATCGTTCTCTAAAAAATACTTTGTTTACAGTATGGGTATGAAAAATTAATTTTCCGTTCTGTGTCAGCAGTGTTCTTAGGAAAAAAAAAAAAAAAAAAAAAAAATGTAGCAAAGCACTTACACCAATTACATTTAATAAAAAAAAAAATATTTACCTTACTTTTGGTAGCCCTGTATATTGTTTATAAACTATATACACATGACTTTGTGTGCGTAAATTTAGTGTTATATGTAAAATAAGTAACACAAAATGAAATACACTTCCAGCAATTCCCAAGTATAGCTCCAATATTTCAAAATACTCTGGGTAACCCTGTAAATGAATGATGAATGATTGCTATACCTCAATCTACATAAAACATGCTTTTATGCATATAAAAAAAATCTGTTCTTTTCATTTTGTTTAAGACAGTCTGTAGATGTCACACTGTACATATGAGAAATTTCGCTCACAAATATAATGTATTTGAATTCTCTTGGATGACCTTGTAAACAAACAATTGTCTGATCGCAACGAATACTTTAGTGTAGCACCGCAATATGATACAAATTTAGAATATCGAATTTGGATTTTCTACTACTCTTTGTTCTTGAGATATTCTAATAACACATGCACACACACAGAGAGAGAGAGACCAACTGCTAAAAACATGATTTTTTAATTCAGAGCATCTGAAAACATGCAAATATAACAAAAGCTAATTTTTGGAAATTTGATTAAAAAACCACACTTTCTCTACACCGCATATATGAGTAAGAGAATATAAAGGAAAAGAAAGAAAAATGAATTTGAAAATTCCCTTTTAGTACATAAATTATTCATAAATTTTATTTGTTAAATTATCAATGAGTATTCACTTGTGTATTCACTAAGGGAAAGAGAGACATTACTGGTTAAAATAGCCATCTTTCCCTGAATGATTTTTTCTTTTCACCAAACGCTGATCAACATGTGTCTTATTACGAAAGCTATAGTAATTACAATTTCTTACTTTTGATACAACCCCTTAAGACTTGGCAAAAAGTGCTAGAATTTTCAAATTGCAATAACTCAGCGAGATTTTGACTTAGAGAGATGATTTTTTTTTACTTTGCTGGTTAGAGCGAGGAGAATATTTTTCTAAATGTAAGTCATATGATAGGAGGGGCCATATGAAAATGAAATTTTGCATTTAATATGTATACAGCCTCTTGTACAAAAAAATGCTATACCTGAAATCTACTCTTAATTTGCACCAATTTTGTAATTGGAAGTATGTTTCTATCTTTCTTAGTTTGAGATAATCGCTGTAACATCTATTTTGAATCACCCAGTATATTTCAGTTATTGCTATTTTATAATTAACTAGCAGGCTTTGCCCGCTTCGCTGGTCACTATAATTAAATGATTTCTTTTTAATTGAATAATTGAAACTTTTAAATAAATATATTTCGATTGGTGACTATTTTTGTCACAGTTTAGTATGGGACACAGTTAATATGGGGACACAGTTTAGTATATGTCACAGTTTAGTTTGTCAGTTTAGTATGGGACCACCTTGGCGATATCAAATGTTTTTTGAACTTCTTGAATCTGTACAATAAAACGAATAGTCTGGAAAACAGTCCAATAATAGTGTTAATTCTTTGAATATTCTTGAAACAGTTGAAGCTGTTACTCATACAGCAAAAGTCAATATTCAATGAATGTTCTGGAACAGTCCAAAAAACAGTTACATGTTCCACAAGAGTAAAGCGAATAAAATCAAATACTCCAGAGCAGAAATCTGCGCTAGCTCACAAAAAATGTAGTCGCTTAGAACTCAGTCTCTAAAGTGCAATCACTCAAAATAGGTCTCTGAATAACGCTGAATCGTAGTGACTGCATATTCTCTCACAAAAATCAACTCATTCCTATTTATTTATAACTTTTGGTGATGGAGCTTGGCAATTATTCCATCGAGAATCCCATGGAAAGTTCGATATCTATGCTCCCGTGTGTCGGGGAGTTTTGAAATTTCGGGAATTTTAAATTGTCATTTTTTCACCAAATTTTGACGCCCACTGACCAAGTTTGTTGCCAAGGCTGATCCCACTGAAGGTGAATGAACCGCCCTTTTATTTTCACTTTGCCTATAAAACTACTTCATTGCAACAATACAATTGATGCAGGGAAAAGACCCCTTGCAACAATATACTATAAGCACTATTTCTGCTGTATTTTAGACAACTAATGTTTTTATGGTTTTATGTATTTCCCATTATACATATTTTTATTTTTTTTTTATTTATTAAAATGTTAATTTGAATTAATCAAATATTTCTGCCCGACAGCAGGCAGTCACACACAGCAGCTCATTTATTTCTATGTTAAATTAGCATAGTGATTGGTATATAAAAAAAAATCTGGTGTAAAACAACCACACGACTTCCATTACCAACTGTTACACGTATTACATATATGCACTTTTTAGAGATAATGTGATCAGAAAACATAGAATTGAGCTAATGAAATAGACAACTAAAAATTTTACAGTAAGAGAAAATTAATACAGGTTTGCGGTAAACGCATGAAAATGTAAAGACATAAAATAGAGTGTACATAGCAAAGAAAAAAAAAGATAGAGGTTTTTTTTTTTTTTTTTTAATTTGATACACCAATTTGCGAGATCCAAAACTGATGTATCTGATCAGGATGACTATTAATTTTCCTGTAATGAGCACATAAAGCATGAGGAGGAATATTTAAAATGGGTTTATGTAACAGTTTTCAAGAAAATTATTTTTGAGACACCAATTTTTACCAAAACTTAGCATATTCAGTTGTTAATTGGAAAACAACAATTACATACAAAAGGATATTTAAAAGAGGGTTAATTTTGCAAGATTAAAAAAAATCCATACAACCATTTTGAAAGGAATCCTCTCGCAGTACCTGAAATTCAGCTACTTATACAGGACACATCAATTTTCCTGAACTGACCAACTATATCATTCAAAAGGACCTATAATAGAGTGTTTATATAGCAACTTTGAAGAAAATCGTTAGAGCCGTTTTTGAGATATGGACTTCCGGTTTCCCAGTTTTCACCAAAATTTGGAAAGATCATCTGTACACCAATACTGTCTTAATTCTGATGTTTTGTAGCTGTATCTTTATCAGTGGCGGCTCGTCAAGGGAAGTAAGGGACCTTCCCCTTCCCCTTCCCCTTCCCCATATATTTCATTAAAAAAAAAAAGTATAAATATTTTTTTTATTTTCTCCCATGTTCCTTTTCTTTCTTTCTTTTTTTTTTTTTTTTGTAGAAATTAATCTGGATTTATAACAATTTTTCAGTAAATAACAACCAATGAAAACTGCAATTTAAATCATTTCCTCAACCTCCAGTTCTGCGCAGAAATTCATATAGCTAAAGTGTAAGGGAAGAAAGAAAAAACAATTGTTTTTATCTCTGCCTTCACTGCGCGGTTACCATGGTAACGCTTATGTCACTCTAAATATTGTACCGTGAATCTTCAAAGGTTGATAGAAGAAAGGAAGACTTTTCATGAGAGAGATAACAGATCTGCCAGCTTTGCTTAAAAGGGAATTCTCAGTGAATTTTATTCCCTTAAAATGCAGTGTAGTGTTTACCATTTAAACTTTTTAATTTTGCGATTTATGTTTTTAGATAGTTTTTTATCAGATTTCATAAACTTTAAAGTTTTTAAACATAGTTTAACAGGTGGAAAAATAGAGACAAAAATATGTTAATTATGGAAGACTAACAGAATCTTTAGAAATTACCGTGAAAAGAGAGAGAGAAAAAAATCACAACATTAATTTAAAAACTTCTTAGTTTGAGACTAAGAATGATTATGTATTTCAACTACATTAGGAAAATTACACAATATTGGACAATTTTGTTTATGCTTTTTGCTGAATGTTTAATTTTTTAAATAAATATTTGAAAATGAAGGAACACCGAATTATTTTTCATTTATTTATATATTTATTATTATTATTATTTCTTTATTGCTTTTTAAGAATTAGTCGAAGTTTAACAAAATTAATAAGATTCTTAATATTTTTTAAGGTAAATAAATATCTTCCTTCTTTATATTAATGCCATGGTCTAAAATGTCTAAAGAAGAGTTTTACAAATTTTATTTTATTTTATTGTAATTTTTTTGTCAGAAAGTCAAGTATTTAAAAAATCATTTTTAATTGGGAAAATTGTACTATACATTAATTTTTATAAAAAGGCTTAATCTATAGTTACCATTTAAAGTACCTTTATATACATTAGCATAAAAAAAAATGCAAGTAATGCCCTGTGGTCGAAACATGACCATTTTCTAAGTAGGTATTGAAATAGTAAATACAGAAAGTCAAAACCTCCATGTAAACAGTATTCTTAATAATTTATATATATTATATATATATATAAACCACTACTAGCCTTTTTATTTATGTGGGGATTCAAATCCCTATGAAATTATCTGTTTCTTTTTATTTACTTTTCAATCCGACACAAATCCGTTACTAATAGATATAAAAATCTGTACAAAACAAAATTTCATATAGCATGATAGTATGTTTTCTTAATTTATTCTACATATAAAAACATGCAGTAACCATGTTTTATACCTTAGCAACTGTTACTATATCCATTTTTTTTATAATTTCTTTGATACAGCTTTAGTATAGGTTTTTTTGGCGGATTTTTAATTTTTGTTATCATATTGTCGATGAATTAAAATAGCTATCGCAGTTGCGTAAGTAAAGATCTTGACGATAAATTTCCAAGGTGCCAAATTTCAAAATTTGTCAAAGGGTCCAGCTTTTGAATGTTACTAATTTTATTCTTCTCCCCTTATTAAAAGTAGGCAAAAAATATAAAACAAATTTCATTTTTGCGATGGAATGTACACATAACAATTTCTTAATTAGAGAGAGATGGTTAATGTCAAATAAATGTGAATTAAAAAGTAATATTAATTATGATAAATAATTTCTTTGCAACAATTTTTCAAAACTTAAAAAAGTGATTTCAAAATACGGACCTTTCTCAATTTCGCGGACTATACATATGGTCATCCTTGTTTATTCGGGATTTAACAAATGACTTCTACGCGGTAAATAACTTTTTCTTTAGAAAAACATAGTCTTCAAAATATGATATTTTTCATGTAGTTATTGATTCCATCCTAATAATGAAATCAGGCAATGATCAATAAAATTAAACTTTTACCCCCGAGAGTATAAAAATTCTTACCCCCCCCCCCCCCCCTCAATTCCGTACGCAAAAATTTTGTCTTTTATCCAGATAGCTCTTCCCCTATGTTTCCTAGCACGGGCCGCCACTGATCTTTATTAGTTTCAGAGATATGATAGTCAGAAGATTCCCCACACACATACACACACACACACTGACCAATTGCCAAAACCCACTTTTTTTGTACTGAGGAGACCTTAAAATATGTAAATCAGGTGAATTCTCGATATCGAATTTTTGGACCGAATACAATACTTCCATTACCTATGGTAGTCGGGTAATGGAAGCCAAAATAAATAACTAAGTTAACATTGTTGTGCTGCACAACTTTATTATATCTCTCCCTTAGCGGCTTTTGAATTTTTGTCACTATATTAGCGATGCATTTATTTATTTATTTATTTAGTGCTAGAGTCCTATTTCAGTCGGTACAGTTGTCGAATTTTTATAATACACTCTTAATTAGTGCTAGAGGCCTATTTCAGTCGGTACAGTTGTCGAATTTTTATAATACACTCTTAATTAGTGCTAGAGGCCTATTTCAGTCGGTTTATTGAATGGGGATTTATTGAATGAAGTCCCCCCCAAGGCACAACTTTGACATGAGTCCCCCCCAGGCCCAACTTTGACATGAGTCGCCCCCAAGGTACCCCTATTTCAGTCGGTACAGCGTTGTCGAATTTTTATACGTCACTCTTAATAGTGCTAAGGGCCTATTTCAGTCGGTTCATTGAATGGGGATTTATTGAATGAAGTCCCCCCAAGGCACAACTTTGACATGAGTCCCCCCCAAGGTACCCCTATTTCAGTCGGTACAGCATTGTCGAATTTTTATACGTCACTCTTAATAGTGCTAAGGGCCTATTTCAGTCGGTTTATTGAATGGGGATTTATTGAATGAAGTCCCCCCCCAAGGCACAACTTTGACATGAGTCCCTCCCCAGGCCCAACTTTGACGTGAGTCCCCCCCCCCAAGGCCTAACTTTGACATGAGTCCCCCCCCCATTCCCAACTTTGACATGAGTCTCCCCAAGGCCCAACTTTGACATGAATCCCCCCCAAGGTACAACTTTGACATGAGTCCCCCCTCAAGGCACACATTTGACATGAGTCCCCCCCAAGGCACACCTCCCCCTCATTAGGAAAAAGAGAAAAAACGTTGTTTTGCGGCTATAAGACAGTTTGGACTTCCAACGTTATTTGTTACAGTATCTGCAGCTGAAACACATTGGTTTGATTTAATGAAAACTTTATCATGAAATTTAGATCGTCACGAATTAACTAAAGAAGAATTTGTCGATATTAACAAGTTTAGCAGTAGGCTTCTGGCACTAAATTAAAATCTGTCATTGTCAGATTTTCATGTTTTAAATAATGAAATAATGTCGTGTGTGTATAATTTTTTTTTTTGTATAATTTTTTGTATAAAAAGGGGAAGCGTGTTTGGTAATACTTTTATTGGACACATTTTTGTTAATATATAAGAATCCTTCATATTCTGTTTATATTTTTAATGGTTTTTAAGTTTAAAATATTGCTTGCTGAAATAAATTTTCTATTTTTAAAACTGCATTTTTTTTCAAGAAAATTATCTACTCAGATAAAAATAGATCATTTATGTGACTACAATTTCAGTTTATTTTTCTTTTCTTTTTGTGATACCTTATAATTTATTTATATTTCTGATGCGCTACCTAGACTAAAATGGCTTTTGCTGAATTAAACTTCGCTGTGAAAAATGTTTGATGTACTTAAATGCCAAAATTTAAAAAATTGTCCAGGAGGATCTATAAATAAAAAATAAATTTATGGTTCATAGAGTTTAGAGTAGTAAAGTAATGCTACTCAGTTGAACCTCTTGGCCATTGGTAGGACCCGAAAGCTTTATTATTTACTGACTTTTTCTGAAGTATAGCTAGCTGAGTAAATTCAGAGAGATTGGTTTATTGCTGATCTTGAATCCCTGTTTTCAAAGGCTGTTCTATTTATTAAATAGGGGTGTTTAAATCCTCTATACATATTTTCCCAAACATATTCAATTTCAAATAAGATTAAAAAAAAAAAAAAAAAGAGAGAGAGATGTATTGTACAATATTTAGAGTTTTATTTAATAATTGAATGGAAATGTGCAGTTTAGGGGGTTGTATTGTATACAATTTGATTGCTGAAAATGTATGCATAATAGAAAGCAAAAAATTTTTAGCGATAATTCTAGCCAAATTTTAAAAAGAGTCCGTAAATGACAAAAGTTATATTTGATCAACTCATATTTGATAGTTACATAATGAGTCTACTGTATCATGCTCCTGCTTAACAATGTATAAATTTAATATATTTACTTGTATGTTTTTATGCGCATCTATGAATGCATATTGAAATTTATTTATATATCTCTTTAGGTATACTACGGAAAAAATTAAAATAGCTCCACATAATGAAAGTCCATGGAATTATTTAAGAGGGTAAGTTTTTTCTTTTTTGGCAAAAACATACCTCTATGCCGCCATGGCATAGAGGTATGTTTTTGGACTGTCACCCAGACAGCCTTGGTTCGATTCCAGTCGGGTGCAAGTAAATTTAAAGACTAAAAAATTATTTCTAAATTCTTATAATTACTTATGCATATTTAATTTCCTATTCTAGCAGTTTCTAGAATATTCTAATTTATGTTAATCTTGTATTCTGGAATATTCGAATATTGTATATAAGCGACTTGTTCCTCAGTTTCAGTAGGTTCTCAGCCGAGTGTAGCTGTGTTACAAGTTTGTTCTACTAATAAACTACATTTGTTACTTCACTTCGAGTGCTCACTTTGACTCTTTACAACATCTATGTGACATTTTGGTGGAGGCACCGGGTAAATAAACCTTGCAAACGTGAATAACAGTGACAATCTTCGCAGAAGTCTCTGTTTAAGAGGACAATCTCCCGAGTACGTACTTTATTTTTCAGACAGCAAAAAGAAGAAAATGAAAATGCCAGAAACCAAAGTGCCAGAAGAGACCAAGCCTGTCGTATTGACTCCTACCTACCAACAACAAAGGAGCCCATCGACCTTTCGAGGAGTGTCTGGAGACAGTGTTAGAAATAAGAATTTTGAAACTAGGCATCAAAATAACGCCTAGATTAAATTTTTTGGGCATCCAAATTAAAAATCTAGGTGCCATCTATAATTAAATAAAATATGTATCAGGGTTTCGGACCCGCCCACAAACCCCCCCAAAAAAACCCGGGCAGGTTTTTTTGGGGTTTACTCACTTAAAAAAAACCCAATAAAACCCACACTCAAATGGGTTTTATTGTTTTTTTTTTTTTTAATGTGATAAAATTTTTCACTTTTAAAAAATGATTTATTATTTTTTTACTTATATTTTCTTACTTGACATTATTATATATAATAAATATTATGTAGGATAATAATTATATGTAAAAGTATAGGTAATTTATTACATTATATATATAATTATTATTATATCTACATAACATAGCATATCATATTAGTGATATAATGTATGTCAGTTTGAAATTATGTAATTATTTTTCAACTTCGTTAGAAAAATTCCTTTCATTTCAACAATCTATCTACAATATGTCTTTTCAACAGAACTGTTTTAAAAAATGAAAAATGACAAAAAATGAACAAAATATTGCAAGCCATTTTTGTATTTGTAAGTCATGATGAAAAAATAAAATAAAAGTAATACTTTGCCTAAAATTCTAAGGATTTAACAACAAATATTAAACATAACTAACAAATATAATATATTGACCCTGTAAGGTTCGATACAGGCAAAAAATAGGGTTCTTTATTTGCCCCTCGAAAACTTCAAATTCATTAAAACTGCCTTTTTAAAAGATTTAGTTTTATAAAAATGACCTTTATAAAAATTTTTCATGTTCCAGAATTATTTTTAATGTTTACCTATAACTTGGTTTGGTTCAATGAAATGCTGTTAACTTGAAAATAAACATTTATATAACGAGTCAGGAAATGCAGGTGCTAGTCAGGACAAGTTAAATATTATTGAGTTTAATCCAGATGTAGGAATGGAGTTCGAATCGTGGCTTTGCTATTTTAACAGTATTTGTCTGGAAAAAAATAAAAATGATCTGTGGAAGATAACACATATTCAAAGTTACTTGAAAGGAGAGGCCCTTACTATTTACATAAATAACTGTTTGCATGTCCTCCACCGGGAGGAATTTCTCCAATTATTTAGAGAAGAGTTTACTGTCCCTGATACTAATTCATTGGCTGATTTTTCTAATATTAAATTTAATTTAGGTGATGATGTTAATAATTATTACAATAGTAAAATACAGATGGGCCGCAAACTAGGACTTGACTCCAGATTCATACTAGAGGGATTATCCGATGGTCTTCCAATTTCACTTAGTCAACGAGTATTGGTAAACTCCCCAAAAAACACAAATGAGTGGCAAGAAATTGTATATAAATTCATACTTGCCAACTTTTCCGGTTTTCCTGGAAGACTTCCGATTTTTTAACGTATCTTCCGGTCTTCCGGACAGATGATGAAATCTTCCGTTTTTAAAAAAGTCGCGGATATCGTTCGTTTTAAAAAGAAAACCCAAATGTTCTACGAAAATTCCTGATTCCCAATCTTTTTCCATCCATAACATAAATGTCAATATTCATTTAAAACTTGCTTTATGAGATTCTGGAACATGTAAAGAAGTAGAATTGTTAAATATTTCTTGCTAAAGTAATTATTTTTTGCACCCCCCCCTTTCATTTATCTCCAACTAGTGATCAGCCATCAAATGTTCTGCAGAAGCCTTTTGTTTCCTAATCTTTATCCATGAGCAACATAAATGATAATATTAATTTTAAACTTCTTTCATTAGATTCTAGAAAGAGTTTAATATTTCTTACTCAGTAATTATTTTTGTATAGCCCCCCCACCCCCACCCCCTTTCCCCTGATTGTGATCAATTCTAGAAACAATAAAGCGATGGAAGTGCTCAATATTTCTCACGTATGTAATTATTTTTAGACCTTTATTGCTGAATTTAATGAATCTGTTTATTTTTCCTCAGTTAAATTAAATATTTGTATGCCATATTTATAGGGAAAAAAATGAAGAATGATTTTTTCAGGTAGGAAAATGTTTTCCAAATCAATTTAAGAAAATTAATACTCAGTTGGTTTTATGCACGTTTGAAACTGATGATTAGCTACTGCTACTTTTTTTTGTATGTATGATTAATGTACATACACAAAAATCATATTCTATTTATTTAAAAAATTTGTTATACTTTAACTTAACTAAGTTTTTTGTCTATTGTAAATAAATTTCTTAGAGATTCTGTTTTGTAGATATTTATATGTTGAAGAGGAATAATTTCATTTAAAACTTTTATATATTTAGTATAATCAATCTATAGTAAAACGTTTTTATAGATTGCTACTAAATATTAAAATTGTAGAACTGTATTGTTTATTACGTCAAAGAGAAAAAAAAAAAAAATCTTCCCTTTTCTTATGAAATCTTCTGGTTTTTCAACAACAATCTTCCCTTTTTTTATTAAAATTGGTTGGCAAGTATGTAATACTCATGCTTCTAGCTTTACTCCACACTGGAGAGTTAATTGGCCTAGACCTGAATATTTGTCTACCCCAATAAATAGACCTTGGACTTATAGATACCCCTATCACAACCAACCTCAACAAGCGTATGCAGTTCCTAATCCTAGCAACCCACGACCATTCAGACCAAGTCGTGTCTCAAATAATGTACATTTCCAAGAGAGACTGCCTTCATCCCCTTGTCATCTTTGCTTAAATCGAGGAATTACTAATGCCTACCACTGGGAGCAAATATGTCCTTTTAAATTTGAACAATGTAATATTTTTTCAATGCCTAGAGCACCTCTCACTCAAAATTCAAATAGAAGTGCAAATCACCCCGAAGAGGCAGTCAGCCAGGAAATGACCAGCGAGGATACAGCGAGTGGCTGTTGACATCTACTAGTGTCTGGACACCTAACACAAAAACATCAGCGATCGCAAAAAACACATCAATCAGCTAACTTAAGTTCTCTCCCTGACAAAAACTTGTCTTGTCTCCTCGATACGGGAAGTTCAATTTCTGTTATTTCATGCACTTTAGTAAAAAAGTTAAAATAAAAAAAGACTCCCATTGATGAACCCATAATAGTTAGACAAACTCATGAAATAATTAAAAAAATTATACAGACACGACATTATTTCATTATTTAAAACATGAAAATCTGACATTGACTGATTTTAATTTAGTGCCAGAGGCCTACTGCTAAACTTGTTAATATTGACAAATTCTTCTTTAGTTAATTCGTGACGATCTAAATTCCATGATAAAGTTTTCATTAAATCAAACGAATGTGCTTCAGCTGCAGATACTGTAACAAATAACGTTGGAAGTCCAATAGCCGCAAAACAACGTTTTTTCTCTTTTTCCCAATGAGGGGGAGGTGTGCCTTGGGGGGGGGACTCATGTCAAAGTTGTACCTTGGGGGGGACTCATGTCAAAGGTGTGTCTTGGGGGGGGGATTCATGTCAAAGTTGTACCTTGGGGGGACTTCATTCAATAAATCCCCATTCAATAAACCGACTGAAATAGGCCTCTAGCACTATTAAGAGTGTATTATAAAAATTCGACAACGCTGTACCGACTGAAATAGGGGTACCTTGGGGGGGACTCATGTCAAAGTTGTGCCTTGGGGGGACTTCATTCAATAAATCCCCATTCAATAAACCGACTGAAATAGGCCCTTAGCACTATTAAGAGTGACGTATAAAAACGCTGTACCGACTGAAATAGGGGTACCTTGGGGGGGGGGACTCATGTCAAAGTTGGGCCTGGGGGGGGGACTCATGTCAAAGTTGTGCCTTGGGGGGACTTCATTCAATAAATCCCCATTCAATAAACCGACTGAAATAGGCCTCTAGCACTAATTAAGAGTGTATTATAAAAATTCGACAACTGTACTGACTGAAATACGCCTCTAGCACTAATTAAAGAAAAAATGTGAAATATCTCTAAGAATTGGTAACATTAGAAAAAATGTAGAACTTTATGTTATTTCTAATCAGTTACCATATCTTCTTATTGGTTTACCTCATTGTGCATTATTTAAATTGAATCTTAATTTAGCAAATTTTTCAGTAACTCAGAATGGACAAAATATCCCATTAATAAATCAGGTGAATCCTCATTATAAATCTTTGCACATTTTTGAACATAAAGTAGGTACTAATTCCAGAGTAAATACACACGCTGTGAACCAGGTGCACCATTCACTGAGTGTTGTACAAGACTCGTTCAGATCTACTGTATTGTCAGCTAAAAATAATAATTTACCTACCTTGTTAAATAAATATGAGAAAATTTTTGCAAAATCGAAGTATGATGTCAGTCGTATCAAAATGGAGCCTCAGAGAATTTACCTAACTTCAGACTTACCTGTTTCCCTTAGAGCATACTGCACCTCTCCTAAAGAGGAAGCTTAAATTAAAGATCAAATACAAAATCTATTACAAGCCAAAATTATTAAAGAGAGCCATTCTCCGTATTCATCCCCTGTAACATTAGTGTATAAATGAGAAGAAGGAAAGAAGACATGACTCTGTGTCGACTTTCTTAAATTAACTCCTATAACTAAAACTGGCGCAGAACCATTGCCCAGAATTGATACTCTCCTAGATAAATTGGCTCAGGCAAAAAAATTTTCCACATTGGATTTAGCCAGTGGATATTGGCATATACCTATCCACCCAAAAGATACAGAAAAATTAGCATTTGCCACCACATTTGGATTGTATGAATGGCTCGTTTTACCCTTTGGCCTTAAAAATGCCCCTGCAATATTTAACCGCACTATAAGAAGGATTTTACATAAGTATAAAATTGATTTTGCTTGTAATTTTTTTTTATGACATTATAATTTTTTCTGAAACAGAAGAACAACATTTAAAGCATTTAGAAACCATATTTCAAATTTGTGTCAATGAAAATTTAAAGTTAAAGTTATCTAATTGTAATTTTGTAAAATCTAAAATAAATTTCTTAGGTTATGAAGTGTCTAATGGTACTATAACACCAGATAATGCTAATATTGAAACTATTTAAAAATTAAAGTGTCCCACTAATGTTAAAGAGTTACAGAGGTTCCTGGGATCTGTAAATGTCTATAATAAATTTATATCTAATTATGCTAAAATTCGCTACCCTTTAAACAATTTACTCAAAAAAAATGTACCCTATGTATGGGATGATAAATGCAAAAATTCATTGCAAAAATTGAAAAATGCCTTAATTGAAAAAAAACCTATTTTAAAGTTGTATGATCCTAGGAAGCTTTGTCACTTATTTGTAGATGCTTCAAGTCACAGAGTTGGTTGTGTAGTCAAACAGCCAGATGAGAAAGGAAAATTACATCCAATAGCTTACCATTCGCAAAATTTGAAAAGTTATGAAAACAATTATACCATCACTGAATTAAAATGTCTTGCCATTATAAATTCTTAATATAAATTTTATCATTATTTACATGGTCAAAAATTCGTCATTCATACTGATCATGCAGCATAAAAAATTTTAAAAATCTTAGAGGACATCTTTTCCGCTGGTCACTTAAACTTAGTATGTTTGACTGTGAAATAAAATATCAGAAAGGAACCACTAATGTAGAAGCTGATATTCTGTCCCGAGTACCTGTAATACAACATATTTCTCACCATGTACATCCCCTTGACTTGAATGATCTGAAGCGTTTGCAAAAAGAAGAGAACACAGTAGTCAGTAGTAAAAAATATGTTGAAATAAATTATCTTATAGTAACAAAAAGAAAAGTTTGTATAAGATTATCGTTCCTATGTCACTAAGGTTAACATTGTTAAATAAAGCCCACACACAATTCGGCCACCCAGGAATAAAAAAAATGATCAATTTAATCACTCCACAATATTATTGGCCTTTCCTTAATAAAGATATAGAAAATTTTGTTAAGCACTGCCATACCTGCCAAGTAAATAAAAAATGTAAACAAAAAAGATTTGGTTTATTGCAGCAGGTACCTCCAACAATAAACCATTTGAATGTTTGTCGTTAGACACTGTTGGTGGATTTAATTATTACAATTCAACAAAAAAATACTTTCATTTGGTCGTCGATCATGCAACACGTTATGTGTGGGGTTTTCCATCCAAAAGTGTGACAACGGAAACTTATACCAACTTTTTAGATCCCCATCATACTATAGGTATGTAGAGGTGCCAATTATTACGATTTGTCCGTAATTATTACGGATTTACGGCAATAATTACGGCATTACGGACAACATATAAAAATTACGGATTATATGCTTTTTAAAAAGTCGCGGATATCGTTCGTTATAAAAAAAGAAACTCCACTAACAATCGACGACCAAACGCACAACGGAAGCATTCTAATTCACAATCTTTCTTCATCCACAACATAAATGTCAATATTCATTTTAAACTTGCTTTATAAGATTCTAGAAACTATAAAGAAATAGAATTACACAATATTTCTTGCTGTTGTAATTATTTTTATATTTATTCTCCAGCCAGTCATCTTTGATTGAAAGCTCTGCAAAAGCCTTGTCTTCCAGTTTTTCTCCATCAGCAACATAAATGTCAATATTCATTTTAAACATGATTTATTATATTCTAGAACCTATAAAGAAGTAGAATTGTTTCATTTCTCATTTCTCTTATTATTTATATTTTTAGTCCCCCTTCCCAGCTAGTGATCAGGGATTACTTCTAAAACCAAAAAAGTGATAGAAGAGCTCAATATTTCTCACATGTGTAATTATTTTTAGGCTTTAATACTGAAATTGATGAATCTATTTGTTTTTCCTCAATAAATTTAAAATACATACTATACTATCAAACAAAAGATATGTTAGGTTTTATGCAAGATACATAAAGCAAAAAAATAATAATAATAATGAGAGGGAGAGGGAGAGAGAGAAAGATCCAAATGTTTTTTCCCCCTTCAAAGCAGGTTAAAAAAAAAAAAAAAAACACTCTTATTTTGTAAGAAGATAAATACATATTTATTTACTTTTGTTTTAGAAATTTTTCTAATTTTTTAATTAATATAATATTATATATTTGCTTACAAAAACAGTGCAATTCATTATTATATGTGGGCTTTTGCATAAAAATTATTCCGTGACACGATTCACTTCTCCACGTTGCATAAGTATATAACTCTGATTACTGATAGTTCTTATTGAAAATTGGCACCTCTAGGTATGGGGAACTTAGGTAATCGTGAAAATTTTCGACCTCGGTTTTTTTACTTTTTTACATGTTTTCAGGCGTGATGAATCCGAAAATGACAAAATTCGTATGGTGTCTGTTAGTGTGTTAGTCCGTTAGTTTGTTAGTCTGTGTACACGATATCTCAAGAACAAATTGTCGCACAGAGGTCGGATCAGTTCTAAAATATTATTTTCGACACTGTCAAGAACCCTATTCATTTGAAACATTCGAATTTAAAAACTTCGTAAGTTATTAGAAATTTACGATTTTCTTAACATGGGAGAATAGGACAAAAATTCACTTAAACGTGCATTAAATGGAAACTTTTTACTGTAAAAATGTCAGACTAGTTTTAAAATATCAGTTTTGATGTTGGAATGAACATCAGTAACTATAAATATGCTACTTTGAAAATTTCGAGTTACAAGTCGACACTGGCATGAATACTTTTGAAATATTATTTAGAACACTGGCATGAATATTAATGACTATGAATTTTCCAATATAAAAATTTCGTAAGTTATTGGAAATTTACGAATTTCTTAACATGGCAGAATATAGCAAAATTTCACATAAACGTCAATCTTGAGGGATATTTTCATCGTAAAGATGTCAAACCACATTCGAAATATTATTTAGGATACTGGCATGAATATCATAGACTATGGTTTTTCCAATTTAAAAAATTCGTAAGTTATTTGGAATTTACGATTTACTTAACATGTCAGAATAAGGCAAAATTGAGCATAAACTTCCATTTTGAGGATCATAAATACATTAGACAACTTCAAAATTACATTTATGATATTTGTTTGAGCATTATTGAATACAAATATTCTAATAGGAAAATTTCATAAATTATTCGTAATTTACGATTTTATCAACATAGCGAAATTGTAAATTTTTCATATAAATATGAATTTTGAGGATTTTTGCATTGGAAATAAAAGCATGAAAACTAAACAACGGATTTGACCCTGATAAAATAAATTAATAGATTAGAATAAGATAAATTTATCGAAGTGAACGGTGGATAGCCTATTAGGCGGGGATTTCATTCTGTCACTGTATCAAGCTTTGGTCAAATTAATTTCTTTTAACATGATTATAATATGTCTCACACTAGAAATTTATGAGAACATAAATATGATGGGGAACTGAGCAGAGTCCACCTATGCCAACTAGTTAAAACAGATTTTCCAAATTCAAGTCCTTGAGAAATTACTAACAGAGAGAAATGCTGCCTTTACTTCATCACGGTTTAAGAAATTTTTACGTAATTATAATGTTAAACACCTTTTAACTAGCAGTCATCACCTGGAGACAAATGGAAAAATTGAACCTCTGAATCAAACTATCGTAACTAGATTAAAGTATAAAGTAAATTGTGCTTCATCTAAAATACCGTGGACAAAATTACTTGAGGAGGTCTTAAGCCAGTATAATGCTACCCCTCATTCTGTTACAAAATTTTCACCTAGTTACCTATTGTTTGGAAATTTACCCTATGCCCCTTTAATTTCTAATAACGATTATTATCCTAAGGTTGATGAAGCGAGAAAATTGGCAAAAGAACATACAATTGAATATCATAATAAAAATAAAGTAAGGTATGACACTTGATTTCTCCCTACTAAATTTAAAATTGGTGATGAAGTATTATATGAAGAATTTCAATATCCTAATACATATAAATTAACTGCTCCATACTCAGGACCCTATACCATTTTAAAACAGTTATTTGAAGTAAATTTTGAAATTGATAGATCAAACCCTCATTTTAAAAGACAGTCTGAAATTGTGCATTCATCTAAACTAAGATATTATAATAACCCTCAAAATTTTAAACTATGTCATGAATAATCCCCCTTTTATTTTAGGCCCTTGTTTATTCATGTTCTTCTGGACTTCATCTGATTGGAGACCCCCGAGGAGCATGAGGCAACAAGTGTGCTCCGTCCTCTGATGAGATTGGTCAAAGAACCACTTTTTACGGATATTACTTTTTTGGTTGACAAGCTCTCATAGAGTTTCACGGGTCTCTGCACCCATAAATATAATTTTTTGAGCAAACATTTTTAGTGTTTTGTATCATTATAGTAATTTGAAGGAAGTGATTATCTAAAGCAATTTAGAGAAGCTATTGTGTTGAGTATTTTTTTTTTAAGTATTGCTATTATCAAGTATTAGTATATAATTTTAAGTGTCAGTATTATTTCTAATATCCATATTATTATTTTTTCAGAATTGAGTATAGTATATTATAACATTGTTTCTGTCTTAAATATTTGCATAAATTTTCATATTTTTGTGTTCTATATTTTTAATTGTTGCATTAAATAAGTTAAAAAAAAAAAAAAAAGTGTGTATAGTGAAAACTTTGTTTAAAGACTGTGGTGATTATAAAACTATATACTTCATTAAAGACTGAACATTTAGTTTAAAGACTCTGCATAAATCAGAGACCTCCCATATGTATGAGATCCTCAAAGGACTCTGTTGTATAAGAAGAACAGTTGTGGACAATGATAAAGCAAAGAAAAACAAACAGTTGTTGTTGTTTTATACAACGTTTGAAAGGAAACATTTCCCATTTTCTTATATTTTAGAGACATTTGGCCAAATTTTTTTTTAAATATCTACTTTATTTTATATGTTACTTTATTGAATATGTTATAATACTTTATGGAATATGATTTTTTTTAATATAGTGTCATACATTTGTTCTCTTTTCCTAGTAATTTTTAATAGGAAGTATCAATGTTTGTTTACTAAATATAATGAATAGTAATTGTTTAATCATCAATTAATCTAGAAAGTTAAAATGTGTATAATATGTTTACTCATCAGCAAGCTTATTGTTAATCTTGTAACCCCTCTGTATAGTCCCAAGGCAATGGAATCATGGTAGGATTAAAATTAGTGAAAAATAAATTAAAATCAATCAATCCTAAGTAAATAAATCAAGAAAAAAGAAAAAATAAATAAAATAAAATAGAGTAAATTAAAATTATTAGGTCTGTATCACCTGGAACATTGTCTACCTCCAGGTGAGCTCCCACGGCTTTGCAGGCAAACCCGGGGGGATCTCGCTTGGGAGGGGGGGGGGATATGAAAGGGATAAAAATAAATAGCTTTAAATTATTAAAAAACCCAATTTAAAAGTGTAAAAATCGCTAACTGAAATTATAATCACGAATAATTCGTAAGTGTCCCTTTAAAATTTGTTTTCCAGCAGAAGACTTTATAACTCAGAAATCAGAAAAAGAACGAAATTCACTGACGTTAACGCAATTTGCAATCTTGTCTGCATCAAGCTGCATATTAATTAATCCCAGAAATTCCTTTTAAGAGCCCAGACAATCTAAAGAACCAATCAGCAGTTCAAAAATTCAGTATAAAAGCCCAAACATTAAACAAACCGAGACTTCTTGCCACGATTTTGACTTGTTAAACACTTCCACACTGCTGTCCTCCTCCAAACTTACAAACACTCTAAAAAAATAACTATTACCAGCTGCAAGAAACTCTCTGTGATTGGAGAAAATAATTATTTTCTCCAATCACAGAGAGTTTCTTGCAGCTGGTAATAGTTATTTTTTTACAGTGAAGGAGTGATAGCTTTCTGAACAATGAATGCCAGTAGGCGTAATATCCCGGACGGCGACCACAGAAGTTTCCAGAGATAGTCCAAGCCTTGCCATGAACCCCCTTGCCTTGCCATGTTGCCACAACTTTGCCATGTTGAAGAAAATAAAGCAGTTTCATTGAATATCTCCTAGTATTTATTGTGTGCCTGACGGACAGTTCGCCACCGTACACCCAGATGTTACATATAAAATAAAAGTATTTTTAAATACCTTCTTGACATCATAAAAAAAATAATTTTTGTGTTCTGCACATCTGGCTAATCGTATCTTTCAAATGATACCACATTCAACCCTCTACTTCCATAATTAATATGTTAAAAGTGCACCATAAATTTCATGCTTTCCTATTAAGATATATATTTTTACTTTGGGTTGGGCTGGACTTGGGGCTATTTTTTTTATTTCAGATTGGGCTGACTCCAGCCTATATTTTTACTTTTATTTGGGGCTGTGCGTGTTGTCAGGATTACATTTTCAGTTTTACTTTAGGTCAGGCTCAGACCTATATTTTTACTTTTACTTTGGGCCAGGCCAAGATTGCTTCCATGTGGGCTGGTCCTGGGCCTGAAATTTCAAACCCATGCAGACCTCTAGCACATGTAAAGAATCATTTAATTCTTATGTAAATAGTATTAAAATATTCAGAAACATAAGTTTTTATTAATATCATTGAAACATATAATGCTGAATTCCAAATGGAATTTTGCAGAATATTTTGCATTGAAATTTTATATATCCATAAAAAAAATTATAGATAATTTATTTTACTTTATTTGAAAATTGGCATAAGTCATCATATCAGTAGGGGAAAAACTGCTATATTCTTTCCAAAAAATTATAGAAATAAAAGAAACATACCTAGCTAAGTTTAATTATTTAAAAAAGGAAGCTTTACTTTATTTATAAAGGAAATTAACCTTACTTGACCTTGACTGCTCCATTATTTTCATACGCTGCTTTTCGTCTTGGGTCCCCAGACGTCGCCAGTCATGGCTTGAGTGGAAAGTGGCTGGACTTCCAAAGGTTCGTCGTCACCTGTGATCAGGTGGCACCACTGTGTGTCAATTCCGGTTTTCGACTTGTGGTCATTTACGGCATCACGGTTACGGACACTTATCAAAATTTTCCTCATGAAGTAAGGACCTTTGAAAAAAGAGTACTTTCTAAAGCGTTATGATGTAAAAAATCGGAATTATACAGAATTTTAAAAGTAATTGAGGAAACTGATAACTATATTAGAAATACTTATGATGAAACCGAATATAATGTTATGAAAAATAAAATTGAAACCTTCAAAATTGTTGAAAGAAATCTCATAATTCGGAAACATAATAAAAAATTGAAGAAGTGGTTATACAAAAGAAACTTTAAAAGCTAAACCAATCAAAGAGCAACCATATATAAACCTTTCAAACTATAATGTTAACAGCCATGAAGATGCTTTATTAAAGCTTGGTCCAAAATTCATACTTGAACAACCGGTCAACGTCAACAACAGCATTGAAAAAATTTAAACTGCTATCAATAAAATCCCTGTGCAAAATAAAAACATTATCCGTAGTATTGATCATAAAGAATTCACTAAAAGTATCAATAACAAAAATATAAATCGTTTAGACTTAAAAACTTTAAAACAAATAAAAAATAATGAACAAATAACCTACACCCTCACGGATAGAACCCGAAAAATAGCCATTCTAAACCAGACCGATTGTATAAATAAATGAATGAAACTATAGAAGAAATAGGAACAACTAAAGTTAAAAATGACCCCCAATAAAAAATTAATAGACAAAGTTAATCAACTTATTAAATATGGTAATTGGCCTGGTAACCGCCACGAAAATAGCCACATTAAAACCACTGTTTGCGGAAAACCTATGACCAGTAATGAAATAATAAATAACCGAAGTAAAACCCCTTACTGCTATAAAATTATTGCCATCCTTAGTTATATTAACCGTGCCATTCTAATATGTACTGAAAAATCTGACCTAAATAAAGAACTAAAATACATAAAAAAGTTAATTACAGAAGCCAGTTATCCAAAAAATCTTGTTGATAATTTGTTTAGAAAAAGAATTCAACAGTTGTGTTAAAATTGAAAATTTTAACACTTTTGAAATTTATTATTTTTTATCAAATCCTCCGGAAAATATTTCAGTTTCTTTTATTTAATTATTTTTCTCTATTTAAAATGTTTAAAAGTCCGTTTTGTCAAAATTCATTTCATTCCGTTTTGGCATTTTCAGATATTTTTCTAAATTTCCGATTTTTTCAATTTTAAATACTTTTCTAAATTTTATTTCCTTGCAACTTTATTTTAATAAGATTGCTTATTTAATTTCCTTTAATTTGAGCCATCGCTCGTAGAAATAGCTTAAAATTTAATTGTTTTCCCTTCAAAAAATCATAAGTCCAAAAAATACCTTTTTTATTTGACTGTATTCTTAAATTCAACGGTCAGCCATGTTTACTTAAGATTCTCGCACTTTCCCGCGCTTTCAGAGGGGGAAGTTGTCTTCTGGAACATTCCGGAGAGTTCCTAATGTGAGTGGCGTCCTTTTCGCGGAAGCTGATTGGCTAACTCCGGGCGCGCGAAATTGGATGGTGTTTTCGCCGCTCCGCGGCATCGGCCTATAGCCGATGCGCACGAGTAGTTTTGCAGACAGGCCAGTCATCTATTTTAAATAGTGATCAATCAATGAATATTTTGAACTTAAAATATTGTGTAAGATAATCCAGCTTTAATGATTAATGCATCTCCAGTGAAGTTGCAGCTGAAATAGCACGGTGGCATGGCTAGGACTAGTGCTTGGTTTCCAGGAACTACTACTTTCCGGGAACGGAGATTGGATCAAAAAGATTTGGTATCTACAAAAATTTCGAATGAAGATTCATCAACGATAGTATAATTCAGATGCTGGCGGGATGAAAAGTATTTCAAACATCGATGATCATTGAACATGTTGCTTTAGGACATTTAGCATCACCTGAGCCGAGATACTCCGTTAGCATTCGTTTGAATTGAACGATCATGGAAACTTCGTTGATCGTCATCCGTTTCGCTGAAAAAAAAAAATTATGCTCACCAGTGACAAAATTTCAAAAGATATTTTGACATTACCAATCATGAAAATATAATCATCTTTCTCTACTCAATACTTCAGTTTGTGATTTAAAATGCATTAAAAATAACTACCTCGAGTGCTAAAACCTAAGTGAAGGATGTGCGATCGTAAACATATCAAATATGATGATGAAATAATAATATTTTACATGAAATATCATGATAATATAATAGATTTATCAAATATGTGGTAGTTGCTTGCTATTTTGTGTACCGGTACCGGACAATTTGATATATGATTATATTCCAATAAAGAATCAGTGTACAAGAAATTTCGGCTGTCTTGCATCATTGTGTGTGTGTTCATAATGGATATTTAATTATATTACCTTTCAGATCTTTCAAATTATTTGTGTTCTTCATGGGGTAAGTTATTTTTATATGTACTTCATTTTTTTTCTATTAAATTTTATTTTGATTTAATTCGATCTCAAAGTATTTGGTATTTAAATTTATTTAATGAGCAACGGCACAAACGCTAATCACAAAACCACTATACGTTCGGCCAACCATTAAAAGTTTATAATTATTATTATTAACGGTCAATTTTATTTATGTACTTTATTTATTTTATCTATTCAAAATTCAAAAAATTAACACTTAAGTTTTCCATCCTAACAAGTTGAACAATGTAGAAAACCGCCAAAAATTATCAATGAAATTCACATATTCAGTCCCTTATAATCAAGGTACCTCTAGTAAAATAAAAAACGCATCTAAAAAAATTAACGTTAACATACC
Source organism: Salticus scenicus (assembly GCA_963930645.1). Lineage (NCBI taxonomy): Eukaryota > Metazoa > Arthropoda > Arachnida > Araneae > Salticidae > Salticus > Salticus scenicus. The sequence goes on along the minus strand of CAWVNO010000061.1, from coordinate 6,734,085 downwards.
GATAAAACCAAACCCTAACATTTTTCAAGTTATAAGAAGCGATAAAGATAATATTTCCCCCTTAAAGACTGCCAGAATTTACGAAATCCCCCTTAAACATCAAAATAATAAAACTGGTTGCTATATATGTGTAACAAAGAGAAAAGTAAAAACAAGAATTAAAGGACACCAAAATGACATTAAATACGCAAAAAATACTACTGAGCTAGCTAAAACATATCAAGAAAACAACATCGATGTTCAATTTAATGGCGTAATAAGAATCACGAATTATAATAACTGTACTTATGCTTTTTTCTGCGAAACAGTTGAGATTATTCGTAACCATGATGCCGTAAATGACCACAAGTCGAAATCCGGAATTGACACACAGTGGTGCCACCTGATCACAGGTGACGACCAACCTTTGGAAGTGCAGCCACTTTCCACTCAAGCCATGACTGATGACATCTGGGGCCCCAAGACGAAAAGCGGCTTATGAAAATAATGGAGCAGTCAAGAAAGGTTAATTTCTTTTATAAATATCTAGCTAAGTTAAAACTAAGTATGATTTTAAGATAAAAATTTTTGTTCTCCAAAATCAAAATATATATACAAGATGTGTATTGTTCTTAGTATAAAATATGAGATTTTAATTTCATTTTTTGTATGTATTATGTGTCTGTATATGATATTGCCTGCACATAACATTCATCATGTCTGTTTTTTTCTTCAGAATTTTGCAAGATAAAGGATTAACAAAATATCCTGAGGTGAATGAATTTACAAATACTTTGTATGAATCTGGTTGTAGATCTCCTCATTTGCTTGGATTTATGGTTGATCAAATTGAAGAAAATCTATTATCAAATGCTAATGAAGAACTCTTCAAAAAAGCTGTAGATGTAAGTTATTTATTGCATTACAAGTTTTTTTTTTTTTTTTTTTTTTGCAATTATTGTGCCATTTTAATTATTAATAAATAGGCTTAATAAAAAGTCTTTATTCTTCATTTTTAATTAGTATTGAAAATGGTGTGTAGCTAAGGTGGATTATGTATGTGAGGGACTTAGGCCTAAATGGTATGCCCTCCTTGGGAATATTTCAATATTAATATTATTTTAAAAACATTGAAGAAAGTGTTGAATTCTTGATATCACACATTCAAAATATATTATTATTTCAGAAAAATTAAAATTTAATACAAAATGTGTAATTGAAACACAATGAAATGAAATGCATGCAAAGAAATAAAGTAGCCATTTTTAAACAAGAAATACATTGAAAGTGGTGGAATCATTTTATGCTTTGATATGCTCAAGTGCCTCATCTAAGATTTTATATTTTCAGTATGTGAAATGTTGAAGTTTTCTGCCTCTTCATTAGTTGTCTTAGTTGTATCTTCTTTATTGATTCCCATCTCTAGTTCTTCATCAGTTAAATTTTGTTTGTCAATGTTTGAACCAAGTTTTGTTTGACTACAACATCAGGCATTGTTTCACCCAGGATGCACTTTTGACATGCTCAAGAACTAGAGATGGGAACGGTCTGAAAAAAACAAAAAAAACATGGAAATTTTGGGGAAAAAAAAACAGTTTTTTTTTTCGGATTTTTTTCCGAAGGGGTTTATTTTCACCCGGAAAAATTGAAAATTTTGAAATTTCTAGCATAAAATAATGTACAGAAATATTTATTCCACTTTTATATATGCTGTTAATAATTATGAAATAGAAATAAAATATACTTTCAGCATATCACATAATTTTAAAAAACTTTATTCCGACGTTTCGGTTAAAACACATCTTTAACCATCTTCAGGGAAAAATGATGTTTAAAAACTATAAACATAGATAATTTAAGCCATTCTATGATACAATAAATACAATTCTCAAAGAAATTAATAGGTGATTACATAAATTATAAAAATACACTACATATATTTTAAAATGAGCTAAAAACACTTAAATAAATCTTAATCATGACCATTACAAGAAGAATAAAACACTTAAATAAAAACGGAGCCAAAGTATCACACTGTGGGGTTGCCAGAACAAACAATAGCAGGGTTACCATAAATTATTTTAAGTTTTAGAAATGAAGCCAAATTGAGGGGGGGGGGGTTATGGATAATGAACCATTAGAAATTTGGGATTTCCTTTTAATAATTTCAAAAGATTCATAGAGTAGAGCTTGGTTTCTATTGTTAGTACTATAAATTATCCTGGCATTTTCAAAATCAGGTTCGATGGGATTAGTATTATAAGTACGTGAAAAAGCTGTGGAGGATCTGTTATATTTTAAATCTGCTATATGTTCCGTCATTCTATCACTAAAAGGTCTATTGGTCATTCCTATATAATAGTTAGTTTTATTATCAATTTTATATGGGATTTCATAAACACCTGATTTTAATTTGGAAGGAGAAAATCTAATTTTTTAGAAATTAATGAATTTAATTTTAGGGGAGCTTTAGCAACAAGATAAACTTTGTTATTAAATAATTTAGAAAATTAAAGAATTAATTAACGAAAATTCAATAAGAAAATTCAATATTGGCCTGGTCTACATGAAGGATTTTCTAAATTATTTAATAACAAACTTCATCTTGTTGCTAAAGCTCCCCTAAAATTAAATTCATTAATTTCTAAAAAATTAGATCCCCCTTCTTCCAAATTAAAATCAGGTGTTTATGAAATCCCATATAAAATTGATAATAAAAAAATCAATTTTCGGGGGGATATTTGTACATTTCGGATTTTTGAGTGGAAATACACCAAAAATGGAACAAAAATGTTGTAAACAGCCATGCAATTCTTTAAGGATATTTCCATAAATCCATTTTTGGTGTTTATGATATTCGATCTTGGGGAGTGGGGGGGGGGGGGGGCAGGTTTACAAGAGAGCAAATTCGAGACCACTCTTTTAGCGCTAAATTGGTCCAGGAAAATTTATGGGAGTTCCAGTCACGAATTTTGGTGCGTGCATTGTTTAGATGCCTTCGACGCGTATACTGACGGGATTTTACGAAATTCCCTTTCACCTTTTCCAAAGAAAGGAAGCAAAAAACACGCTTATAAGCATAACTCGACTCCAAGTTACTTCACGGTGGTTAAATTGTATATGGGATGACTAGACTTGAGTACCAAAAAAAAAAAAAAAAAAAAGCAATTTTGGAATTTTTTATTTTTAAGGGGAAAGGGGGGAATTTGCAAATTCCGGATTCTATCGAAAGAATTCTACTAAAAATGGTACAGAGATGTTGAAAACAGGTATGTGTCGTCTTTGGGATTTTTCCCCAAAACCCATTTTTTTTTTTTTTTTTTTTGTAATTTTCGATTATTATTATTATTATTATTATTTTTTTTTTTTTTTGGGGGGGGGAGGACGTAAAGATGGGGTGAATTTGAGACTTCCCCCCCCTTTTTAGTGCAAAATTTGTCATGTAAGATCTATGGGAGCTGCAATCACAGATTTTGGTGCGTAAATTGTTTCTGTGTATCCAATACCTATTGATTTTACAAAATCCCCCCTTTTCTTCCTTGATCTCAAACATGTTTTAAGCGTAACCTTACTCCAAATGATCCTATCATTAAATATTTTGGAGATTATTCTGTCATAATTACCAGTAGCATCAGTGGAACAATCTTTTTCTAAATTTAAAATGATCAAAAAATACTTACGCTCTACAACGGCATCAGACGGATTTTTAAATTTTGTAATTACATCGATAGCATAAGATACTTTGGATCAAATGGATATATATTATTCCAGAATTTAAAAAAATTTAATCAAATAAATTGCATTTCACTAAATAATATTATCTGTTTAAATGTTCATATAATCTACTTTAAAACTTAATAATTTTTATTATATATTCTTATTTTATTTACTTATAAATGTACCTATTATTTATATCTGTGCAACGTACAAACGTGGCGGAAAAATAGTTTAAAACAGATTTTTGTATCTTACTACTATATGGAAAAACACATATAAATTTACATACAAATTACATAAAAAGTTTAGATAATGAAAATGGGCAAAATTCCTTTCAGTAGATGTTTTCTTTCCCTATTAAGTATTTTTTTCCCCTATATTTACCAAGTAATATTTATTATATACTCTTATTTTATGTATTTATAAATCTATTTGTTCCTTAAAAAAAAAAAAAAAAACTTCCATAATGAATCAAGTCAAATCTTGTCGTTATATCAATAGTCATATATTAATTTGATGTTAAGAGTATTTTGAGAGTTTTAAACAACGAAATTGAGAAAAATAGAACTCACTACGGGATTATTATTATTATTATTATTATGAGTTCTAATTTTATATACTTATAAATTCCCTTTATCTGTACTAGTGCAATCTGTTAAACTCATTTATATGTGCAAACGTACTGCAATAGTACGACTAATCAAAAATTTTGTTCATTATAGTATTGCAAAGAGTTAAACCACTTTCCTAAATGAAAAGTGTTGTTGCAATAAAAGCAGATTTACAGTTGAAGTGCAAATAAAGAGCAGTTCATTCAATTTTAACGGGAGTGGAATAGGAGGTGATTGTCAGCCTTGGATACAGACTTGGCAACTTAGCGATGAATTTTGCGACATGGCGACCAAACTTGGTGAAAAGTAATAGTTTAGTGTTTCCGAAGTTTAGAAGCTCTACCTTCAATAAGAGCCGATTTCTGGAATTTTCTGGGTTCGTCAACTGGCTTCTGGCGCAGAATAATCTTGAAAGTTCGCCAAATCACGACAGAAATTATTCAAACAGAAGAGACACACCCAAAGATCAATTGCATTCGGACATATGTTCTGAACGTTTGTTTCCGTTTAAATGGTTTATATTTATTCTTAAATGAGCGAAATTCTACTCTGTGGTATTTTTAACGTTGTTTTACGACCTTTTTGAGGTATGAATTTGAGTTTGATAATTTACTGGGTTTTTTTCGAGAACAGTTTGAATAAAATGTATCTTTCGACAAGAAACTGTCCGTTTCTTTACAATTACTTTTTACTTTCTCTTACCCATAAGGTAGAGAAAGTGTTGTTTTTGGGTCAAATTTTCGAACGCGATATTTTGTTATATTTACACGCTTTGAGGTCCCCTGAATACGAAAATCATGTTTTTAGCAAATGGTCTGTGTGTATGTCTGTGTGTGTCTGTGTCTGTCTGTCATCAGCATATCTCTAAAACAAATTATGGCAGAAAGTTCAAACTTGGTATTTTAAATGTGTATCATATAGGGATGCTACAGTAAGCTTTTCATTAAGATCAAGCAAATGGTTTGTGTATAGTATTACGAAATTGTAAATAATTGTGTTTATTTTTGTATAAATTCTTTCAAAGAGGCTTAGTAAGTTGATAAAGTGCTAATTTTGTGCATTTCTAGTCGTTTTAGCGTTGAAATAGCCTTACTTTCCCTTAAAAATGCATTAAAAAGGCCCAGTAATGCAGGTAATGGATTTGGTGCCAAATTTGGCGACTTTTTCCCACCTTGGCGATTTTTTTGGCGACCTTGGCGAGAAAATCCTTATATGGGATATACCAAATATGGAAGCTGTAAGTTGATTGGTTGACCACTTTCTAGAGTTTTCTCGAAAAATCTGGGTTCCATGGAGCAGCATATAAGGAGCGCTTCCTCGCCAAGGCAGTCAGTTCAGTTCAGATCTCAGCCAGCTTCGCTAGTGCTTGCATTGCTCTTGAGCCTCTTTGAGAGAGACTTGCTTCAAGTGTTATTGGTATACAGTTTGTACTGTGGATTTGCTATTGACAGCTGTTGTTTAAGCTGTGTTTACTGTTTGAATTGAAGCTGATACTTGGTTTATAGACCTGCATTTTTCTGGAATTTTCTGTGAATAAATTACTGAATTTTTGTACGTTTGGCCTTTCATTCTCAGACAACTCACGAACCCCCAAGTACGCAACATTTCTGGTGTCAGGAGCGGGGATTGTCTGTGAATGGTGATAACGAGAGCTATGGAACAAGAAATGAAGAAATTTCTAGAAGGACTCACTGCTCAGATGAATGAGTTAAGATCTGGATTGATAGAGGAAATGAAAGCCAGACAGGAAAAGATGGAAACCGGATTGATAGAGAAAATGGAAACAGGACAGGAAAAGATGGAAGCATCGCAAAGAGAGATGAAAGACAGCCTGAGTCAAGAGATGAAAGAAATGAAGGTAGCACAAGAGAAAATGGAAACATCGCAAAGAGAGTTGAAAGACAGTTTGACCGAAGAAATTAAATCTAATCAAGACGAGGTGAAGAGAGAACTTTCGACAGTAAAGGAAGTGATTGAAAGTAAATTATCGGATATGGGAAGCAGAATAGATGGAATAGAAGAGAAAGTTTTGAAAATAGAAGAGAGTTTTGAAGAGAAAGCAATGAAGATCGAGGAAAATGTTATGAAAGTAGAAAAGAATTTTGAAGAGAGATTTATGAAGATAGAAGAGAATTTTGAGGAGAAATTTAAAGAAAACTTTGATCAAGAGCTGAAAGGAAGGGTTTCAGAGATAGAAAGCAAGTTTAAGAGAATAGAAGAAGATTTGGAGAAAAAAATGGAAGAAAAGTTAGAATCCATGCCCCAGAAAACTGAAAAGAAAGAGAGAAGAATCCAGAATCAGGAATTTATTAAGCTATCTACCTACGATGGCAGTTCCTCCTGGCATGTATATAAGACGCAGTTTTCCATCGTTGCTGAAGCTAACGGCTGGGACTCTGCCGCCAAGTCAGTCCACTTAGCAGCAGCATTACGGGGAGATGCAGCCGAGATCCTGAGAAATGTTTCTAAAGAAGAAAGGAACGACTTCGAGGCCCTGACTAGAGCACTGGAGCTACGGTTCGGAGAGAAGTGTTCTAAGGACTGTAGTCGCCTCCAGCTAAAGTCCCGTTACCAGAAAACGGGCGAAAGTTTGCAAGAGCTGGCAACGGACATTCAGAGATTGTCACACCTAGCATTCTCAGACTGTCAAGCTGATACTCGAAACAACTTAGCTCTTCAGTACTTTATCGATGCTGTTCGGGATCCAGAAATTCAAAAAGCGCTGAGACTTTCCAACATCAGAGACGTAGAATCAGCTTTAGGCTATGCACTAAGGATAGAGGCAGCCCAACAAGCCTCCCGTAAAGACCGCCATACCATAAGAGCAGTCTCATTAAATGATACGCCTGCTGATGAGAAAGAAATGAAGAGAAGTATCGAAGAGATCTTAAAGAGATTGCGCAGCCTGGAGAATAAAAAGGAAATAAAGGACCGGAAGATAAAGTGCTGGGGCTGTGGAGGGGATGGTCACGTGAAGAGGAACTGCCCTGTACGACCAACTATAGGAAATCACCCGTCTTCACCATCACTACAGGGAAACTAAGAGGAGGCCATCTCGCGGGGCAGAGGTTGCCTAAAATTAAAGAGCCCCAATTTACAGTATTTCATGTTTCATCGATGAGTGGCGGCGATAATGGACTTCACGTCTATGGCCAAGTTAACAACACCACCTGCCGGATGATTCTGGACACGGGAGCCAACGTGACCATCATTAGAGCGGATTTGGCTCAAGAACTAAAAGAGAAGATCATCTGGACGCCGCCCTGTGTTAAACTCCAGACTGTGACCGGAGACGAAATCAAAATATATGGGAAAATGAACTTGACCATCACTTTTGGGAATGCCAGTTACCATCATATGGCATATGTGGCTGATATAAGAAATCCTTTAATCATTGGAGTTGATTTCCTGAGAAAATTTAACTTTCAATTGGACTTCAAGAATAATGAACTGCATTCGAGTTCGGAAGACATCGCTGTGTTCAACACTGAAAATCAAGACATTCAGACAATTTGTCAGATAACAGCCAAGTCTGAAATTTCCATCCCTCCACATACAGAGACAATAGTTTCAGGAACACCACCTACAAAGCAATACTTCCGCTATGGACTGATTGAATACCCGAATACAGACAATAGCCGAAGAGGAGTTCTGGTAGCTTCATCTCTAGTTGATATCTCAAAGAGTACTATTCCTGTGCGAGTCGCAAACATCAGCGATAAGGTCCGGACAGTGAAGAAGGATGAGGTGTTGGCAACCTGCACTCCTGTCACATGCATCAACCGCCCCACGCAATCAACCGAATCCAAGTCTTCTGAGCAATTAACAACGGAACTACTCAAGAATGCAGAGTTAGGAAAAGAACAGAGATGTGCTGCGGAGAAGCTACTCCAAGAATTTAAAGACCTTTTTTCTCGAACACCTGAAGACGTCGGGAGAACGAACATCACCCAGCACAGAATTGATACAGGAAATCATCCTCCAATCAAACAACATCCAAGAAGACTTCCATTTGCTAAACAGGAAGAGGTCACTGAACTTCTAAGTGAAATGCAGCACAATGATGTCATCAAGCCATCAACGAGTCCTTGGGCCTCTCCCATAGTACTGGTGCGAAAAAAGGATGGTTCAACAAGATTTTGTGTGGATTATCGTCGTTTGAATGACATCACGAAGAAAGACAGTTACCCTCTTCCCAGAATTGACGACACATTAGACACACTTGCTGGCAATAAATGGTTCTCGACGTTGGATCTGAAGAGCGGTTACTGGCAAGTAGAATTACATCCTGATGATCGTGAGAAGACTGCATTCACCACGGGACAAGGACTGTGGCAATTTAAAGTTATGCCATTCGGATTATGTAATGCACCTGCCACCTTCGAACGCCTGATGGAGACAGTGCTAAAAGGACTTTCCTATGAAGCCTGTCTGGTGTATTTGGATGATATTATCATTGTGGGGCGCACCTTTGAAGACCATCTACGAAACATCCGAAAGGTGCTGGAGAAACTCAGAATGGCTAACCTCAAATTGAATCCAGGCAAGTGTAACTTGTTCCGTCGTGAAGTGAGCTACCTCGGCCATATCATCTCTGCCGAAGGTGTGAGAACTGATCCTGAGAAGATCTCTGCAGTCGAGAACTGGAGTCGCCCTGAAAATGTACACCAACTACGAAGTTTCCTGGGGTTATGCACTTACTACAGGAAGTTTGTCAAGGGTTTCTCAAATATTGCCAGACCACTGCACAAGCTGACGGAAGCCAAACAGAAGTTCCTGTGGACAGATGAATGTGAAAAAGCGTTCAAGCGACTTAAAGAGGCCTTAACATCATCGCCTATCTTGACATATCCACAGCCCGACAGACAGTTCATACTTGATACAGATGCCAGCCATGAGAGTGTTGGTGCTGTTCTGTCGCAGGAAATTGATTGTCAAGAACATGTCATTGCCTATTGGAGTAAGTGCCTGTCTAAACCGGAGCGAAATTACTGTACCACCAGGAAAGAGCTACTCGCCATCGTAAAAGCCATAGAACATTTCCATCATTACCTCTATGGCAGAAGATTCCTGCTCCGGACTGACCATGCATCTTTAACGTGGTTGCTCCAGTTCAAGAACCCGGAAGGTCAGATTGCCAGGTGGATACAACGCCTGCAGGAATATGACTTCGAGATACGTCATCGTAAAGGGACTCTACATGGTAATGCAGATGCCTTGTCACGGAAGCCCTGCTCGGAGAGCTGCAAGTACTGCTCTAGAGCCGAACAGAAATACCTGCCGATAAATCCGGTTGCCTGCCAAGTCTCTACACCATCAGATCAAGATCCCGATCCATGGAGTGACGAAGAACTTAGAAAAGCCCAGTTGGAAGATCCTGACATAAAGCCAATATTACAGCTGAAGGAGACGACCAGCAACAGACCTATCTGGCAGGACATTTCCAGATTTAGTCCCATTACGAAAAGTTATTGGGCTCTTTGGGACTCTCTTCATATCAGAAACGGCGTATTATACAGAAAGTGGGAATCTGATGATGGGAAAAGCTTCAGATGGCAGATTTTATTACCAAGATCAAAAATTCCAGCTGTTTTAGAACAACTGCATAGTAGCTCTACCGGAGGCCATTTTGGGGTAATGAAGACTCTGCAGAAAGTTCGGGAACGCTTCTACTGGTGCAAGGCAAAGGAGGATGTGGAGAAATGGTGTAAATCCTGTGATGCTTGTGCGGCACGTAAAGGCCCGCAGAAACGAAGTCGAGGAAGACTGCAACGGTATAACGTGGGAGCACCATTTGAACGGATTGCAATCGACATCTTGGGTCCTTTGCCACGGACCTCCAGTGGAAATAAATACATTCTCATCGTGATGGACTATTTCACCAAGTGGCCCGAGGCATATCCCATTCCCAATCAAGAGGCATGCACAGTCGCAGAAGTCCTAGTGCAGCAATGGGTGTCAAGGTACGGCACGCCCCTACAACTTCATACCGATCAAGGTAGGAACTTTACCTCATGTTTTCAAAGGACTGTGTGAACTACTCGGCATAGACAAAACCCTGACAACACCCTTACATCCCCTGTCGGACGGCATGGTCAAGAGGTTCAATCGTACCATTCTGAATAACCTCTCCCTTCTGGTATCAAGGGACCAGCAAGATTGGGACTTGAAGTTGCCATTGTTCCTGCTGGCTTATCGAAGTGCTGTCCATGAAACCACCGGCTATACTCCAGCCCAGATGCTGTTTGGACGGGAACTTCGTCTCCCTTGTGATCTCCTGTTTGGTTGTCCACCCGATGCGCCTTCATCGCCCGAGGAATACATCCAAGATCTCCAGGCACGATTTGAAGATGTTCACAACTTTGCTCGGGAGCGAATTCACATTGTATCGGAGAAAATGAAGACAAGGTACGATCTAAAGGCTACGCAACATGAGTTTCAGGAAGGAGAGAAGGTCTGGTTGTGGAATCCTGTTCGACACAAAGGGCTCTCTCCCAAGTTACAGTGCAACTGGGACGGACCATACACAGTCTTAAAAAGGCTGAATGATGTAGTGGTGCGGATCACTAAAACACCTTCATCAAAACCGAAGGTGGTGCACTATAATAGGCTAGCCAAGTACCAGAAGTAACGGTAATATTAAAAGTTAAAAATGTAAATACTGGTAAAATTTGCGCATGCGTAATGTAAATATTTGTATATAAATATTTGTACATATTTGTGAATTTTGTAAATATTTGTATATAAATATTTCAACATATTTGTGAATTTTGTAAATATTTCTCACTTGATTTGTATTTCTATTTTATCGTTATGTGCAACTTAGTTTTTGTGTTTTAGATTGTGTAAATTTGTTTAGTTTCGCCTCTTGACCAAGGGTTGCACTGCCCGGGACGTGCAGTCCTTGGGAGGGGGGCAGTGTTACGAAATTGTAAATAATTGTATTATTTTTGTATAAATTCTTTCAAAGAGGCTTAGTAAGTTGATAAAGTGCTAATTTTGTGCATTTCTAGTCGTTTTAGCGTTGAAATAGCCTTACTTTCCCTTAAAAACGCATTAAAAAGGCCCAGTAATGCAGGTAATGGATTTGGCGCCAAATTTGGCGACTTTTTCCCACCTTGGCGATTTTTTTGGCGACCTTGGCGAGAAAATCCTTATATGGGATATACCAAATATGGAAGCTGTAAGTTGATTGGTTGACCACTTTCTAGAGTTTTCTCGAAAAATCTGGGTTCCATGGAACAGCATATAAGGAGCACTTCCTCGCCAAGGCAGTCAGTTCAGTTCAGATCTCAGCCAGCTTCGCTAGTGCTTGCATTGCTCTTGAGCCTCTTTGAGAGAGACTTGCTTCAAGTGTTATTGGTATACAGTTTGTACTGTGGATTTGCTATTGACAGCTGTTGTTTAAGCTGTGTTTACTGTTTGAATTGAAGCTGATACTTGGTTTATAGACCTGCATTTTTCTGGAATTTTCTGTGAATAAATTACTGAATTTTTGTACGTTTGGCCTTTCATTCTCAGACAACTCACGAACCCCCAAGTACGCAACAATCAAGAGAATTTTAATACATTACGTCTATGGGGGAAATTGCAGGTAAGTAGAGTTTAACGTCTATAGATTGCACTAAACCAAATGAAACGAATATATATTTTTTGTTATAGAGATAGTTAACTGGGAAAAAAAATTTGTGTATGTAGGAGCCTCGCCTCCCCCCCCCTGGGGAGGAAGTCCCCCCTCGAGGGGAGTAAATTTTCATGATGGGTATCTTTCAAAAGAGCTCGCTACTACCTTTAAAACGAATGGTTGAACCATCGATCTGCGATAATTTAAAACAAAGTTATCGATTTTTTTTACTTTTAACATAAAAAAAAAAAAAAAAAAAAAAAAAAAAAAAAGAAAAAAAAATCGTATTTTTTTTTTTTTTTTTTTTTAAATATTGAGAATACAATGGACTTTTTTTTGGATATTTGGTGCTATACTACTTCTCTAATATGGAAATAGTCTGCATTATCATAAAAGATAATTTTTTTTAATAATATTTTTAATAAATTATTTTTTAAAAACAGAATTATTTTTTAATAACCGAATTAAATTCTATATAAAAGTAGGTGCATTAATGAAACGGGGGGTTGAGGGGGGTGGTAGCCCTCCTCACACAGAACTAATTATCATATAAAACTCTTCAGAAGCCTAATATGAATTGTTTAACACAGGTTTACATAACAGTACTCGTTATCTTACCTTTTAATCTGCAACCTGTATTTATAGTAATAAATTTCAGGGTAAGAGAAAGTCGTGTGAGTGACACACCAGATTATTTCATATAAGAAAATCGACATTTTGGTAACAATATGGATAGAGATGGATATATTGGATCAGTATAATATGCGTAATACTCGCAAAAGTTGCAATGAAGTGAAGGAAGATTTAGTTCTCTAAGATTTTTTTTTTTGTGTGTGAGTGTGTTTAAATATTTACTTAAAAATTAGACCCAAACAAATAGAAACGTTTACACTTACAGCTTTCATCAAAGCCATCTACTGTAATGTCTCAACGCATTTCTGCACCCGCATTAACACTAAATCTGCCTATTTTAATTTCCTCTGTTTACCTTCACAATTGTACCTCGAATTTTTGCAACTTCTTGTATAAGGGAGTTTTTCTCTTTGTGCAAGATGCACTTTTTACTTGTTTCTTTTCAAATTTCATTTTATTTGATACATTTCTCTTTTTACTAGCCATTCAATAAACTTATTACTATTGAGGTTCGGGATTAAATTGACTTGCTAAATAATGACATTTTATAAAATGATTTTAAAAAAAAGAGGGGGGGGGATAATATAGGGCGCCAAATGAAACTTTGCACACAGGCGTTTGACAATGCTGGCGAGCCCCTGTCCATAAAAATTTCCTCATCTAATTTTCCATTCAAATATGCTGACGTTATATCAAATTGATGTATTTTTATTCCTAATTTAGCAGCATAACCTGCCAAGCCTCTAATAGACCCCATTCTTACCATCGGAGAAAGTCTCACGGAAATCTATACCTAATTTTTGACTAAATCCGCGGGCTACTAATCTCGCTTTATATTTCAAAAGAGATCCATTTTGATCATATTTATTTGTAAGGACAAATCTACCTTTAATGCATTGTTTCTCGGGCCTGTCTACCACTTCAAATGTATCATTTTTTAATATTACTTTTATTTCATCAGTCATAGCTTTATACCAGTTCGAAGCTTCGGAACCCTTCAAGGCATTATTTATTTCTATTTCCGAATTAAAATTATAAACAACATTTGCATTTGACTTCGGCTGTCGAATTATTTCGCGATTACACAATGATAATATATTTTTATCTTCTGAAGGTGCAAAAACAAGGTCATGTGACAGTTCATCACTTTCATTTTTTATTTGAGGAGGAGAAATTTTCTCTTCTGACTGCACATGTGACTCATTTTGCAATTTGCTTAATTGTATTTCTCGATGAGTGTGAGAGACATCTGGATACAATTGACCTATTTTTGAAAAATCATTAGATTTCGCTTCAAAGAATTTAACGCTACGGGATATAATTACTTTGTTTGATTCGGGAAGATAAATACGACATGCTTTAGAATTTTCTGAATAACCTACAAATATTCCTTTTTCAGACCTTGCGGAAAATTTATGTTTAGGTTGATTATTGAAATAATAAGAAATGCAGCCGAAAGTCTTAAAATAACTAACATTTGGTACTACATTATTCCATAATTCATATGTGGTTTTTCCATTTAAAGCTTTTGTTGGGCATCTATTTCTTATATAATTAGAAGTGTTAATAGCTTCTGCCCATAAATTTAAAGGTAATTTTGATTGTGATAATAGACAACGGGCCATTTCGACAAGGGTTCGATTTTTTTCTCTCAGCAACGCCCGACTGCTCTGGGCAATAAGGGGTTGTTAATCTATGCTGAATACCATTTTCTTTCAAGAAATTTTCAAATTCAGTCCCAATAAATTCGCCCCCATTATCACTCACGAATTTTTTATTTTTATAGATTTTTCATTTTCCCAAAGAACTTTGATTTCTTTAAAAGCATTCAGTGCCTCATGTTTAGTTTTTAAGAATTTTACTGCACAATAACGAGAATAATCATCAATAAATGTAATAAAATAAATAGACTTACCTATGGAGGGTATCCTAATAGGGCCACAAATATCCGAATGAACTATTTCTAACATTTTTGAAACACGATCTGAGTGCTTAGGGAAAGGCGCACGGGTCATTTTATTTAACGCACATACTTCACAATTGAAGTCGGATATTTTTTTAATATTTAATCCCCTAATATGACCCTTTAAATTTGAATCAATCAAATCTTTTAAATTTAGATGACCCATTCTACAATGCCACTTTTCTACAACAGCAAAAATATTTTTAGAACTATCGATTGATTCACTAGAAAAATTAGCTGCATTATTTATATCATTATTATCCCGCAAATAATAAAGTTCATTTTTTCTGTCCGCAATTAGAGTCACATTTTTCTTTCTGTTATTTATAATAGCACATTTGTCTTTAAAAGTTACGGTGAAACCTTTGTCGCACATTTGTGATACAGATAATAAGTTAGTTTTCAATTCTGGAACCAATAGAGCATCATTGATCTCAACATTTCGAAGTTTTGAGTTCACTTCTGCTTTAATTAACACTTTTCCAAGACCAGACACATGAGTAGTTTGATTATTTGCTAAATTTACGGATTTTATATCCGTATCCTTTAAATCGTGAAATTTGGAGTCATTTTGGCACATATGTCGAGTACAGCCGCTGTCAACACGCCAAAGATTCTCGGATTGTTCTTTGGATAATATGTACGTATTCGTTGAATTTGTGCTGGCCAGTAGTCCTAGACTATTTTGTCGATATTTAAATGATTTGTCTTTCTCACACTGATTAGCATGGTGACCGAGACGTTTGCATTTAAAGCAAGTAATTTTTGAATTGTCTCTTTCGTTCTGAGTTGACTGTTCAGTAATCTTAGGATTCCTTTTATTTTTATTCCACGAAGAAGGTTTCTTCCGAAAATTACCAGTCATGAACGCTCCATCGCTCTGTCTGTCATCATGGCGCCTGGCGTCGTTTTCTTCCACAATTTTTATTCGCAGTACTTCTGGTTTCGGTAGTTCGTCTCTGAATTCTATTGCGCATCGGAAATTTTCGTAGCTAGATGGTAGGCTGTATAACAACATCACAGTTAACAAATCATCATCTATTTTAATACCCATTTCAGAGAGTTTATCGACTATGTCAAAAAACTTTCAAAGATGATCTCGAATGCTCACAGAAGAGGAATCTGCCATTTTATGCTGAATAAGCGATTTTAACAGTGACGCTTTTCTGGCGGGGCCTTTAGATTGATATATTTCTTCTAATTTTTTCCATATATCCATAGATGTTTCACAGTTTTTGATTTGTTTTAATTCTGAAGGCGATATACACAAAATTATGTCGGCTTTGGCATTTTCATCCATATCAGTCCATTTGTCGAACTGTTCTTTTGATTTCACATCACTTGCCACGAGCTCTGGCTTTGGTTTCGAGCCAGATACATAAATCCAGGATTCATTTTTTATCAAGAGTGCCTTCATCTGTATTTTCCAAGTTTCGTAATTGTCTTTGTTTAGCGTTTCAATACGTAATGTTCCATAAGACGCCATTGTCAACAGTGATCGTCTATCAAACATATAAAAGTCTATTTATCGTAAATAAAAGTTAATTTGCTCTGGGCCCATAACCTATTGGGCTTAGAAAGCAGAGCATGCAAAAATAATGCATATTGATGAGTCCATATTAAAACGAAACACTTTTTAATTAGACGAACACTCATATCACATAGTTACACATAGAGAAACAAATATTCAACAAGTACAGGTAAAAGATGCGCCGTACGAACAGTTCAAGTGGTGGCGCGCCAGTCGTTATTGGAATGATCTATTATACAGTGAAGGAGGGTAAATACAAGAGGCATTGGTAATAGAAAATAAATGTAACCTAACATGACCTTCATATTTTTAATATTTGGTTTGGCCTAAACGGTAAAATGAATTCTCATTTCATTCTATTTAGTGTTTTATCACAATTTTGAATTTAATTATTTTTTTATTATTAAGTTATTTTGTGTAAAATTAAAACTAGTAACAAAAGAAATATGTTTTGCTTAATTTTCATATTACAAATGATTATGAATTTTTTATATGGTTAAAGTAAAAAAAAAGTGTGCATTAAAGTAAAAAAAAAGTGTTTTTTAATTTTTGTTAATATTGATAACTGACATATTTTATTCATATTTGAAAACTTAAATAATAAAGGAATACAAAACAAAATTATTACTGCCTACTTTTTACACTTACATGTCAAGAGTCAATCCAGGTTTTAATTTTTGGGGTCCCCTTTTTTGTGAAAAACAAAATTTTTTTGTGAATTGTTTTTATTTTTATGAAAAAAATTATGTAACACCTTCCATTTTATCAGTTGGTCTATACAATGTTTATTATCAAGTTAATAGTGTTTCATTGAAGCAAGTTATATATAAACATAAAAAATAATTCTCAAAACACGGAAAATTTTTATAAAAAGATCATTTTTATAAAACTAAATCTTAAGAAAGGCTGTTTTAATTAATTTGAAGTTTTTGATGTGCAACAAAAGAACCCCATTTTTTGCCTGTATCGAACATTACAGGGTCAATATATTATATTTGTTAGTTATGTTTAATATTTGCTGTTAAATCATTAAAATTTTAGGCAAAGTATATTCCTTTTTTTTTTACATCATGACTTATAAATACGAAAATGGCTTGCAAGTTTTTTAATTTTTTCTCCTCTTTTATTTTTTAAAACTGTTCCGTTTAAAAGAGATATTGCAAATAGATGGTTGAAGTGAAAGGAATTTTTCTAACAAAACTGAAAAATAATTACATAATTCAAACTGGCGTATATAACAGTAATATGATATACTATGTTATGTCTAATTATTATTATATTGTATATACATATATATATATAATATAATACATATAATTATTATAATACATATATATTTGTTATATATAATAATGTCAAGTAAAAAATATAAATAAAAAATAATAATAAAATATTTTTTAAAAGGTAAAAAAATTTATTAGATAAAAAAAAAAAACACACCTGAGAATGATTTTTATTGGGTTTTTTTAAGTGGGTAAACCAAAAAAAAAAACCACACGGGTTTTTTGGGGTTTGGGGGCAGATCCAAAACCCTGCTTTGTATGTATTTAGTCTTCACTTGATATAAATTATTTAAATTTTTCTTTTTTAAGAAAATTATTTATTATATCATCCTAAAATGAAGCAATAGATTTTACTTTATTGCCTTGAATTAGATGTACTAAATGCCAAAATCAGCAGTGCAAAAATTTTTACTGAAAATAAGAAAATTCCTCATGCTTTAAAAATCCTCAAAATTTGAAGATATGCTCTCTGATGACAATATGGCTTGGATTATTTGAATAGTGTAATCACTTTTTTCTTTAATGAGAGGAAATTTGAGGGAACATTATCACAATGAATATTCCCTCAAGATGAAGATCCTTACACTTGGGGTAGGCTTTGAAAGAATGACATGGTCTAAATAGTAACTATCCACTGGATAGTAACAAGGGTTTATCAGTAAACGCTTGCCAAATAAAATGGCAAAGGATAAAAAAATGATGTCACATTACACTACTAAGGAAAAAGGATGTGCCAGTTTTCCAAAGAATTATCTTAGGTAAAAATGAAAGTTTTTTTAGTATACTTGTTGATAACTGAATGATGGATAATAGAAAGATAAAAGCAAACTGCATCACAAAATTAGTTACATTAAAACAATTATAACCATGAAGTTGATTTAATTAAAAACTTTAATAAAACATACAACCTTTTATTACTTCATGTTTTAAATTGCCGAACTAGTTTCCTCTGGCGCGCTCCAGCTTGATCACCGGCATCTTGGTGTGTGAAGTCGCTCGAAACTGATGTTTCTGGTTTCTTCCCTCTTATATAGACTCTTCGCCATTGGCGGTTGAGTAATGCCCCCATCGTTGCCATTGCAGCAATTTGAACTTGTCAAAATTTCTACGGATTCTCTTACTGTAGCGTAACTGTGGTTATGGTAGTTGGCCAACTTTTTTACTTGATCAAATTTTATGTCTATCTCTTCGTTTTTATTTACGTGGGTTAAAGCGGTTGTTATTTTTCCTGTAGTTATGTCGTGGCTATGTTTTTTAATTCGTGTTTTTATTTTTATTTTTGTTTTTCCTATATAGCACATTTCGTTATTTTGTTTATTGGTATATGGTATTTTATAAATTCCCGCGGTCTCTAAAGGATTTAGTTTATCTTTGCCACTTCTGATTAATTGGAAAATATTAGGGTTTGGCTTGACAGGAATGTTTATATTATGTTTTGCTGCTATTTTTTTTATTTTATTTGAAACTGCGCGATCATAAGGAATTGAGGTGGTGTATTTGAGTTGAGGTTTTTGAAAATTATTAATCTGGTTTATACTTTTTAATCTTTTTTTAAATAAGTTATCTATTAATTTATTTGAGTAACCTGCTTTTTGTGTAAATTGTTTAATATTTTTTATTTCGTTTTTTAGAATTTTAGGGTCTTTACAAACTGTTATTGCGCGATTTATATGGGCCTGTATTGCATTTATTTTATATTTAAAGGGGGTACTACTATTTTTATGGATAATTTCATTACTACAATTAGGTTTTCTGTAAACTTGGGTGGTTATTTTATTATTGTGGCGGTTGATGGTAACATCTAAAAAGTTTAACTGACTATTATTTTCTTCTTCAAGGGTGAATTTTATATCCGGGTCTATTTGATTTAGGGTGTTTAAAACTTCTGTGGGGTTAGTTTGTTGGTCTATTATTGCAAAAACATCATCAACATAACGGAACCAATAAAAAATTTTTTCTTTAAGTCTTTCATCAAAGTTATTTTCGATTTTACGTAATATATACTCAGCCAGGAAGCCCGAAATGGGAGATCCCATTGGGACTCCCTTGACTTGTTTATAAAAGTTTTTATTGAACATGAAATAGTTTTCATTTAACAAAAAATTAGTAGCTATATTTAGGGTTTGGGCTATTGCGGGGTTTGTATATTGTTCATTTATTTTTTCGTTTATTAATTTAGCAATATTTTTAATGTTTATTGATGGATAAAGATTAACAACGTCGAAACTAACAAACTTAAAATTCTTCTGTATTTCTATTTCATAAATTTTTTGGATAAATTCTTCTGTGGAAATTAGGCTATGTGGTGAGGGGGGAAGTAAATTTTTGTAAATTTCTGCCATATATTTTTCTAATGAATAGGTTGGTCCTTCACTTTTGCTAACAACTGGTCTTATTTTAGGGGGGTTTTTTGTGATCTTTGTATCTGCCAAAAATTCTTGGTGTATTAGAAGCAAAATTATTGTAAGTAGGGGGTTTTCCATCTGGCCAGGTACCTTCTTTAATTATTTTTTGTGTTTTTTCAATTATTTTATTTATGGGATCTTTTTTTATTCTTTCGGTGCCTATTTCATTGATGGTTTCTTCCATTTTATTTGTGTATTCTTGTCTGTTTAAAATTGCAATTTTTCTAGTTTTGTCTGTTAAAATGCAAGTAATATTTTCATTTTTCTTTAATTTATTAAGGGCTTTAAGGTCTTCCTGATTTATCTTATTATTTTTATTTTTAATGGTTTTATTAATTTCTTGTATAGCAGTGTTTCTTATATCAATTTGTGCATCTTCTGGAACTTTTTTTATTGCTGATTCTAACTTTGCGATACCAATTACAATTAAAATTAAAGACAGTATCGCAAAGTTAGAATCAGCAATAAAAAAAGTTCCAGAAGATGCACAAATTGATATAAGAAACACTGCTATACAAGAAATTAATAAAACCATTAAAAATAAAAATAATAAGATAAATCAGGAAGACCTTAAAGCCCTTAATAAATTAAAGAAAAATGAAAATATTACTTGCATTTTAACAGACAAAACTAGAAAAATTGCAATTTTAAACAGACAAGAATACACAAATAAAATGGAAGAAACCATCAATGAAATAGGCACCGAAAGAATAAAAAAAGATCCCATAAATAAAATAATTGAAAAAACACAAAAAATAATTAAAGAAGGTACCTGGCCAGATGGAAAACCCCCTACTTACAATAATTTTGCTTCTAATACACCAAGAATTTTTGGCAGATACAAAGATCACAAAACCCCCCCTAAAATAAGACCAGTTGTTAGCAAAAGCGAAGGACCAACCTATTCATTAGAAAAATATATGGCAGAAATTTACAAAAATTTACTTCCCCCCTCACCACATAGCCTAATTTCCACAGAAGAATTTATCCAAAAAATTTATGAAATAGAAATACAGAAGAATTTTAAGTTTGTTAGTTTCGACGTTGTTAATCTTTATCCATCAATAAACATTAAAAATATTGCTAAATTAATAAACGAAAAAATAAATGAACAATATACAAACCCCGCAATAGCTCAAACCCTAAATATAGCTACTAATTTTTTGTTAAATGAAAACTATTTCATGTTCAATAAAAACTTTTATAAACAAGTCAAGGGAGTCCCAATGGGATCTCCCATTTCGGGCTTCCTGGCTGAGTATAAATTACGTAAAATAGAAAATAACTTTGATGAAAGACTTAAAGAAAAAATTTTTTATTGGTTCCGTTATGTTGATGATGTTTTTGCAATAATAGACCAAAAAACTAACCCCACAGAAGTTTTAAACACCCTAATTCAAATAGACCCGGATATAAAATTCACCCTTGAAGAAGAAAATAACAGTCAGTTAAACTTTTTAGATGTTACCATCAACCGCCACAATTAATATATATATTGACCCTCATCTGTCATGAACGAATCCGGTTAGTACCGCTTCAAAACAGAAACTTTTGGCAGCCATTTTTTTTCCGTTCGTTTAATTAAACTTAGGAAACATACATATCATTTTCATACATGTTTTGTATCGCACATATACTTATTTATTTCGTATAAAACCTTGAAAAACTATTCAATTGTAATGTTTAAATGTCTAAATTATCTATAACGGATCACTGGCTATTATAAACATGAAACTATAAATAGAATTATGTAACTTCATGATTATAAACAATGCAATGCCAAATAAAAACAAACCAAAACTGTTGCCATTCAGAAAATACAAATTCCAAATGGACAGCTTTTTAATTCCGAATGAACGACTCTTTGACTGTTTCATTAAAAAAAATGCTTAAAATATTTCTAAAACATATGAAAGCCTTAAAAATCTTAAAATATTTGTAAAAACGCATTAAAGCCTTTAAATATTTTTATCAAACTTCATTGTTTGTTTACATTGTAAGGTATGATTGGCGTCGAGTTTAGTACGTAAATGCCGCCAGTTGATTTTAGTTTTGAAATTAGTGTAAAATGATAGTTGGGATAGAATGTTTGGTTGGGCAAGTAAAAGTCACCAGTTGAAATGAGTATTGAAAGTAGAGTAGTCTAAGGTGATAATGTCGAGTCAAGGTAAAATGTTCGGTTGAGAATGAGAAAGTCCCTAGCTGGATCTTGGATATTTTGGCGATGTTGTGGGTGAGATAGCTGGTTGGAGGTATCGAGTAGAGGTGAATTTGGGTTAGCATGGAGTGTCTGTAGTTATTGGATAGTTAGTTAGAAAATTTGAAAACAGGATCTACGATAGTCTTAAAAAAAGAGTATTTTGGTAAAATGAAGTTAATCGTTTTTTCTTATTATGAGGACTTTAAATACGCAAGCGAAGTGAAGACGTCACTTGCCATTCGTGGATACAAGAAAAATATTTCCTATGTTAAACGCCCAATGAATTTTTCGTAAAAAATTATTAAAAATCGAGGGAAATTATATCCCGATTTTAATCCCCATATTTAGGTTTAGATATGTATTAGTTATCATGTGCATGCGTTAGATTAAGTTGTTTTTTTTCTAAAATTGATAAAATTTGAACTTTAAATTTCAAAACTCTAGATAAAAAAAAAAAAAAAACTTTCATATTCCATCGAAAACATAAACATTTCATTTCAAAGGATGATATTTACACAATAAATATCCAACTAATATACTAATTAAAAGGAAAATGAGAAATATTCTATCATAATTTGAAGTAAAATTTGTTTTCAAATGTCTAAATAAAGTATCTGATATAAGATACTAATATGTTGCAGCGGAATAGATTTGATATCGGTCATCCTTGGCAGAAAAAATATATATATATATATATATATATATATATATATATATATATCGCCAAATTATCTGGCGAATATAATTTAATTCCTTTCAAAAATCATAGTTATTTTAAAAACATATATTAAGAGAGTAATGAATAATATGAAACAATATTTCGTACAATACATATTACGAAAATATACATTTGGCATGTATATTTTCGTAGTACGTTTTTGATTGCCAAATACAAAAACGTCAAGGACAACAGAGTTTTTAAATTTAAAATTAAAATTTTGTCAATTTGACAGCAAAATAACTCAATCTAACACATGCACATGATAACTAATACATATATATACCCAAATATGGGGATTAAAGTCGGGAAATAATTATCCTCAATTTTTAATAATAATAAAAAAAAAATCCAATGGGAGATTAACATAGGAAATAATTTTCTTGCATCCACGGATGGTCAGTGACGTCACACTTCGCTTGCGTATAGAGCATTTAATAGAACACTGGGATGTGTTGTTGCTGTTGTGTTGTCGGGCCTATATTTTTTGTCAACCAGCAGTTTTTTTATTGTCATTCATATTTATTGATCGGGTAGAATTTTTGAAGTGAAAACTTCTTTAGGCGCGTTGAGCACTTTTGGGTGAACAAAAATCATTGAATTCCCGTCATCGTCACCTGACGCTTTCCATTTGAAGTGAAAACTTTTGCGTGAACAAAAATCATTGAACTCACGTCACCGTCACCTGACGCTTTCCATCCTTTTATGATACAAATAATGTATCATACAATTAACTTGCTAATGTGACGTGTTAATAATTATATACTGTATATTGTTTTAAAATCTGGTGCGGCTCTACACGACTTCTCTCATCTCCGGATACTGTCTCTATTGCAGTTAGACCTCACAAAACCGTGAGAAAGGCCAAAGCCGCCATTTTTCTCAAGTTTTTACAATCTGGTGCGGCTCTACACGACTTCTCTCATCTCCGGACACTGTCTCTTAAAGATTGCAGCCGGAAACGTTGCAGTTAGAGCTCACAAAACAGTGAGAAAGGCCAAAACCGCCATTTTTCTCACGTTTTTACAATCTGGTGCAGCTCTACACGACTTCTCTCATCTCCGGACACTGTCTCTATTGCAGTTAGACCTCACAAAACTGTGAGAAAGGCCAAAGCCGCCATTTTTTTCAAGTTTTTACAAACTGGTGCGGCTCTACACGACTTCTCTCATCTCCGGACACTGTCTCTTAAAGATTGCAGCCGGAAACGTTGCAGTTAGACCTCACAAAACATAAGAAAGGCCAAAGCCGCCATTTTTCTCACGTTTTTACAATCTGGTGCGGCTCTACACGACTTCTCTCATCTCCGAGCACTGTCTCCATTGCAGTTAGACATCAGAAAACCGTGAGAAAGCCCAAAGCTGCCATTTTTCTCACGTTTTTATAATCTGGTGCGGCTCTACACAACTTCTCTCATCTCCGGACACTGTCTCTTAAAGATTGCAGCCGGAAACGTTGAAGTTAGACCTCACAAAACAGTGAGAAAGGTCAAAGCCGCCATTTTTCTCATGTTTTTACAATCTGGTGCGGTTCTACACGACTTCTCTCATCTCCGGAAACTGTCTCTATTGCCGTTAGCGCATTAAATGAAATTGTAATATAATTTTTGTAGTAGTAGTTTATATTAATAAATAAAAAAACACTGCATTTAAAAGTATTTCCTGCTCAATTAAATATTTCTCGACGATTTAAGAAATACACACGTAATTGTTCACGTTTTCACTTCTGTCTGCACTCCCGGAGTGCAAATGTTTTTTTTTTTTATATATATAATTTCAGAACGAAAATTGGTACAACTATAATATTTCCCCACAGCAGAATTTGGCGATTTTTCTTTGACGCCAATTTCAACGATAACGATGTCGTTCTGAACTGTTTGCGATATAATATGGCAGCCTGCATGCTATTTATTTTGGATTTATGATTTTATGATTTATGATTTAGCTTATGATTTTATCATTTATGCTATATGATTTATAATTTTTAGATTTATGGTTTAGCCATAATCGCCAAAAATAAATCGCCAAATTCAGCTGTGTGGAAATACTATAGTTGTTCCCCATCATGATCTAAACATTGTTTTCAAGATTTATCGCTCACATTCCGTCATTTTTGACGGGGTTATATACTAGTAATAAAATAACCACCCAAGTTTACAGAAAACCTAATTGTAGTAATGAAATTATCCATAAAAATAGTAGTACTCCCTTTACATATAAAATAAATGCAATACAGGCCCATATAAATCGCGCAATAACAGTTTGTAAAGACCCTAAAATTCTAAAAAACGAAATAAAAAATATTAAACAATTTACACAAAAAGCAGGTTACTCAAATAAATTAATAGATAACTTATTTAAAAAAAGATTAAAAAGTATAAACCAGATTAATAATTTTCAAAGACCTCAACTCAAATACACCACCTCAATTCCTTATGATCGCGCAGTTTCAAATAAAATAAAAAAAATAGCAGCAAAACATAATATAAACATTCCTGTCAAGCCAAACCCTAATATTTTCCAATTAATCAGAAGTGACAAAGATAAACTAAATCCTTTAGAGACCGCGGGAATACAGTTACGCTACAGTAAGTGAATCCGTAGAAATTTTTACAAGTTCAAATTGCTGCAATGGCAACGATGGGGCATTACTCAACCGCCAATGGCGAAGAGTCTATATAAGAGGGAAGAAACCAGAAACATCAGTTTCAAGCAACTTCACACACCAAGATGCCGGTGATCAAGCTGGGGCGCTCCAGAGGAAACTAGTTCGGCAATTTAAAACATGAAGTAATAAAAGGTTGTATGTTTTATTAAAGTTTTTAACAAAATTAGTTGTTGAATTAATTGTTTTATCAAATATTTTTTTTAGTTTAAATAATTTTTAGTTTAAATAATTTTAATGGGTATGTGGCAGATGCCTAGCTTACGTAGATAATACTGCTCTGCACGGGAATCGGGCCCAATACCATTCATGCAAATTCTTTTGTAAAATGAGCTCCTGAATCTGAATATGATACCCACTTTGTCCCATTACCCACTGTTTTTTGCAGCACCCTTTTATTTTTATCACTGTTCGTTAATTTTATGGCTATGAATTTGTTTTAGAGGGGGGACAGGATTATTTTAACTGTTAAATATCTTCTAAGGGGCTACAGAAGTGAAAAATTATTTTATTAAAGCAAACCTAGGCATCAACTAGAGTGCTAAAACTAAATCAAAAATAGTTTGAGATACAAAATAAAAAGTTACTTACCAATAAACATGTGCATTCTCAAAATAAAAGTAAGTAAAACACCATAACCGATTGTTTGTGAATTTCCATTACATTATTGAGGGTGTAAGAAACTGCATTTGAATTTTGCACTTGTTGCTTTGGGAAAGAGTTGTGTATGTGATTATAAGGGGGGATATATACAAATTTCGGAAAACACATGAAGAGTTAAATATTAACTTCAGATGTTATTCACAGAACGAAAAAGCTGTTTCTGTATATTTTATAGGGAGTTTAAGATTGTATATTTTTACTTAGTTATTTTATGATTAAATTAATTTTCTAATATGTGATAAACTACATCACAAGTAGTTTCTACAAATTTTTTATCATCTTTCTTAGAATTGAAATTAATGTAAGTTTTGCGATTGTGCATAAGTCTTTGATTAAGAATATTTTCTTTATTAAAAATCTACTTAATTTAAGTAATATATGTTGTCACTATCTTTTTCTTAATTTTAAGACCTTTTAATGTTTTAGAGAAGTTATGTTAATATCATATATTTTAAATGAATTTTCTTTATCTAATGTGCTGTGGTGTAGTGGTTAATGCCAATTGTCTTAGACCTGACTGTAATGCCCTCTGTATGTATGTGAGGATGAGGGGGAATGTTTAAGGGGTCCTATTCTTATTTATGCAAGTAATTTATTTGGTATTGAACAATTTGTGTAGATTAATAGATAAGATAGCGATCTTATTTGTGCATAGCTGTAAGTGAAAAAATTTTTAAAGCTTTTTTTAATGAATGCACTACATAGAAGTACCTTATACATTCAAGTTATTTTCATTTAGTTTGATATATATATATACATCTTTAATATTTTGAAGAAAGGATTATCTCATATAAATCATTTTATTACCTCACTTTAAATCCTTACGATGTCCGAGTTCATTATATATTTCAGCGACCAGTCGGTGCCATCATCAGAATGCTCGGCAGAATGATTCGTAGGTGCTAACTTTAGGCGGTTTGTTTATTCACTTCATTTTCTCTCTTCCTCTCTTCACTTCGCTTATCATCTTTGTACAACTGTTGCCACTCAGGTGGAATAAGGCTATGTTCTATGTCATTAACTGTGTTGTTAGTATTTCGATTGCTTATCATTTGAGAGCTTAATGGTGAGAGTTATAGGGGGCCTTTTTTTGAAAATTAATGGAGTCAATGTTAATTGGATTAGTATTGTTAGTTCTTGAGAAGGCTGTAGAATGTCTATTGTATTTTAAATCTGTTATATGTTCTGAGATACGGTCTTTTATTTTTCTTTTTGTCATGCCAATATATGAAGCTTTATTTTTATTTTGGTATTGGAAATTAATTTTATATATTCCGCCCGTGTGTTTAAAATCGATGGAATCTTTTTCATTACAAATTCTTTGGTATATATTTTTGTTTGGTTTTATTGGTATGTTAATATTGTGTTTAGCGGCTTCATTTTAATTTTTATAGAGGCACCTTTGCAGTATGGAATCGCGGAGGTGAATAAATGTTTAGTTTTTTGTGCATTAGGAATATGGTTAAGATCTTTAATATGTTTTTTATAAAATTTATCTACAATGGAGGGATTATAATTAGCTTTTTTGGCAATATTTTTTATTATTTTTAATTCGGAGTTTAAGTATTTTTTATTTGAACATATGAGTATGGCGCGGTTAACGTAAGATCTAATAGTGGCATATTTGTATGTAAGGGGTGTGTGACATTTTTTATTTATAATTTCGTTATTGCTAGTGGGTTTCCGGAAAACGGTGGTGTCTATGGAGTTGTTTTTGTTTTTAATTATGGTGACATCAAGGAAGTTTAAGGAATGGTTAGCTTCTATTTCGTGTGTTAATTTAATGTTTGGGTCAGTTTCATTTATTTTTTTGAGGATGTCTTCAGGCTTAATATTGGGTGGGGTAACAGAAAATATGTCATCTACATAACGAATCCAAATGTTGCATTTATTGATTAAGCTGCTTGCGTTGTTTTCGAACATTCTCATTTTAATCTCGGCAATGACCCCTGAGATCGGGGATCCCATGGGCACGCCTTGGGTTTGTTTATAATAGCTCCCATCAAAAAAGAAATATGAGTGGTTGAGCAAAAGATTATTTACACGTATTAAAGTATCGCTAATATTATTGTCGCCAAAATGTTTGATTATAAGTGATTGTATTATGGGGTTTATTTCGGAAATATTGATGGAGGGGTATAGATCTTTAACGTCAAAACTGCAGAGGGTGTCGTGGTATGAAATATTGGTATCGCAGATTTTTTGAATGAAGGATTCAGTAGAGTTTATTGATAAGTTAGAGGGGGGAAGAAGAGTTTTATAGATTTCTTTCATGTGTCGTTCAAGACAGTAGGTGGGACCTTCGGATTTATTGACAATGGGGCGCAGTGATGGAGAGTTTTTATGATCTTTGTATTTGCCAAAAAGTCGGGGTATAATAACCATGCCCCAATTATACCCCGACTTTTTGGCAAATACAAAGATCATAAAAACCCTCCATCACTGTGCCCCATTGTCAATAAATCCGAAGGTCCCACCTACTGTCTTGAACGATACATGAAAGAAATCTATAAAACTCTTCTTCCCCCCTCTAACTTATCAATAAACTCTACTGAATCCTTCATTCAAAAAATCTGCGATACCAATATTTCATACCACGACACCCTCTGCAGTTTTGACGTTAAAGATCTATACCCCTCCATCAATATTTCCGAAATAAACCCCATAATACAATCACTTATAATCAAACATTTTGGCGACAATAATATTAGCGATACTTTAATACGTGTAAATAATCTTTTGCTCAACCACTCATATTTCTTTTTTGATGGGAGCTATTATAAACAAACCCAAGGCGTGCCCATGGGATCCCCGATCTCAGGGATCATTGCCGAGATTAAAATGAGAATGTTCGAAAACAACGCAAGCAGCTTAATCAATAAATGCAACATTTGGATTCGTTATGTAGATGACATATTTTCTGTTACCCCACCGAATATTAAGCCTGAAGACATCCTCAAAAAAATAAATGAAACTGACCCAAACATTAAATTAACACACGAAATAGAAGCTAACCATTCCTTAAACTTCCTTGATGTCACCATAATTAAAAACAAAAACAACTCCATAGACACCACCGTTTTCCGGAAACCCACTAGCAATAACGAAATTATAAATAAAAAATGTCACACACCCCTTACATACAAATATGCCGCTATTAGATCTTACATTAACCGCGCCATACTCATATGTTCAAATAAAAAATACTTAACTCCGAATTAAAAATAATAAAAAATATCGCCAAAAAAGCTAATTATAATCCCTCCATTGTAGATAAATTTTATAAAAAACGTATTAAAGCTCTTAACCATATTCCTAATGCACAAAAAACTAAACAATTATTCACCCCGCGATTCCATACTGCAAAGGTGCCTCCATAAAAATTAAAAATAAAGCCGCTAAACACAATATTAACATACCAATAAAACCAAACAAAAATATATACCAAAGAATTCGTAATGAAAAAGATTCCATCGATTTTAAACACACGGGCGGAATATATAAAATTGATTTCCAATACCAAAATAAAAATAAAGCTTCATATATTGGCATGACAAAAAGAAAAATAAAAGACCGTATCTCAGAACATATAACAGATTTAAAATACAATAGACATTCTACAGCCTTCTCAAGAACTAACAATACTAATCCAATTAACATTGACTCCATTAATTTTCAAAAAATGGCCCCCTATAACTCTCACCATTATGCTCTCAAAAGAGAAGCAATCGAAATACTAACAACTAATAACACAGTTAATGACATAGAACATAGCCTTATTCCACCTGAGTGGCAACAGTTGTACAAAGATGATAAGCGAAGTGAAGAGAGGAAGAGAGAAAATGAAGTGAATAAACAAACCGCCTAAAGTTAGTACCTACGAATCATTCTGCCGAGTATTTTGATGATTGCACCGACTGGTCGCTGAAATATATAATGAACTCGGACATCGTAAGGATTTAAAGTGAGGTAATAAAATGATTTTTATATATATATATATTTAAACTTAATAATAATTGAAGACATTTATTTATTTATTTATTTTTTTTAGCTTTGTGAATTTTTAGCAAATAAACAAGACACCATTAGGAAAGAATATTGGAACTATGTTGCAAGAAATTTAGGTAATTTATATGGTCCAGAAGAAGCACATGTGCATGTAAATGAGTGATTTGTGTGAAGTAGACATTTAAAAAATATTTAATTATTAATTTGTTTTTTAATTTGTTTGACTACATATGTAAGCGTGTTTAGCTTATGAATTAGTTTGCAAAGTTATTATATTTACTGAGTGTGTTTTTCACACTCAGCTTTAATATATTTTTAATTTTTTGATAAATTTAAGCATTCAAAAATTCCAGTGGAAAATAACTGTACTGAGAAATAATTGTAACACAGATTTCTTGTATGAAATTGCAGATTATACTTTTTTTTTAGATGATAATAGATTAAATGATACATAAATGCATTAAGTAAAAAAAAAAGTTTATCAATTAACTTTGTTAGCTTATTTACATGACCCTCACCTTTTATTGTACATTGAAATGTGCACAACCAAGAAATTATCTGTAATGTGTGGAAATTTTCATAATGCCTTTCATCATGATAAATATTTAAAAATATGTTTTTCCTTGTATCTGAAGCTTTTAAATGAATGCATTTTTCTTTCACATTAATTAAACAAAATACAATTACTTTATACAATAATTCTATTGTACAGATTATGAAATGAAATAAAATTGTTTTATTTATATAATTTTACTTGAGGCTATTTTTTCATAAATAAATAAATGAAATTTGAAACACAGTTATAAAATTTGTTTGATTTTCCTTCTCACTCTCATCAAAATCAAGAGGTAAGATTTAGCTCTCTCTCTCTTGTGTTCATATGTTAAAAACAATCCATATCTTACATCAGGTTATTTTATTTATTTTTTTCTTTTAAGTTTACATACTGGATGAGCATCAGCCTAATGAATTTATAATGAGAAGTATTTGTTTTATTTGAAAATAAATAACTTATTACTACTATAGTGCGACCATGTTTCCTACGACTAGCAGTGAGGCCGACTCCAAAAGTTTGGAGGGATGCAAAATTGCCTGAGAGATAGTTATTTGGCAAACATCCAGTTATTCGGTGTTCCCTTATTGTTTGTTTCTCTCAGTCCTCCCTATTTTAACACTGGACTCGTTCAATCCGCACTTGCACAGAGGCTTCCATGGTCGCAAGAAATGTGGTTAAAGAATATGCATTTTTTTTTTTGGGGGGGGGGGGGCCCTTTTATGACTGTTTTCTTGACAATAATGTGACTCTTAAGGATTTAATTAGTATTTATGATTGTAAATTTATTTAATTGATTAGATTTTATTAAAAATTTCACCTTATAATAATTAACTGGTATTCAATACAAATACCAAAATTGAATACCAGTTTTTGATCGTATGTATAGATTTATTTCTATTTTAGCAATTTGTCAGTCACTTGTTGACTATGCACAATTTAAAGAAGACTTCTTCATTTAATAAAGGTGCTTTAAAAAAAAAAAAAAAACTTCATTCCTTTTTTATTTTTGTAAATACAATTGTGTTGTAATTATTTGTTGTTGAAATGTAATGGAAGATTTGTACTTCTTGAAAAAGTGTTATGGAAATAAATATATTTTTTATCATTCTACTTTTCTCAGTTTTGTTGTAGCTAATTTTATTTATTTAAGCTGAAGGGATTCACTCTTATTGAATGTTGTTTATATGGAAGAATTAAAAGAAAGTTAACAGTTAATATTCATCTCACTTGGTTTGTGTGTATTATTTAAATTTACAAACTTGTGAATCAAAATATTTATAAGACCTTGAAATCAGAAATAAGCCATATTTAATAATTACTTGTGCAAACTTGAATGTGACAGAAATAAGTTTACATTAGTCAATCTTATGGGTTATTATTTTTTAATTTATAAATTTTTTAAAATTAAGGACTAAATATATTTAGCATTAAAAATACCTTAAAAATATCCTTAAAAATAGAGACAGCATATTAATTTCAGCCACCATCGTGGCCATCATCAGTGCTGAAACACAACCTAGACGTTTTCTCCTAGTTTCCAGGCATTGTTTTTCACGCCTGGAAACTAGGAGACAACGTCTAGGTTGTGTCTCAGCACTGATGATGGCCACGATGGTGGCTGAAATTAATATGCTGTCTCCATTTTTAAGGATATTTTTAAGGTATTTTTAATGTTAAAAATATTATTTTTTATTTTCTTCCTTGAGTGAAATAGATTAGGCAAATTTTTCATTGTACTTTGTAATTCAATTTCCATTGTTGATGTGATTATATTGAACTGTATACATTTGAGAAAATTTTCTTTGGAATGAGAAGACCATTGAAAAATGTAATCTGATAATCAAAAGAACAGTTACTGGGTTCATATTCATCAGGGAAAACCTGAAAAATCTGGATTATTCATGGAATTTAGATTTTGTTTAAAAAAAAAAAGTGAAAATAAAATCTTTTGTTAAAATTCTAGGAAAATTTATTATGAAACCTGCAAAAACTAATACCGTATAAGCTGAGAATTTTTCGAAATTTTTAGGAAGCTGAAGTACGGAAGTTGGCTTATATACGAGTTTATATTTCTAGCAAAGAACGTACATTAGAAACAATGATTGAATACATATATTTTAAGCTTAAAAACTATATATAAAGTAAAATAGTTTTATTAAACTTATTTTTAAATAATTATCACATATAAAACTCTTAAATTAGCAATTGTAAATTTATTTCTAGAGCATCTCGATGTAGTCACGTGTGTTTGTTTATTTATTTTTTCATGATGAAGCATTTTTCGCCCAAGATCACTTTTACGGCATTCAGAATTAAACATACAAACAATTTAGGACATATCAACCATAAAAAGCATTTTTCTAGTCTAAATAAATAAAAAATATGTATACAGTACAGTCTCTAAAATCTGGACACCTTAAATCCGGAATATACCAAAATCCGGAATGCATAAAAGCTAACTGCAATATTTTATATCCCGTTATCTTTGGCTTTCTGTTTTGCTGATAGATGGCGGCACCAAACAATTTTCTCTATTACCATGAATAATTTCAATTCTAATTTTTTTTTTTTTGTTTAAGTTTATTTTAATACAGGATTTTTGTGAAATTTACTAGTTCATTTTATTTTACTTTTTCAGCATGTAAGATTTCTAGCAACAGTAAAAAGAAGCATTCCCAAATGGAAATGCATATAAGCTAATTGCTGTATTTTATTTGCCATAATTTTTGTTTTGTTATTCTGCCGATAGATGGCAGTACAAATCAAATTTTACTTGAGCGATTTCTTTTTGCTTAAAGTTACTCAGAAAAATGTAAATAATGAGAGTGATTTTGAAAATGAATCAGAAATTATTAAAAACGACAAAATTTCTACTGAAAATTTAATTGCTACATTAAATAAAGAAATAAAAAGTTTGGAACATAGAAACTTTATCACTGAACATGAGTTAATGTCTTTATAGAATTAAAGAAAAAGTCATTGCACACAAACCTAAATTAAAACAAAAAACATTACTAGAAATGTTTAAGGATTTTTTATAACAAAAATATGAATTTATTTTGTTTTTTAATAACATTTATTACATTTTAAAAGTAAATTATGTGTGTAAATAGACTGTATGATATTATTAAACTAAATATAACAATATTTTACTCAAACTTAAAATATACTCTCTGAGGTAAATAATAAGACATTTTATTTGTTTAAGCATGGCGTTTCTTTGCCGATTTTAGTTCAAAACATACCCGCGCTTCGTGTAACGAAGCAAAAATGCTTTTTATTTACATTTAGATTATCCTGAAAGTTTTATAGATTGGCAATATTTTTGCCGTTTTGGCGATATACTAGAACTTTAAAAGAATATTTTTTCAATCTGGCTTATACACGGGTTTGCAATTTTGGGCAAATTTCTGCAGATAAAAACATATTCTCGGCTTATATTCGGAAATATACGGTATTTCCATTTTCTCATAATACATTTTTCTTGTTTAGCTTGATATCCAGATTCTAATAATGGAATACCATGAAAATGCACCTGTGAACAATGATTTCTACGTGAATTTCTGTCATGATCATCAATAACATGACATCATACAGTGGAAGTAGAAGTATTGTTTCTTCTAAACGAGTGTTTCTTATAATAAGTCTCTAATACTTTCTTGAAAATTTTTTGAAAAACTCAAGGAATTTTTTTCTCATATTTGAGTATGAACCCTGAGTTATAATGTTGCTGAAAGAGGAAGTATAAAAAACAAACTGTTGCAGATTGTACCTTATATTACAGATTGTCAACTGATTTGCTGTTCAATTTTAGTTCAGGGATCTCTGTATATCTATTTAAATATAATTTTTAGATTAAATGCTCAAATTAAAACCGGTAAAAACTACAACGTCAGAAACACTAAAGAGAAATATTTGATGTAGTAATTTTTACTGGTTTTAATAATCCAGTGCCAACTCTCCTTTTAATAAATGCTCAAACGCTTATTAAGTATTGATATCAGTTTAGTAATTATTATTATCATTATTTTATTTTATTTTATAATTGTAATTGCTCTGTACAATTCGAGTATTGAGTAATATTGAGATATATTTTATTTTAAATTATAATAAATGTTTTTAGTTGGCAATTAACGTATTTTCTTCAAAAAGTGTAAAAATTGTGTCAAACTACTTAAAATTTCATTTCAACAAAAATATTAATTTGTGTATTTATTAAGTAAAGTGATAATA
This sequence comes from Salticus scenicus, assembly GCA_963930645.1. Lineage (NCBI taxonomy): Eukaryota > Metazoa > Arthropoda > Arachnida > Araneae > Salticidae > Salticus > Salticus scenicus. The sequence continues at coordinate 6,699,297 of CAWVNO010000061.1, read as the reverse complement.
TATATGTAATATATATATATATATATAAATGAATTGAATTCAATATAAATTTCATGCAAATGCTAGAAGCCTGTTTTTGTTTTTAATAATAATAAAGAAAAATATTACTACCAAGAAATTTTAAGTAATACAAATTTTATTCTGAATGGTAATGTTGAAAAATTTTACCATATCATATATTTATAATACAACTAGTGCTTTTTTTTTTTTTTTTTTTTTAATAACAATAATTCCTGATACCAGTTTCATTTATATTGTAAGTATGAGAAACAGCATTTTGTGACATTCTCCTTTGCTCTTCTACAAAATTTTAGCAAAGTAATTGTCATAGTCACAAATTATCTTGAATGTTGATGTTTTTCTACATAAAGTTGCAATCAGTATATCATTTAATTGAAATAGAAGCAAACAATATCAAATATTAGTCTAGATTTAACCTTTACAAGGTTTTTCATATGTATAGATATATATAAACAAAAGAAAAAAAAAGTATTATTATTTAATCTGTGTTAATGTAATAATGTACGTTAGTTTCTGAAAGTTAATTTCTTATCACAAGTTTTAATCAAAGATAAATATTTATGTTATTTTATTGATGTAGGTTTTACTCACCAGCAAGTTAGCAATATTATCTTAAGTTCAACATAAAGCTTGAGATTGACATGTAAGAAGATTATTAACAAATGAATAAACATGAAGTTTGTATAATTTTATGTTTACATCCTGTTTTTACAGAATGAAAAGATACCTCATAATCCACCAAGACATTCTTTCATAATCACTTTCATATCCACCATGGAAATTTCTTTAATATGGGGGACTATAAAAGTTAGTGTTTCAGTGTTTGACTTAGAAATTTCTGAACAAGCCTTACACAGCATCAGTTATTCAAGTTGATAGTTAATAAATTCAATTGTTGCTACATTGTTTGGTCGTTTCTTTCTTTTCAGAGATATAAATATAAAATTGAATACTTGAACAATTATTAATAATGTAAAAATACGACAAGTTAAAAAATAAAAATCTGTTGCAGTGTATCATGTATAATTTTTTTTTTAAACAGAAAGTACATCTACAGGGTTCATACTCATCAGGGAAAACAGGGAATACTCAGGGAATTTGAAATATGTTGAAAAAAGTCAGGGAAAATCGGTTATAAAACCAGGAAAAACTAATATTTTCTTTCTCTTAAGTAAAATTTTTCTTGTTTAGCTTCATATCAGAATTCAATTGATTAAGTATTGTGAAAATACGCATGTAAACAATGATTTCTACCTGAATTTCTAGCATGGTCGACAGTAATATGACGCCATACAGTAGAAGTAGCTGTGTATTTTGTCCTGTTTAGAGGAGCATTTCTTGTAATACGTCACTAATATTATGTTGAAAATTGTCTGGGAACTCATGGAATTTTTTTTTCCTATATATGAGTATGAACCCTGATCTAATAACTTTGTATAATAATAAATATATATATGAAATTGAACTCGCAATTTAAGAACTTACTTCTGATCAAAAAATGTTAATTCCTCTTCTGCAAATTCAAATTAAAATGCTCTTTATAATTTCTTTAACAATTATTTCTAATTTCAGGGCTCAAAGAGTTCCTATATTTTCTATATATTTCCAAAAATCATGAAAATCATCCTATGTTTCCTATATTCTACAATTTAATTTTAATTTGTTCTTAATTGTTTTCTGCTTTCCGTGCTTGGCATCCTTTAAAAATTCTTGTATCTTTCCAAAGTACGATTCATAGTGAAAATAATGGCTTTTTCTTTTCAACATTCACTCCGATAATGTGATTGGAAATCATATGTTGCCTAATTTGCCATATGTAAATAATATTGCACACATTATGTGACAAGATAATGAAAATTTTAATCATAAATTAATTTTATTTCTAATGTTTAATTTAAAAAATCCAAATATAAAATTTTAAAACAATCGTATTATTTTATTTTTAAAAAATCAAGATTTCTCAAAGTTTTTGTTTTATTTAAATTGTTTGTTCATAACATTTATATATCAAATTTGTTGATTTTTTCTTCTTTTTATTTAAACTGTTATTTGTTGTTTAATGTGTCTATGTATAAATACATAGTATCCACTTACACTATCAATCATATTTCTTTAATTTAAAAATATAAATATTCTCGTAAAAAAAAAAAAAAAAAAAAAAAATGCATTTAAGCATTCATTACTAATTTTTCATTCAATATAGTATTTTTATAATGAAGATCAAATTAGTTTCACAGACATTTCCAGTATGATCCACTGGATTTGAGACTTTGCTTTCATTTTCATAGATACAATATTGATAAATAAAACCTTGTCTATGGTATGGAAGGCATAAAAGAATTTTTAAAAAGGAAAATTTATCAGAAAATATGACGAAAAATAAAGCAAATTTTTATCCATGGCTTCAAATGAATAAAATAAAAAGGCAATTTAAAATAATTAATAATGTATCCTAATGTAAATGTATTGTTATTTAGAGCTTAAATATTATTTGAAACAAAATGGTTTTTCATACAATCATTAAAAGAATTCATAATTCAATTATCATTTTAATACTTACACTTATTCTTTTATTTTTATTTATTGCGCACAATTCATTAAGTCATCTCTGACAGGAGCCTCAAAACATATTCATTCAATTATATGTAGTTAAATTGAAGGGTTATGATTTTTTATTTTTTAAACATTATGTTGTAGAAAAGGTGTTATTATTTAAAAAAAATATTATATGAACTGATGTTAAATAATACAAATTGGTATGAAAGCCAAACAAGCAAGAGATAATAAATTTGAAAACATGCTCTTTTCTAAAGATGTGAAAAATAAAGTGTAATCAATCTAATTTTACTTAAAATATAAAATTGAAGCACATTATAGACTAAAATATTAAAAAGTAGATCTAACTGCTTCAGATGTCTCTGGCAGAGCTCCATGCCGAAAGCAGTTACTGCTAACATCTGAAGCAGTTAGGGCTACTTTTTAGTATTTTAGTAAATAATAATAATTTTATTAGGTAAATTAGATTAGATTAAATTAGAATGTTTTATTTACAAAGTCATTTAATCATTCCGAGATTACTAAATAATGTTTGAGAAAGTTTGTTTTTACTAAATCTCTCAATCTTCTTTTGAAACTATGTTCCTCTATTTGTATGAAAAAATTCCTATATTCTCCTATTTGATTGCTTTGACCCCTGAATTATTTAGGTGATTGTATCTACCAATTTCAAATTGTAACAGAATCTTGGAGAATGCAAGTAGTAATAGATTATACAAGTGTCTCAAATAACTTTATTAACCCGTTAGTAGTCGCTAGTTGGTCGATTTGCTGCCCATTCTTCAGTTTTTCCAGATTTTTTTATTCAATAGCCACCAAAAATTTTTAGAAGTGGCATTTGATATACATAAAACGCAAATAAAATCAATTTAACGTCGATCACATCACTTCTTAAAATTATTGGTGAGAGTTAAATAAAAAGTTCGCAATCTGTAATAGGTGGCGCTGTTGATAGCGGCTACTAACGGGTTAATGAACTTTATCTGCCATTTTTAATAAAGTGGCAGATATTTTAAGTTAAGCGGAACCACTTGAAATCAGGCCACCACTTGAAAATTTAAAACCATGATAACTTCCGAAATAATACTCCAAATTGAACTAAATTTGAACAGTGTCTTAACTTATCTTATAAATATCTTAGATGAGTTTGTTTACCAAGTTGCTCCGCCATTTTTATTTCAATTGGAGACCCCTTGAAATCACACTGCCACTTGAAAATATGCCATCACCATAACTTTTAAAGTACTTAACTGATTCAAATAAAAGTTGGATAGTGAACTTATGGTTCAATTATCTTGAATAAGTTCACTTGGTGACTTGATCCGCAATTTTATTTCCAAGTGGCGGCCACATGAAAATTTGTCATTATAGTAACGTTAGTAATCAATTTGCGTCAAATTTGGATAATGGACTTATCATTCAACTATCTCAGATAGGTTCGCTAGGCATCTCACTCTGCTTTTTTCCCAAGTGGTGCACCTGAAAATTTCTTATGACGATAATTTTTGAAATACTGGTTTAATTTAAACTAGAACTGGACAATGAACTTATCATACAAATATATTGGATGATTTCGCTGGGTAAGTTGTTTCGCTATTTTTTTTCCAAGTCGCAGCCACTTATACTGCCACTTGAAAATTTGCCATAATAATAACCTTTGAGATACGGCACTGATTTAAACCACAGTTGGACAGTGAACCTATGCTTCAAATATCTTGGATGTGTTTGCTGGGCAACTTGTTCCACTGTATTCTTTCCAAGCGGCGGCCACTTGAAAATTTGTTATCACGGTAACTTTAGAAATACTTAATCAAAGTTGAAAAATGGATTTATCATTCAAACAACAAAAATCTAGAAAATTCACATAATTCGTGAACCAATTACGTTATTGCGTCCAGCTTTGGTATATCGATAATGTTTTTTCTTACTTGAAATAATTTATAACCATGAAGTTAATTTAATTAAAACTTTATAAAATATAACAACCTTTTATTACTCCATGTTTAATTGCTGAACTAGTTTCTTCTGGGGCGCCCCAGCTTGATCACCAGCATCACAGTGTGTGAAGTCGCTCGAAACTGATGTTTCTTGTTTCTTCCCTCCTATATATACTCTTCGCCATTGGCGGTTGAGGACTGCCCCATCGTTGCCATTGCAGCAATTGGAACTTGTTAAAATTTCTACGGATTCTCTTACTGTAGCGTAACTGTGGTTGTGGTAGTTGGCCAACTTTTTTACTTGATCAAATTTTATGTTTATTTCTTCGTTTTTATTTACCTGGGTTAACGCGGTTGTTATTTTACCTGTCATTATATCATGGCTATGTTCTTTAATTCTTGTTTTTATTTGTTTTTATTTTAATTATTATAAAATTCCATATACCAATAAACAAAATAACGAAATGTGCTATATAGGTAAAACAAAAATAAAAATAAAAACAAGAATTAAAGAACATAGCCATGATATAATGACAGGTAAAATAACAACCGCGTTAACCCAGGTAAATAAAAACGAAGAAATAAACATAAAATTTGATCAAGTAAAAAAGTTGGCCAACTACCACAACCACAGTTACGCTACAGTAAGAGAATCCGTAGAAATTTTAACAAGTTCCAATTGCTGCAATGGCAACGATGGGGCAGTCCTCAACCGCCAATGGCGAAGAGTATATATAGGAGGGAAGAAACAAGAAACATCAGTTTCGAGCGACTTCACACACTGTGATGCTGGTGATCAAGCTGGGGCGCCCCAGAAGAAACTAGTTCAGCAATTAAACATGGAGTAATAAAAGGTTGTATATTTTATAAAGTTTTAATTATGTTTTTTCTTGCCAAAAAAGTTGCCAAATTTGGCACCAAATCCATTACCTGCATTACTGTATCTTTTTAATGTGTTTTTAAGGAAAAATTAGGCTATTTTAATGCTAAAACAAACTAGAAATGCAGAAAACTAACATTTTATCAATTTACTAAGCCTCTTTGAAAGAATTTCTACAAAAAAAAAAAAAAAAAAAAAAAAATTCAAATTTGCAATGATATCTATGCACAACTTTCTCTGCCATTTGGATCGAAATGGCAGCCACTTAATTTTTCAACACGAGATTTTGAATTAATTCAAATTTTTGAAATTTTGCATTAATTCGAACTATATGTGTACAGTAAACTTATCTCACAAACACATTTCATATATTTGTCCACTTAACCCACCATTTTGTTTCTAAGCGCTGGCCACTTGAAATTTTTAAATTCACATAAAAATGTATTTATGAACCGATTTGCTTAAAACTTCATATGTACATAGCCTAAATCAATATTTCTACCAAATGCATTAATAATTTGTAGCCGCCATTTTGAAACAGAATGACGGCTACTTGATAAGGAAAAAGAAATCAACCTACCCTTCCGAATAAGCCAGAAGGACTTGTTTACTGTTTTAGATTGCAATCACTTCGTTTATCTTTATCTATCTATCTATAATGAAAATTTTGTCATCACGATAACTCCCGAAATAATACTCCAAATTGAACCAAATTTGGACAGTGAACATATATTATAAATATCTTGGATGAGTTCATTAACCAAGTTGCTCCGACATTTTGTTTTCAAGTGGCAGCCACTCGAAAATTTCAAACCCACAATGTAAAAACCAGATTTAAAGCAAGATTTGCTTGAATTTTAATGTAAATACAGGCCACATAAAGGTCTAAATGAAATTTATTAATGAAGTTCAACCACTATTTTTAATAAAGTGGCAGATATTTTGAATTAAGCGGGGCCACTTGAAATCAGGCTACCACTTGAAAATTTAAAATCACTGTAACTTCCGAAATAATATTCCAAATTGAACCAAATTTGGACAGTGTCTTAACTTATTTTATAAATATCTTAGTTGAGTTTGTTAACCAAGTTGCTCCTCCATTTTGTTTTCAAGTGGAGACCACTTGAAAATTTCAAATACAAATTGTAAAAAGCATATTCCGATTTTTTTTTTTTTTTTTAATTTGGATGTATACATATTTTATACAAGTGTCTCAAAGAACTTTATTAATGAACTTTATCCGCCATTTTTAATAAAGTGGCGGATATCTTAAGTTAACTGGGACCACTTGAAATCAGGCTACCACTTGAAAATTTAAAACCATGATAACTTCCGAAATAGTACTCCAAATTGAATCAAATTTGAACAGAGTCTTAACTTATAAATGTCTTAGATGAGTTTGTAAACCAAGTTGCTCCGTCATTTTGATTTCAAGTGGAGACCACTTGAAAATTTAAATTGTAAAAAGCGTATTCCGAATTTGTTTGAATTTTGATGTAAATACAGACCACATAAGGATCTCAATGAAGTTTATTAATGAACTATATCCACCATTTTTAATAAAGTGGCAGATATCTTAAGTTAAGTGGTGCCACTTGAAATCAGGCTACCACTTGAAAATTTAAAATCATAATAACTTCTGAAATAATACTCCTAATCGAACCAAATTTGGACAGTATCTTAACTTATCTTATAAATATCTTAGATGAGTTTTTTAACCAAGTTGCTTATCCATTTTGATTTCAAGTGGAGACCACTTGAAAATTTCAAATTCAAATTGTAAAAAGCATATTTAGAATTTGTTTGAATTTTGATGTTTACATAGATTACATAAGTATCTCAATAAACTTTATCCACCATTTTAAAAAAAGTGGCAGATATCTTAAGTTAAATGGGGCCATTTGAAATCAGGCTACCACTTGAAAATTTAAAATCATGATAACTTCTGAAATAATACTCCAAATCAAACGAAATTTGGACAGTTCGTTAAATTATCTTAGAAATATCTTGGATGAGTTTCTTAACCAAGTTGTTCCAACATTTTATATTCAAGTGGAGACCACTTGAAAATTTCAAATTCAATTTGTAAGAAGCATATTCCAAATTTATTCGAATTTTGATGTACACATAGACCATACAAGTGTCTCAATCAACTTTATTAATAAACTTTATCTGCCTTTTTTAACAAAGTGTGGATGTTATAAAGTAAGCGAAGACAACTTGAAATTAGGCTACCACTTGAAAATTTATAAACATGATAACTTTTTAAATTCTAATTCAATTCGAACCAAAGATGAATAGTGAACTTATATAATTATCTTGGATAAGTTCACTGGACAATTTGTTCCAACATCTTGTTTCCAAGTTGCAGCCACTTGAAATCACACTGCCACTTGAAAATATACCATCACGATAACTTTTAAAGTACTAAACTGATTCAAATAAAAGTTGGATAGTGAACTTATGGAACAAATATCTTGTATAAGTTCACTTGGTGACTTAATCTGCAATTTTATTTCCAAGTGGTGGCCACTTGAAAATTTGTCAATATGGTAACTTTAGTAATACTGAATGAATTCGCATCAAATTTGGGTAATGGATTCATCATTCAAATACCTCAGATAAGTTTGCTGGTCATGTCACTCCGACTTTTTTTCCAAGTGATGCCACTTGAAAATTTCTTATGATGATAATTTTTGAAATACTGATTTAATTTGAACTAGAGCTGCACAAAGAATTTATCATAAAAATATATGATGATTTCACTGGGCAAGTTGTTTCGCTATTTTGTTTCCAAGTAGCAGCCACTTAGACTGCCACTTGAAAATTTGCCATAACAATAACTTTTGAAAAACTGCACTGATTCTAACCACAGTTTGATAGTGAACCTATGCTACTATGGGCAACTTGCTCCACTATATTGTTTCCAAGTGGTGGCCACTTAAAAATTTGTTATCATGGTAACTTTTGAAATACTTAATCAATTCAAACCAAAGTTGAAAAATGGATTTATCACTCAAACAGCTATGATTTCTGTGGGCAAGTTTATTTCCAAGTTGCATCCACTTGAACGCTGCCACTTGAGACTTTGTTATCGCAATAACATTTGAAATACTGAGTTTATTTGAACCAAAGTTGGACAGTGGACTTATTTTACAAATATTGTTGCGTATTTGCAGGTTCGTAAATTTTCAGAAAATGAAAGGCGAAAATTGCAAAAGTTCAGTAGTTTATTTACAGAAAATTGCAGGAGAATACAGGTCTATAAACCAGGTATCAACTTCAGTTTCACCAGTAAACACAGTTTAAATAACAGCTGTCAACAACAAATTTACAGTGCAAACAGTATCAAAGCATTAACACAAAGCAAGGCTCATTCAAACAGGCTCAGAACTCCTTCAATAGGAATGCAAGCATTTGGCGAAACTCAACTGCGACTGACTGACTTGGTGTGTTCGGCCACCTTTTATACCCTTTATCGAAACGAGAAAAATCTAGAAATTTCACATAACTGGTGAACCAATCATGTTACCGCGTCCATCTTTGGTATATCGATAATAAGGGCTTTCTCGCAAAAAGTCGCCAAGGGAGAAAATTTGCCACCAAATTCATTACCTGCCTTATTGGAGATTTTTAATGTGATTTTAGGGGAAATTTAGGCTATTTTAACACGAAAAAAAACTAGAAATGCAGAAAATTAACATTTTATTAACTTACTAAGCCTCTTTGAAAATTGAAAGAATTTCTACAAAAAAAAAATTATTATTTTCAAATTTGCTACATTATTTTAGATTAATTAGTTCACTGAGCAACTTTCCCTGCCATTTTGATCCAAGTGACAGCCACTTAATTTTTCAACACAATGACTTTTGTGAATTAATTCCAACTATATTTGTACAGTAGTCTTATCTCACAAATGTATTTGATATATTTGTCAACTTGGCCCACCATCTTGTTTCCAAGCGCCAGCCACTTGAAAATTTTAAATTCACATAAAAAGGTATTTATGAACCAATTTGCTTAAAACTCCATATGTAGATAGCCTACATCAATATTGCTATTAAGTCCATTAATAATTTGTAGCCGCCATTTTGAAACAAAATGACGGCTACTGGATAAGGAAAAATAAATCAACCTACCATTCCGAATAAGCCAGAAGGACTTGTTTTTAATCCTACTCCCCCCCCCCTCCAATAAAAAAACCTCTTTCTTAAAAAATAAAATATAAACACTTATAGGAGGAATACACCGAGGAAATATTAGATTAATTTAAACTAGTAAATTTTTGTGAAATTTTCATGCTTTTTTCTTTTCTTATTTTCCTTTAGAATATGAAACTCGCGAATCTTAAACCTATTTTCCTACCCAATTTACATTTTAATTCATCAGAAGCCAAATTTTTATTAGAACCAAATTAATATTGTGGGATAAAAATAAAATTATTCAAAGAAATCTTTCAAAATAAAATTTGTTTGATGACTCAGTTTTTATATTTCCCAGCTAGTATAACTTTAGAATAGTACCATTATGATAACTCTAAATTTTTATCACCATGTTGGCAATTTATTTTCATTTATTTATTTTAGCATATTTTTTTGTTGAAAAACTTAATACACATTTTAATTATACTTTTTATTATTGCATTTTTTAGTCAATTTATTGTTCATATTCTTTTTTATTTTTAAAGTATGTATTGCTAGGTTTAAAATAACCCAAAGATGGTAAAGATGCTACTTTTAAAAATACATTTTTCTATAAAATTATCTAATCAGATACATGATGAATGAACTGAGTCCACATGTTTTAATATTACCAATAAGTAAATATTTTTTTATCATTGCATATTTTACTTTTTTCAGTGGCGTCATCAGAAAATGTTTCAGGAGGGGGCAAACTTAACATTGCTAAATTTCAGCATATTTAAAAAAATTCAGTTTGATTCAAATGGTTGGCTGGTTGATTGAGGTAATTAAGTAAACTCCTGTGTAAGCATTTAGAACAATAAATTTTTATGCATATAATTTAAGCTAAAACATTTTACTTATAAAAATCATATAGCTTATTCCAAACCAACACTAATCCAAAAAACTTACTGTCAAGTCGATTTAAAATCTGTTTGAAGGGAAAAGTTAGAGAGCGACAGCCTATAAATGCAGGTTGGGTTGGTTTGAATCTAATTGTCTCTGTGATATAAATTTTATTTGGTCATTTGAATTCTAATGACATAATTTTAAAACTTTAATTAATTTTTTTTCATATTTTTTTACTTGTCAGAATTTTCCAGGAGGGGGCAAGTGCCCCCCCTTGCCCCTATGTGCCGACGCCCATGACTTTTTTGGAAATTGGTAATGCTAAATAATAAACAGCCATTTTATTTATTTTGATCAAAATTTAACATGAAATACTGAATAATAAGAAAAATATTTGAATTTCAGATTTTTATTTATTTATTTATTTATTTAAGTGATAGCTTACATTTGGTACAATCATCCATTATACTGTGAATGCTCCTGATCTGTCCAATTTTACATGCATAAATACTTGCTTCTGTTTATAAAATCTACTTTTCATTTATTTACATTCAGTGTCTGCATACATTAGTGTAATATATATATAGATTATTATCTACAGTGTTTTCCTTTTTTATTTATTTACTAGCAGGCTTTTCCTGCTTCGCTAGATATTATATTTAAATGAGTTCTCAGAATTTCATATCATTATTAATAAAATTGAAAAAAAAAAAAAGTCACTGCAATCACTTGAAACTTAAGTTAAAGCTCCTGCTCCGTTTGGTAGAGGATTCTCCTGTCACAACATGAGGAGTCCAGGTCCCATTTGCCTTCGGCAGCAAATTACCCGTTTTTTACTCGACTTATACATTATTATTGCCAAATTGCTTTATAATAATTTTTTGATGAAAATGATTGAGGCTTAATTTAAAAATACCTTAATTAGCAATATTTTTTTCTTAAAAATAACAATAAATGTTTCAGAATAAATTTTTAATCAGTTTTCTTATTGTATCCAAATTAAGCTGTAAGAATACCATGGACATGTAAAGCACTTCTAAAACTCTTATGAAATATATAGAATTTACTGAATGATGTTCCAAGAGAATTCTGCTATGATGATTTATTATTTATCTTGAATTTTCTATTGCATATGATATATAAAATACATAACAACATGTATATTAATACATATTATCAATTACCAATGTAGGGCACTCAAATTGTTATAAACAAAAGAAATACAGTATTGAAAAGTTAAAAAGTATGTTTGAAGTTTTAAATTTATTCAATTTCTTTTTGTGAAATACAATAAAAGTAATAAATCAAGTTTTTAAAAATTCACTTATTTAAAGTTTATTTATCAAGACAAATAAATACAATAATGTTTCTTGATGTCTGATGAAAAGTATATTCATATACTTAGGTACTGAACACATTTTTTATTTGCCATTCATTTGAAAGTTTGGAAAAATTCTGCTTCTTTTATTCTGCCTTATTTGATTTGTATCTTGTTTATACCTAATAGAGAAATATTAAATAGATTCTATAATACTATTGCATAAAATTAAATAATAGTATCGCAACTTTGATAATTATACTAAACTACAGTTTTGTGTTGAATAATTCTCCAGAAACCTAGGAATATCATGACAGAGCAAATATATCACAAAAATAGTTTTGATATAGGAATTTGTTATTTTAAAAAATTTTAAATACAGATATAATTTTTCTTTTGTATTCTCATACATATAAAAAAAATTACTTATTTACTATACCTATAATATTTTTTAAATGACTGTAAAAGGCACTATCCTTGCCTGACCAAACTTTATTTGTTTAAAAATTTCACATCAACATTTCATGAATTAAATTTACTAAATTATAGATATTTAAAGATGTAAAATATTTTTACATTTAATCATTTAACTTATCTAGTATATCATTTTAAAGTATGTCCCAAGGTTTTTGTGTCACTCTCCCTCAATAATTTAGAGAAACTGTGCGTCACAATACTACAGTCAAACCTTGTTAACATAAATCTCAAGGGGAATAAAAAATCTGTTCATGTTATCAGTAGTTCATGCTATGAGTAACTAATATTCATGTGGAAAGCTTTGTGGGACACATTCCTTGTATAGTCAACAGATGGCGCTGCCTCCGATGCCCATCTTTCGACGAGATGACGAACGGAAGTCAGTTGGGATCTGCATGCAATGAAGAGCTGTTGAGACCGTCAGCGCGAAGCCTGATGTGGTTATTTTCTTCTAATTTGAGCACAGAAGGCTCAGAATAGTCGGGTAGAGCCATGAGAGGCTCGGACTTTAGTTCTACATTTTGTTATAGCATGAGAAGGTGCTGCAGTGTATCTTTGTAGTAATATACTAATGGTTTGAGCAACTTTATGGTTGTTAAGCTATGGAATATGCTTAGTGTTTCATCTAAGTGTCTGCTATTATATTAATCTTTATGTGTAATTTGTGTTGTGTGTGTCTTCCAATAAATCTTTCGTTATCTAAATCGCATCTCATCATTGCCCCACCTCTAGACGCCCAGCCAAGATTCTACATTCATATAACTAATCTTCATTTTGATGGGGACTGTGGAAACAATTCATGTTAAAAAAGTAATTCACGTTAACGAGGTTCGACTGTATTCTCACTATTTTGTTTGATTCATAGAGTGATGAGAAGAAATCTAATTTTTATTGTTGTTTTTAAGTTCTAAATTGAGGTATATAACATTTTATGCTCTCATTCTTCTGTGCAACATTTCTGTTATACATAAAAGAATTTTTCAAAAATAATATCTGATATATGTAGTTAACTAAATCTTAAACAAACCTAAATCTGGATCTAAGCTTCAGTAGTAGACCTTATGTAAGAAAGATGTCATACTCCTGGTAAGTGAAAATGACACTCTTCTGGCAGTTTACTTAGCTTAAGCCAGTGGTAGTCAATCCAGACCCTACTGCCCACCAGCGGTGTTCCAGCATTTTTTTTTTTTTTTTTTTTTTTTTTTGTGAGTGGTAGAGTTTTCTCAGCTACAGAAGCACTTTCTCGTTTTTTAAATTTGACTTTTTAAAAATATTAATATGGAAAAATTCTTTTTTATTACAGTGAAACCCCGATCTATTGTTCCCGCATCCATCGTTTTCCGGCATTGATCGGTTTATTTCTATGGTCCCTGCACAAATTGTATTTGAATAATGTTAATGAAACCCACATGTATAATCGTTCAAAAAGTCGTTTTCCTGCATTCATCGTTATAAAATTTTTTTTCCTGACTTTGTAAAAATTTTCTCCTGAAGGTTAAACTGTTCCATAGGGCATATAAACTACAAACTGGAATTACTTCTTTCATCCTAAAATAACTCTTTTCCCCATTTCCATGGAGGATCAAAATTGTGATGGTAATTGCCTCTGAACCATTTATTCATTTTCTAATTTCATCATGGTAATCCAGAAAATTGTTTCATGAAATGCGGTTACATGCAAAAAAATGATGAAGAATATTAAACAAAAAGGCAAGAAAATGATGATGATGATGAAGGTGATGAGTGGTTTTGTATAGCAGAGGATGATTAGAGTACAAAATTTAGTGATATTTGAATTAATCAAGATGTTTCGACATGTGGTTCCTAAATCATAGAAAAAATGTGTGATTTCAAAAAATGAAAATAATGGCAAAGAAAGAAAGGATAATTTTCCCGCCGATGATTCAATTATGGCGTTTAAAAATGCACAAACATATAAGCACATGAAATTACAGAAAAGGACTGGGAAAATGTTATAAATCTGGAAAAATGCCTGGTTAATTTATAAAAGAAACAAACAACGCAACATAAAATTTTTGATTTTTAAAAATAAATTTGAATTAATGTTCTACAACATTGATTTATGATTTATTTTTTGACAGTTTGGAAAGAAACAAAATTAGTTTTTATTAGTATTATACTGCATACATTGTGTGTATTATGTTTTCCCACTTTCATAGTTTTTTTTTTTTTTTCCATGCACATCGTGAAAAACAATGGATCGAGGTTCTACTGTATATGCTTTAACTTGCTATAACTGTTGTATAAAGTAAAGTTATTTCCCTATTTTATAAATTGTCGTTTTTTGCAGTGGGTTGTTAGAAAATTTTACTACTAACAGACAAAAGTGGGCAATAGGTATAAAAAGGTTAACTACCCTTGGCCTAAGCCATAGTTTAAGCATAGCCAGATACTTAAAGTAGTTAAACCTTTTACTTTTCCCTTGTTAAGTGTCTTATAAAGAGGAAGTATAATTTTTTGTATTAGATTTTTTGAAGCCGTTTTGTTTTTAAAAAATTCATAATTTGAAAATGTTAAGCTTTTGGGGAAGTACCTTTAACAGATATAAATATGTGGAAAAAAATAAAATTATGGATTATAATTAGAGAAAAAAAAAAAATCTCTCTTACTTAAAACTTGATAGGAAGTATTAAGGTAACTATGATAACAGCAATGATAGGGAATATCTGTATATATATTGAAAAGGAGTAGCTTATCACTATTCAAAATTTCATAATTCGTATTCAGGAATAAGTAATGGGCATATGCAAAATTTTCAGTAAAGAAAAAAGACAATAAAATGTAGTTACCTACATTTACCTACAGCCAGAGAAACATAGTTAGTTCTAGTAACAAAAGATCAAAGATATTTCAGGACATTTAGTGGGGTCCTTAAAGTCTCTAAAAGTTCCTTAACTCTTTTCAGGTCCCTAAAAGTCCCTTTTTTTGCCAAAATGGTCCCAAAGTACCTTTTTTTTTTCTCACTCCACTAAAAGTCATGAGAGTTTTAGTTATGCCCAAAAAATTATTCGAATGTGATAAAGTCGTGTAGGCACATAACTTATAATACAATATTAAAATGATTAACTTTTGGCGGTCAATGATCTGATGTATAACAAGAACACTGTTATTCATAGATAACTCAGCAAATTGACTTGGGAGGGCGAAAATTAAAAAGACCATTTTGCTGACTGTCCCTCATCGTTACATATTTCTAGAATCCTTACAGTTGTACTGGATGCAATTGATCGGGAAACAAATTATTTTTAGTAATGAGTCCAGTTACAAATTCAACCCTATGACCACCAAAGACGTATTTGTAGACGTCCAGGATAATATTCACTTTACTCAGAATTGCCACAATTGTAATTTATTCTGTAACACCATTAGTACCTGCCAATTTTTTTACACCACCTTTTCTGTAAAATAGTTTTCTCTAATATGTAGTTACAATTAAATAAGAAGAAAATCAGTTTAAAAAAAAAATGAGTAGTGGGAGGGATGAATAAAAAAGTAGGTACTAACATTGTTATGGTATAAGTTAAAAATGTGCCTACTGTGCCTAATGTGCATTACTGTGTGTCTGCCGCATGGTCTGACAACTGGGAGTTGTGGTATGGGGTGCAATTTTATTTGATATTGAGACTTCATTGATTTCCATTGATTCATGACACTTTTATGGCTCAGTGCTGAGATTCTATATTCTGTTGTATCACCCCTTTTTTCATAAATCCTGGATTACATTTGGTAATTATTACATGTATGAACAATTCACATCACCGTCTTTGTTGCTTGTGTGATTGTCGAGTATTGAGGTAGCTGATTGTTGTATCACCCCTTTTTTCATAAATCCTGGATTACATTTGGTAATTATTACATGTATGAACAATTCACATCACCATCTTTGTTGCTTGTGTGATTGTCGAGTATTGAGGTAGCTGTCTCTTGTTTGATTTCTCGAGCTGAGTAGGTAACCATCTCTGGTCAATACTCCTACTGGCCTCCACACAATTGCAAATGCACTTTGGATAAAATCTCTTATTTCATGTTTTGTTTTTTGCACATGTAAGATTTTTGAAAGTTGCTAGTTGTTTTACATTTTTAAAGTTTATTTTTATATTTTGTTCTTTATTATTTTTGGTTAGGGCTGTAGTAGCTCTATTATATTTAAAGTCAGTTTCATGTTCTTTTATCCTATTTTTTTCTGTTTTCCTCTTAGTCATAGCTCATAGCTATGCAATACCTGTTTGTATTTTCCTCTGTTTATATTTTATTTCATAAATGCCTGCAGTTTCTAAGGGGTTTATGGAGTTTTTGTCATTACTGATACGCTAGAAAATATCTGCTAGGTTTAGTGGGGATATTTATGTTTAGTTTTGAAACTTCATTTTTAAGTTTATTGGGTGCATCTTTATTAAATGAAATTGCTGTAGTATATTTTTCTTTTGGTTTCAGTCCATTTTCAATATGAGTTTATTTCATTCTATTTTTCTATAGTTTATACTCTAGGTTTTTCTTATAACCAACTTTTCTCATATTTTATTTAGATGTTAGGGTTTATTTTATTTAATTTTTCTGGTGTTTTTTCAATTTTTAGGTTTTTGTCGTTCACAGCAAAAACATCATCAACATATTTAAACCAACATTTAATTTCATCTTTTAAAATTAAAAAAATTATTTCTTTTGTCAACTTAAGTTTTAATTCAGTGGTGAACCTGAATAGGGGGATTCCATTGGGTCTCCCATCCTCCTTTTTCTTCTTCTTCATCATCTTTTTTTTTTTTTTTTTTTTTTTTTGTAAAATTTATTTTTAAGTCTGAAGTAATTTTCATTGAGAATGGGCTCTTCCCACCTGACATCAGAGATCACATGATTTGTGATAAACAAACAGCAGACGAAGTCTTCTATATGTATAGCGATTGCTGAAATAACATTTTCTATTCTTATTTTTGATCAATCATATTTAATCTGTGTTATTTTTGCATACATCATCATTATTAATTCAATTTATATCACTATTCATCATCTTTTGTTTGCTATATACATTTACAATCATCATTAGTATGTTCATGGAGTTCATGTTAAATACTCTGATTTTTGGTACTTAAATCATTGATAGGTCAACATTGTATGGTGTAAAGCCGTTTAGGCCTGTAACTAAGTTTATTAACTTGTTGTAACACCTTTATGCAATTAAATTTAATTGAAAACATTTGAAAATTTCAAATTATAATCCATAAACATTCCACAAGAGCAAGCTATTATTTACTGTTAGATCAGTTAATGTAACAGTTACACTACAACATATAAAAATCGATTCTTACAGGTAAATAATTATAAGATAAAAATTTTTTTATAAACCATGTTTTCAAATTTTCTGTTGAATCATATAAACGCTACTGAAGGCAGCCGGAACCCCAGCAATTGGATAAAAGTATTAAAAAAATTCCTTGCTATCGTCTTTTGAGCTATTATAAAAGTTTCAAATGGCTATCTAGCCGGGAAATTAGTTTAAAGTTGATTGCAAGCTTTGTACTGGAAACGCTGCTGAAGGCAGCAGGGTCCCGAAGCAATTGGATAAAAATATTTTTAAAAAGCATTTTCACCGTATTGTGAACTATTCCGAAAGTTTCAAATGTCTAGCTACTCGGGAAGTTAGTTAAATAAATTTTCTATTGAATCATATGAACGCTGCCGAAGGCAGTAGGGACCTGAAACAGTTGACTAAAAGTATTTAAAAAAATGTATTGCCACCGTGTTCTGAGCTATCCTAAAAGTTTCAAATATCTAGCTAATCTGGAAGTTAGTGAAAAATCGATTGCAAGCTTTGTACTGGTAACGCTGCCGAAGGCAGCAGGAACCTGAAACAGTTGGTAAAGGTATTTTAAAAAATGCATTTTCACCGTGTTCTGGACTATTCTGAAAGTTTCAAATGTCTAGCTAGTCGGGAAGTTAGTTAAATAAATTTTCTGTCGAATAATATAAACGCTGCCGAAGGCAGTAGTAAGACCTGAAATAGTTGACTAAAATTATTAGAAAAATGTATTGTCATCGTGTTATGAGCTGTCCTAAAAGTTTCAAATGTCCAGATAGTCGGAAAGTTAGTGAAAAATCGATTGCAAGCTTAATACTGATAATGCTGCCGAAGGCAGCAGGAACCCGAAACAGTTGGCGAAAGCTATTAAAAAAATGCATTTTCACCGTGTTCTGAACTATTCGAAAATTTCAAATGTCTAGCTAGTCGGGAAGTTAGTTAAATAAATGTTCTGTCGAATAATATAAGCGCTGCCGAACAGGGGCGCGCCGACCCGGTGTGCGAAGTGTGCGGCGCACACAGGCGCCAGTTAAAAAAAGGCGCCAGCCGAGAATAGATTATTTTGAAATATATATATATTAAAAACCGGATTTAATAATCCTAGTCTGAAGCCATGTGAGTTGTGTGGCCAAATAAGGTGCCTTTGAAACTGCATTGACAAAACTTGAGCTCAGAAACAGTTTTGGAAATTTATTGTGAAAGGGCATGTTAAAAGTGGATTTACTTGGTGAGGATACGCTTACCCTCAGCAAAATTTTCGTTGTCTTTTTTAACATATCAAAATATCCCTTTGAAACTTAAAAGTGCACCTGAATCTCTTCCCTCTTCGTCTTCTGCTGAAAAAAGGCCACTAGGGGCGAGTAAAAAGACAACGTAATTCGATTTCAAAAAAGAAAATTTAATAGATCCAGTAATTTTATTTAGTTAGTTTGTGGGATGAGTTTAATGCCGCACTAGTGCTGCGCAATGGGTAATTGGCAACAGTCTGGGACGCACCCCTAAAGATGGTCGTGAGACATGCCATCACAACTTTGATCCTCTACGGAGAGGATGGTTCCTCCTGCTTCGGTGACCCCCAGAGGTATAATTCAGATGAGGACATTGCGGCCATGACTGATTTTACGTGCACCCGCCACCATTAGTGTACACGATGGTGTTTAGCCGGCTCAAATTCGAACCCACAGTCTTCCAATTACGAGCTTGGTACTCTACCGATCGGGAGACCGAAACCCCGGAGGATTTTATTTAGAGTAGTTTCTTCTTCTTTGCAGCATCGATGTAACAGGTTCTATTCAATGAAGGTTTTCTTTAGAAAAATAGTATGTTATTATAGTTTAATTATTTTCTTCGTTTTCGGAATAAACATCGAAGATGCTCGAATTAGTTGGAAAGGGAAACGAAAATGAAATCTATGCAAGAATTAAAGTTGAAGTTAATTTAAAGATCGCAGGCTAAATAATTAACAAAAGTTATAAAAATATTCATAATTTCAAAATTCCCAGTTTTGGGGAAATTTCAAAATTTCCAATTTTGTCTTAAATTCCCAGGGAAAAAAACCCTTTTTTTTTTCCGGGAAAAAACTGGGTGTTTTGAAAGCCTTGCATCTCTACATGGAGGATCAAAATTGTGATGGCATGTCTCCGAACCATCTGTAGGGGTGAGTCCCAGACCGTCACCAATTGCCCATTGTGCAGAAATAGTGCGACGTAAAACCCAACCAACCAACCAACCTCTATTTGCCTTCATAATTGTACCGCTTGTTTTTTAGACTCGCTGTAGAAGATTTTTCATTTTCTGCAAGATGCTCTTTTTTATTTGTTTCTTTTAAATTTTCATTTTATTTTATACATTTCTTTATTTCTTAGCTATTCAGTAAACTTATTATTATTAAAGTTTGAGATTCAGTTGAATTTCTGAATGATAATTATTCGTAAAACTTAAAAAAAAAAAAAAAGTTAATATAGGGCGCCAAATAAAACTCTGCACACAGGCGCCTGACAATGCTAGGACCTGAAATAGTTGACTAAAATTATTAGAAAAATGTATTGTCACCATATTGTGAGCTGTCCTGAAAATTTCAAATATCTAGCTAGTCGGGAAGTTAGTTAAAAATCGATTGCAAGATTTGTCCCTGACAAACACACAAACAAACAAACAAACAAGAATAGAAGTTAATAAAAACATGGTAAAATAAATAAACACGTAAAGTGTTTTTTCAAAATTATTAAATTTACAAATACAATTAACTATTCTACTGTTTACAGATGCACAATATTACTTTTATTTTACTTTATATTAAATATTAGCACTTTTGTTCTTAAGAATAATATTTAATTGAATTCGATTTTACGTTATTCTCACATCACGTGATTGAGCAGGTGACGCTGGGAAGAGCCCATTAAGTTGTTTGCTGCTATTAATGTTGTGCTGATTTGGTTTTATCTGTATTCCCTTTTTTTTTTTTTTTTTTCATTATTTCATTTATAATTTTGTTAATGTTTGTTGATGGGAACAATTTAATGTCATCAAAATTCACAATAGTGTTATTTCAATTAGTTTTAATTTCTCCTAGTTTTCTTATAAAGTTACCGGTGGAACTTAGGCTATTGTTTGAAGGGAGGAGGATTTCACAGTAAATGTCTTTCATATATATTCTGAAGGAAAGTTGGACTTTCCTTCTATGATTTTTATATTTGCTAAACATATGGGCTGTATTATTTGCGGGATTTTAAATTTTAGGTGGTTTGTTGTTCATTCATTTTTCCTCAATTATTAACTTTTTATTTTTCTTCTAGTAGTTTCTTTTCTTTTCTTTTTTTTTCTGTAGACTATCACACAAGCATTGATGGCAGCCGGGCCCCTGGTCACGGTCAGAAAGCTTCTGTGTAAAACTTCAAATAAAGCTTATAATTTAATTAAAACATGTTTTGTCATTCAACTTTGCAGACGTATACTTTTTGATTATTTGCAGAAGTTCATGACAGTTACATGCAGCATAATTATTGCTTTCCAATGCAAAACGCAGGCTGATGCATGTGTTGCAATTGTACAAAAATGAATTTTAAAGCAGCAAACCACAGCAGTTGTTGAAAGATTCTTTTCTCAAAGATGGGGAAGGAGAAATTCCGTATTCATACTCAGGTCACACCGTGGGCCTAGCTATTTGAAAATTTCTGTAGTTTTTTGAAAAACTTGCATAAATATAGGCTAACAATTCTTTAAGAAGATCCCCTATGGAGGAGGGAGATGGGTATACACACATTCATGCACAACACACTTATAATGGCAAATTTCGAGGACAATTAATTCATTGACAGATAAAAATTCAAGTAAATGTAAAATCTGACATTTTTTTTTCATTTTTCATTACAAAGAGCAGTAAAAGTGACCCCATCTTTAAAATTACTAGAGATGAAGGGGCCCAAACCCCATCTTCTGATATATCTTATCTTAAGGTATTCAGTAAAACCGAAAATAAATAGGTCCCCGAAGTCCCTTAATTTTTGAGAGAGTTGTGCTAAATGCCCTGATATTTTCAAAAGTACTGTATAATTTTATCAAGTCACTGACACAGTTAGAAGATCTTTCTACACAAAATATGTGGGAAAAGATCTAAACCATTAATTTTTATTTAAAAGAAAAATGTGTTACTGTAAATTTCAACTTTCCTTTCTCTTTGCCCATTAAAAAAATCCTAACAACGCTGAATTTTTAAATTTATTTATTTATTATCATTACTTAGAAAAATGAAGGCAATATTAGTGAATGAAAAAGGTCAACCTAAAATAAAATTCATAAATTGAAATTACTGTTATGCTATAATCTATTCATTAACATTTACAAACAGCTTTGTATACAGTTTTATTTTTTTTTTTGTGAGTAACTTTGTCTAGTTTTTACTTTGTTCAAAGATTTAGCAGAGGTCAAAGCCAACCTGTAATGTATATGCCTATGCAACAATTTGTTATCTGATCCCGTAGTTGAATTTCTTGCTACTACTGAAGTGAGATGTTATCCATTATTATGGTTAGAGAATAGCTGAAAGTCATTAATAGTTTGGACTAATAATCTGAAAATATGACTTTGTTATTTTGAGAAACTGATTCGATATGAATTGATCATGGTTTACCATAAGATTTTTTACATTTTAAAAAATTAAGAACCAGTCTCTTATTTGCCTTTTTTTTTTACTATTAAACTATTTCAAGTGCTGATCACCAATTTTCTTGAAAAGATTATTGTTGTAAGATTTATATATGAATAGTACTATTTTTCAGAGATATTTAGGTGCACAAGTTCCAGTAGAAAAGCTATAAAAATTCTGAAAATGAGTTCATGTCTGCAATATCTCAAAATAATCGCCCTGTTTGGCGATTCTATAATTTCAGTTTTTATTTACACTTCATAAGCAATTCTATTTTGATTGATTAATTTCAATGTTTATTCAAATTAGGCTAATATTCTAAAATTATTTTATTTTTGTTGTCTGCAAACTAAATGTAAATGTATATTCTGAGTAAATTTATCATAATGTAAATGTTCATTAATGTAAATAAAAATCAGAAATATAATTCACATATTTAACATTTTAAAAATTAAGGCTACTTGTTATATTTCAGCGTTTTTGGCATAAATGAACAATGTTTTATGTATTTAACTATAACATTTTTGTATTTAATATCAAAAACATAAAATATAACAATTTTTAGTGTTTTTTTTTTTTTTTCTTTTCTGTTCCAGCTCATCAACTAAAAGTTTTCCAGAAAATTAAGTACAGTATAAACTAACTTCTATATTTTTTTCAAACCAATTGAAAATTAGAACTTGAAAAAGTTTACTAGTCAGTTTGTCTATCAATCAAATAATTATTTTTATAATCAAACATTAAAAAGTGAGAGCTACTAAGAAAGATGTCTAATTTTCACAAGTACATTAAAATTTTCACATTGTGCTTAATAATTATAAAAAGGGTAATTTTTGTAAAATTTACTTACCTGAATGGTCAATAGAAGGATTTTCTGAAATTTCTTCCTTATATGTTTGATCAAAATTTATACTTCCTAAGCAGGGATGCTTATATAATTGCTCACCACTACTCAGTCTTTTTTCAGGGTCAATACATAGTATCTGTCAGGCAATAAGGAAGAATAAAACTGTAAAGGTAGATGTGCTTATAAAATATTTAAGTTTGTAATTTCTTATTAAATAATATTATTGATATAATAATAATAACAACAATAATAATGAATTGAAACATTGTAGGTTAATGAAACTAATGATAACAGTAATATGCAAATTATATCAACATATGTAAAATTATATATAACAAATATTTATACTAGTTCAATATATTTTACTATGTTGCATAATTGAATAATGTAGCCTTACTCCCTCCTCTCCTTAAAAAAATAAATAAAATAAAATAAAAATACAAATTCTAACTATGGTTTCTTTGTGGTTAATTTCCTATATATTAACATTTATTCAGGCATTTTCCCTTTTCATAAATTTTAACTATAAAATATGGGATATATTTTACACCTGAAGTATTTTTTAATAAACAATTATATATTAAAAAAAAAAAAAAAAAAAAAAAAAAAAAAAAAAAATTTCTTTCACAAATTTTTTGAATACACCACATAGATATTGTGGTAAAATTATATATAATACAGTTATTATGTGCAAGTAATCAGTAATTACTCACATAAGCATTGTTTGCCCGAAATGATTGGAATTTTTACCTTATCTTTAACAAACGTTAGTAAAACTAGTATGTTACGAGTTGTGCCTATCAAGAAACTTTCTTCCATATTTTTCTATGCAAATTCACTCAATGCAAGATCTGCAAAAATTATGTTGGCAAAATTTGATTTGATAATTAGAAGCTTTTTATATGAAATTGACTTTGTCTTCGTGTCACGCTAGTTAACAAGGCGCCTTCATTTTAAAGTAAATATAAGATATTCCGTTTATCGCTCCTTGGCTTAGTAGATTAGAGCGTCACGGTAATAATGTGGTGGTCGAGAGTTCCGTCCCCAGAAAGTCCGGCGTGTTAATTTTTGCAGTTAATTAGTAGAAAAAGTGTCAATTGATACAAGAAAATTTTTTGTTGCTCACACAGTATCCTAAGAAATTTTTGAGTTTTTTTCAGAAACATTTTTTTTTTTTTTTAGATATTAAAAATTACAAAATATTTTTGATAATAAAAAAAAAAGCACTAAATAAAAAGTTTTAATTAAAAAATACATAAATAAATAATTTTTAGAAACTCCTTATTTTTGAAATGGGATTTGTCATTGCGTCTTCGTGTCATGTTAAAAATACAAAGCGCTTCCACTTTAAATATATGGAATTTTTACATCATTCAATGGCTCAATTGGTTAAAGCATCATGTTGATAACGCAATGGTGGTGGGCGAGTTTAGAGCCCCTAAATAAAATAATAGGCCGGCGCATCACCACCATTTTTTTTGCCTCCGAAGAGGACAGCATTCCCGCTTGGCGTTCTTATCGCTTCCCTAATGATTGTAAGAAATCTTGATCTGAAGCTAATCCGGTCAAGTTAAGAGCAATAAGCAACCATAATATTTCTAAAAACACATTTTTTTCATAGTACATTCTCAGGATGTTATTTTATTCTGAGGATATCCTATGGATGTACGATGTGTTGTTAGGGCGGTTTCTGTTTCTTTTACAAAATGTCGCCAAAACTCAAATACACAGTAATAGAAGGTCTGTGAACACTTTATATTCACTTCTTGAATGATTATAGCAGTTTATCGCTAAACAAACTTCCATATCATAGTTTACTTAGCTGAAATTATGAAATATAATAAAATAAGTTACTCTAAAGTAACGTAAGACGATAAAAAAAAAGTGTTTGTGGTTTGTTTATCAGAGTAACGCACTGTGTGCATGTGGCAACCCTAAGGCAACAAAATGCCTGATGCGCCAGCTCGTATATATAGGAGCCTTAGTTGAGTTCGGTCTTCAAAGGCTGACGTGTTACTTTTTTGTAGATAATTAACCAAAAAAGATGTCATTTGTTAAAAACAAAACCTTTCATGGCCTACGCAGTATCCTAAGAAATTTTTATTAGTTTTTTAAGGAGCATTTTTTTAGTAACTAAAATGAACAACAACAAAAATAACACTGGAAACATTTTGTTGTGAAGCCTTAAAAAGCATAAAACAAAATTTTATTCTTGCAGAAACATTCTGTAAAAAATAAAAGTTCCAACAATAAGAAAATTTTAAAGAAGAATTTAGATATTTCACTTTTACACGAGAGGAAAATTCTTAAATATTCAAAGTATTTCGAAAAACATTCAAGAAAAATATTTTTCTGCCTTACTTGGATTTTTCTAGCATGTTCCATGACTTTTTTTACTGTCCTTTAAGTTTTGGTTAGAATGTCATGAAGAAGTTAACGCGTTGGTCGTGGGTTCAATCCTCAAATGCCGATGTGCTATTTTTTTAGATAATAATAATAATAAAAAAAATCATTATCTAAAAGAAAATCTTTAGTTGTCTACACAGTATCCAAAGAAATTTTGATTAGATTTTTAAGAAGCTTTATTTATAACTAAAAAGCACAAAATAAAAATTTAAGTAAAAAATATTTTTTTAAGATTAGAACCTTTTTATTAGAACCTTTTATAAAGCATAAAATAAAAAATTGTTCGGGTAAAGATGTGCTGTAAAGAAATGAAAGTTTTAACACTAATGAAATTTTAGAGGAAAATATAGATATTTCCCTTTTGCAAGAGATAGAAATTTTTAAATATTCAAAATATTTCAAAAAGCTTTCGAGACCTTTGAAATTTATGGCTTAATGAATAATTATACAAAAAAACAGTAACTAAGAATATTGGCCTCAAATGCTTTTTAAAATGTTTTGAATATTTAACAATTTTCATCTCTTGCAAAAGGAAAATATCTATATTTTTCTCTAAAATTTCATTAGTGTTAAAACTTTCATTTCTTTACAGCACGTCTTTACCCCAATAATTGTTTATTTTATGCTTTTTAGGGCTTCGCAATAAAAAGCTTCTAATCTTAAAAAAATATTTTTACTTTCTTCTATCTGTAATATAGAGAAAGTATTGGATTCGTGAAAATTTTCGACTTCCGTTTTTTGATGGATTTACACGTTTTGGGATGTCCTGAACATGAATTGATAGTTTTTAGAAAATGTCAGTCTATCTGTGTGTATCACGATTTTTGTGGACGCTGTATCTCACGAACCAATGAATGAAATTTAACCAAACTTGGTATTTAGTTGCACCCTGACATAAACTGGTGCTGATTAGATTTGGGGATCAATCGCTCAACAGGTGGAGCTGTGATCGCATTTTTTGTAAACTTTTAACATGTCAATATAGGACAACATTTCGTATAAATGTACATAATGAGAGTTATTTTTAACTTGTGATTGTAAAATTAATATAAATTATTGATAATAGTTGTAGTTAACTACGAAAAAAATTCTGTGCAAGTGGGGGCATCGCTAAATTTTCAAGATAAGATGGGTATCTTTCAAAAGGTCTCATCAATACCTTTAAAACAAATGGTTGAACTATAAATCTGTGATAATTTAAAACAAAGTTATCGTTTTTTTTTTTTTTTTTTTTTTTTTTTTTTTTTACTTTTAACAAAATAATAATAATAATAATAATAATAATGTTACTGAGTGAATTTGTATAGGAAAATATAGAAGAAAGTCTTGTGGTGGCCACAACATACTAGTTTACTTAAATTTTTATTTTAGTTGATACATATAATTTTTAGTGTACTGAAACCGAAAATGAAGCCAATTTTTCTCTATCACATATTTGTCAATACAGAGTGTCTACCAACACGATTTCTTCATTTTTTGTTATTTCTATGATTAATCATAGTAGATACAGAAACACTGGCTCCAGTTTCAGTTTCAGTACACCAAAAACGTAAAAATGAGCCAAAATTATCAAATAAAAATTTTAGAAGTAGACCTGTGTAATTTGTTAAAATTATCTTGAATGATGAGAGCAGATGATTTTCACCCCAGAAAGAAGTACAACACTAAATATCCAAATAAAGTCGTCAATTTCATGCTCTACACCTGACATCTTAAAAAATATTTTTTTATTTTTATTTATTGATGAAAAAAAATGATAATTTTATTTTAAATTATTACAGATCTATGGTCCAACCATTCATTTTAAAGGCATTGACTAGTTCTTTTGAAACATACCCATATTAAAGATTTGCCTCTCCACCACCAACAGTTTTTGTATGCATGCAGTTTTGTTGCATTTTTGGAGGCAAATGATGCTATATATACAATTTTTTTCCCCTAGTTGATTATTACTGGCGATTCATAATAATTCTTATTGTGTAAATTTATACAAAACTGTCCTGAATTGCCATGTTAAGAATAAAGGGACTGGCTGGCAACATCACCTGTTGATGGGTTTTCATCAAAAGTTAAGACACTAATTTATGTCAAAGTGCAATTACATATTAACTTTTATATAATTCCATGCACTAGCTCCTAAAATACAGTTGCCACACAATTTTGTTACATACAAGAGACATTTTCTGAAAATGCCAAATTGTATTCTAGACCTCTCAAAATGTGTAAATCCATCAAAAACCTGTAGTCAAAAATTTTTTCAAAACCAATACTTTCTTCTATTGAATAATAATAATAATAACAAATAAAAATACATTTTACGCTTGCCTTTCCCAGCTAAAACAGTAAGGAGAAAATTGCTATACTTTTCAACTTTTTAAACAGGGCTTAATTTGCATGCATTAATTTCCTATATTCCCTTTATTTCAGTAAAGTTTACACATTAGTTCTATTTAACACATGGAAACTCATTAATATTGTATAGTTGAACTTAACATTGCATTATTTCTGAAGGATCAAAGTTCCCCAATTATTATTTTTCTCTCCTACAATCTTTACTATTTTCACTTTCTTCTATATGTATATACAGAGAAAGTATTGGATTAATGAAATTTTTCAGATTCCAGTTTTCAATGAATTTACACGTTTTGGGATGTTCTGAACACAATTTGACTGTTTTTAGAAAATGTCTGTGTGTGTGTGTATCACAAATTTCGTGGATGCTGTATCTCACAAACCAATGAAGGAAATTTAACCAAACTTTGTATTTATTTGGACCCTGACATAAACGTGCTGATTAGATTTGGGAATCGATCTCTCAACAGGTGGTGCTGTGATCTCAATTTTTCTAAATTTTTAACATGTTAGTATAGGACAAAATTTCGTATAAATGTGAATAATGAAAGTATTCTTTAACGAGTAATTGTAAAATTAATATGGATCATTGATTAATAGTAGCAGTAAACTAGGAAAAAAAGTTTGTGCATGTAGGAACATTGCTTCCCCCTTGGGTGTAAATTTTTAATCTGTGCATCTTTTGAAAGATATCTTCTATACCTTTAAAACGAATGGTTGAACCATAGATCTGTGATAATCTGTTATTTAAAACAAAGTTATTGATTTTTTTTTTTTTTTTTTTTTAATGTTGGCATAAAACTGACTTTCTTTCGGCATTTAGTGCTATAATTCTGTCAGATAAAAATCGTCTGCATTTATCATGGAAAATTATTTTCATAAATAATAATTTAATAAATAATTTCTACTGCATGAATTTGTATAATATTATATAGAAGAAAGTCTTGTGGTGGCCACAATATACTAGTTTTCTTATGAGGAACACCTATATCTGTAATGTAATTTGACACTGAACATGTTTTTTCTATCTCTCCCACATTTAGATTAGTGGTTTTTATTTGTCACTTTTATATTATAAATGTTCTTATAATAATATAATCCTTTATAATATAAATGTTCCTGTGCTTATTTTGGTTAGAAATTAAGCCCTGTTTATAAAAGATGTTAATACTAAAAAGTTACTACAAGCACACCAGTTGTAATTATTGATATTGTTGTGCTAATGTTACTTGCACGAAGCTATTTAATCCTTGCTTTTCCATTCATATGGCTTGATATTTCTATCATTTTAAACTCCGGTTTTTGTCGTATTTACACGTTTTGAGATGTTCTCAACATGTTTTCACTATTTTTCGAAAATGTCTGTCTATGTGTATGCTTGTGTGTTTGTATCACAAATTTTATGGATGCTATATCTCATGAATTATGGGACAAAATTTAACCAGACTTGGTATTTAGTTGGACCTTGACTTAAACTGGTGTTGATTACATTTGGGGATCAATCGCTTCCAGATGGCTCTGTGATCCCAATTTTTCATAATTTTTAATATGGTAGTATAGGACAAAATTTCGTATAAACGACAAAAAAAAAAAAAAAAAAAAAAAAAAAAAGAGCCGCTCTTGGATATTTTCTATTTTTCTTCATGTAATCGCTAATTTTATTATTTCAAAAGTAAATTTTTGAACAGATTTTATTACATTGTGTTCCGCGTGTAATTTAGGATTGAGCCAAGTGTCAAAAACAAGATTCAATTGTTCGGAAAATTGTAATTTTAGAAAGTATTTCAAAAATGGCAAGAATAAGGCAATTAACGAAACCACAAAAAATATTAATTTTAGAGTGAAAAAAAAAAAAAATACTTTAATATGTGGGATGTCAAAATTCTTAAATGTTAACAAAATATTAGTAATCTGGTTTTTAGAAAGATATAATATTTTCTTGCTGTTTAAACTGCACATTTGTCCTTAAGCGGCCACGTTACTCATCCAGTCGAGATGACTGCAAGTTAAAAAGCCAGCGCTTAAATAATCCGTTTGTATTACATTTAGAACATAGCAGGGATTCAGAAAATGTGCTCAATAACATAATTTATCTAAATACAGTGAAATAACAATTAAACAAAACAGGTTTAATTGCCAGAAAATCTGAAAAAAATTCATTCTTAACGAAAAGAATTAGAAAACCAGGACATTAAAGGGTAAAAAAATTAAAAAATGATCAATTAATTATTGGACTGAAGTTGTTCTTACATATTTAAAAATTCGAAAAATCTTGTTAATGATATTTCTTCCACTCCTTTCTTCTCTGATGCTTGGAAATTACTCACGTAACTTAGATTTTCGTTTAATTTTTGTTATCCTTATATTTAATCTCACTCATTTATTTGTTACCATGTTTTTATTAACTTCGATTCTTGTGTGTTTGTGTGTTTGTCAGGGACAAATCTTGCAATCAATTTTTAACTAACTTCCCGACTAGCTAGATATTTGAAATTTTCAGGACAGCTCACAACACGGTGACAATACATTTTTCTAATAATTTTAGTCAACTGCTTCAAGTTCCGCTGCCTTCGGCAGCGTTTATATGATTCGGCAGAGAATTTATTTAACTAACTTCCCGACTAGCTAGACATTTGAAACTTTCAGAATAGTTCAGAATAAGGTTAAAATGCATATTTTTAATACCTTTAGCCAACTGTTTCGGATTCCCGCTGCCTTCGGCAGCGTTATCAGTACAAACATTGCAATCGATTTTTTCCTAACTTTCCGACTAGCTAGACATTTGAAACTTTCAGGATAGCTCAAAACACGGTGACAATACATATTTTTAATACTTTTAGTCAACTGTTTCAGGTCCCCACTGCCTTCGGCAGCGTTTATATGATTCAACAGAAAATTTATTTAACTAACTTCCCGACTAGCTAGACATTGGAAACTTTCAGAATAATTCAGAACACAGTGAAAATGCATTTTTTAAATATTTTTAACCAACTACTCCGGGTTCCTGCTGCCTTCGGCAGCGTTACCAGTACAAAGCTTGTAATCGATTTTTCACTAACTTCTCGACTAGCTAGACATTTGAAAACTTCAGGATAGCTCAGAATACAGTGACAATACATTTTTTTTTTATACTTTTAGTCAACTGTTTCAGGTCCCTACTGCCTTCGGCAGCGTTTATATGATTCGAACGAAAATTTATTTAACAAACTTCCCGACTAGCTAGACATTTGAAACTTTCAGAATAGTTCAGAATACGGTTAAAATGCATTTTTTTAATACATTTATCCAAATGTTTCGGGTTCCTGCTGCCTTCGGCAGCGTTATCAGTACAAAGATTGCAATCGATTTTTCCCTAACTTCTCGACTAGCTAGACATTTGAAACTTTCAGGATAGCTCAGAATACAGTGACAATACATTTTTTTTTATAGCTTTAGTCAACTGTTTCAGGTCCCTACTGCCTTCAGCAGCGTTTATATGATTCAACAGAAAATTTATTTAACTAACTTCCTGACTAGCTAGACATTTGAAACTTTCAGAATAGTTCAGAATACGGTGAAAATGCATTTTTAAAATATTTGTAACCAAATGTTTCGGGTTCCTGCTGCCTTCGGCAGCGTTACCAGTACAAAGATTGCAAACGATTTTTCACTAACTTCCCAACTGGCTAGACATTTGAAACTTTTATAATAGCTCAAAACAAGAGAGCAATGATTTTTTTTTTTTTAATTTATCCGATTGCTCCGGGTTCCCGCTGCCTTCGGTAGCGTTTATATGATTGAACAGAAAATTTAAAAACATGGTATATAAAAAGATCTTTTTATCTTGTAATTATTTTCTTGTTTTCTTGTACAATTCTACTCACACCAGTAGCTCTATTTATTTTCTACTTTATAAAGTTTTTCTTTTCGTTTTAAACGATCTTGTGCGTTGCCGCTTTGACTGCAGCACTCGTGCTTACTTAATTCGCCTGATGAAGTGTCGTGTGTTTTTTCGACCCGAAACAATTGTTGCGAGTTTATTGCATTTTATGGTGTTTATTCAAAGTTTGTAAGTAATATTTTTACAACGCCAGCTTATTGATGCTTCTTTATTAAATATAACTTTTTTTACTTAAAATTAAATCTCACAAAGAATATCGTAGGATTTCTTCTTTATTAGCCATGAAAATTGTCCTAATCTCAATCCGTTCGAAAATGTTTTGTCTATAAAACAGGGTGGGGATTAGAAATTTGTAGCCTACAACTTTGAAAGAACTAGCAAAAAATATTTATGATATTTAACACCGTAAAATTTCCGATTTTCATGTTAAAAAACTGTAAAATACTATAAAAGAGTACTTCCACTCACTCACTGACTCATCAACGCACAGCAAAATCTACTGGAGCCACGGTCTCGAAACTGGGTCAGATTATAGAACATATAGTGTAAGCACCCCCTAAGAAGCGATTTTACTAAATTCGCCTCCCAAGGGAGAGTAGGGGGCAAAATGTGATTTCACAAAAACCTCCATACCTCAAAGAAAAAAAAAACAGATATCCGTAAAATTTTTGCTTTAAAATATAGCTAACACAAATATCTAAAAACCAATTTCTGGAATTTTAGAAATTCGGTCCCCAAAGGGGCAAAGGGAGCAAAACGTGATTTCACATGCGCAAAATGTGGTTTCACATACTCCTATATATCTCAAACAAAAAAACAGATATACGTGAAACGTTTGCTCTAATATATAGCTAATACAAATACCTAAAAACTAATTTCTGAAATTTTAGAAATTCAGCCCCCAAGAGCGGGAGAGAGGGCGCGAAACGTGATTTGAAATAATCCTTTATATCGCAAACAGAAAAAAAGATATATGTGAGATTTTTGCTCTGAAATATAGCTCTCACAAATACATAAAAACTAATTTCTTTAATTTTAGAAATTCATCCCAGGTGGGGCGGGAAAGGGGGCTATGGGGAAAAGAAACCAAAACAGAAATACAGTTAGACCGTTCAGAATTGGTACAGATAGGTTTTACAGGCCTGCAAGTCGAATGAGGATATTTTCGAAAGTGTAAAGTTATTAGGAGGGTCAGAAAGGGGGAGGGGGCGAAGGGGCAAAACAATAAAAGTACAGTTAGACCGTTCAAAATTGGTACATAAAGGTTTTTGTTACTTACAAATCGATTGCGGATATTTTCGAAT
The DNA here is from genome assembly GCA_963930645.1 of Salticus scenicus. Classification (NCBI taxonomy): domain Eukaryota; kingdom Metazoa; phylum Arthropoda; class Arachnida; order Araneae; family Salticidae; genus Salticus; species Salticus scenicus. Next base: position 6,666,330 of record CAWVNO010000061.1, on the reverse strand, counting down.
TTGTAAAGTTAGTAGGAGGGGTGGGAGTGGGGGTGGAGGGGCAAAAAATAAAAAAAGAGTTAGGTCGCTCAAAATTGGTACATGGAGGTTTTTTATACCTACAAATCGATTGGGAATATTTTCGAATTTGTAAAATTATTAGGATAGACGGGGAGGGGGGGTTGAAGGGGCAAAAATATATAAATAAGAGTAAGAGCTCTGAAAATTAGTGTTGTTAGGTTTTGAGACCGGATAAATATTTTGCAGATATTTTCGAAAGTTCAGAATTATTACGAGAGGCAGGAAAGGAGGACGGGCGCAGGGGTAAAAGAAAGAAATTCAAATAGAATGTTAGAAATTAGTATTAGGTTTAAAAGACCGAGAGAACGATTGCGAGTATTTTTAAAGTCTAAAATAGTTTGGAGGGGCGGGAACGGTAGGTGAAGGACTATGTGCGCCGTGCGTGCCTGTATACGTTGCCGCAGGAAGGGGGACCCGGGACAGATTATTCCACCGATGGGAGAAGATTTTTTTTTTTTTCATTTATATTTTTCCTTTACGATAATATAGTCATTCATTAAGAGTGTCGAATATAAATGCGCGCGCGCAGCGCACAGTGGCCGGCAGTGGGGAGCATGTGTGACATTTTTTCCAATCAGAATTTTTTTCTCTCTTTTTTTCACATGTTAAAAATTAATGCAATTTTGGTAATTCATTAACTATAGTGATTCATTTTAAAATAGTGACCAGCGAAGCGGGCATAGCCTGCTAGTTCCATATAAAGGCGGAATTATCCAATCCAGAATACATATTTTTATTAAATAATTGTTTAGACCTAGCAAACAAATAGTTTTATTTCATACATTAACATAGCACTTGTTTATTTCATATAATAAATCATGATAGAATACAAGGTATATGTATATTATATTACGCTTAAAAATAAAATTTTATGTGGATTTTTATTAAATGCTTCGTAGAGTGTAATAAAACGAATTATTAAATCGAAAATGTACATAGGTATCATGCTATGACTTCCGTATTATACAAACATAACAGTTTTATTCGTTGCAATTATTAGTTTTTAAATTATTACAAACCCAGAAGGTATAAGTCAATTTTTCTGCAGTGCGGCCTCGGTTTTTTGACTTTTTTACACGTTTTCAGGTGTGAGGAATCCGAAAATGACAAAATTTGTATGGTGTCTGTTAGTGTGTTAGTCCGTTAGTCTGTGTACACGATATCTCAAGAACAAATTGTCGCAGAGCGGTCAAATCAGCTTTAAAATATTACTTTCGACACTGGCAAGAACCCTATTCATTTGCAACATCTATATATTAATAGGCAAGCATAAAATTTATTGTCCCTTTTTAACATATTAATTATAGGAGTAGAGGGTTGAAAATGGTATCATTCGAAAGGTATGGTTTGCCGGAAGGTGCGAATACAAATATGATTTTCTTACGATGTCAAGAAGGTATTTAAAAATACATTTATTTTTTATGCATTTTCCCTCATTTTTCCCTTTTATACACGTATTCCTTCACATTAAAAAATACCTAAAAGTAGAAAGTTGTTAAATCTGGCAATTTCATAAAGCTCAAATAAAACCATAGACACAGTAATTTGTATAATGTAGCATCACTATACGCAAGCGAAGTGATGACGTCACTGTCTGTCCATGGAGCCATGTAAAAGATTTTCTATGTTAATTGTCCATTGGATTTTTTGTAAAAAATTATTAAAAAATAACGGAAATTATCTGTCGATTTTAATTCCGATATTTGGGTATAGTTATATATAAGTTACTGTCTACATGTGTTTGATTGAGTTATTTTTTCTGTAAAATTGATAAAATTTTAATTTAAAATCACAAAACTCCAGAAAAAAAAAATGGCAAACTTCCAGTTTCGAATGTAAACATAAACATTTCATTTCAAAGGGTGATATTTAAACAATAAATATTGAATTAATATACTAAATAAACGGAAAATGGATTTGTTACTAACTGCTGCATGTATAAGTAGACGATACGGAAAAAATTCCGATTTCCGTTTTTTGCTGAATTTACATGTTTTGAGCTTTCTTTACCTTTCAATTAACTGAAATTGGCTACTTATTTTTTTAAAAAGTGTCTTTATTGCTAGCTTTTGTGGGTAGAAGAAGCAAGTAGAAGATACATAAAAACTTTTGATTTCCGGTTTTCGATGAATTTACACGTTTTGAGATTTCCTTGCATTTTAATTAAGTGAAATTGACTACTTATTTTTATTTTTTAAAAAGTGGATTTATTATTCTTTCCTCTGCATATATAAGTAGAAAATATAAGATTCAGAAATGTTTTAGATTTTCAGTTTTCGATAAAGTTACACGTTTTGAAATTTCCCGAACTCAATTCGACCATTTTTGAAAAATATCTTTTTTTTTTTTTGTTCAAACACTGTACTTTATGAACCAATCGAATTAATTTAACAGAATTTGATACTTGGTTGGACCTTGGTCTGACATGGTACCTATTAGCGTCTGGGCTGTATCACACAACAAGGGGCGATTTCACGTTGCGATTTTCTCTCATTTCAGGAAAGGCTAACATCTACAGAGAGAAATAGTTATATTAAGTAAAACTCTGCTGATTCAGTTAGAGTGAATATTGGCAAACAATTGCCGCAGCTGTGTTGCAATTGCATTCCGTTTAGGACAAGGCAATAACTTTGCTTTGCCTCGCTTTGCAAAAAAAATGGTCGAGTTTCGACCACTGGGCGATACTAGTTCAAATTAAAAAACTTCGTAAGTTATTAGAAATTTACGATTTTCTTAACATGAGAGAATAGGACAAAAATTCACTTAAACTTGCATTAAATGGAAATTTTTTACAGTAAAATGTCAGACCAGTTTTAAAATATCAGTTTTGATGCCGAAATGAACATCAGTAACTATAAATATGGTACTTTGAAAATTTCGCAAGTTATTGGAAATTTACGAATTTCTTAACATGTCAGTCCAGGGCAAAATTTCACATAAACGTCAATTTTGAGAGATATTTTCATCGTAAAGATGTCAGACTACTTTTGAAATATTATTTAGGACACTGGCATGAATATTAATGACTATGAATTTTTCAATATAAAAATTTCGTAAGTTATTGGAAATTTACGAATTTCTTAACATGGCAGAATAGAGCAAAATTTTAAATAAACGTCAATCTTGAGGGATATTTTCATCGTAAAGATGTCAAACCACTTTTTAAATATTATTTAGGATACTGGCATGAATATCATGGACTATGGTTTTTCCAATTTAAAAAATTCGTAAGTTATTTGGAATTTAGGATTTACTTAACATGTCAGAGTAAGGCAAAATGGAGCATAAACTTCCATTTTGAGGATCATAAATACATTAGACAACTTCAAAATTACATTTATGATATTTGTTTGATCATGATTGAATACAAATACTCTAATAGGAAAATTTCGTAAATTATTCGTAATTTACGGTTTTATCAACATAGCGAAATTGTAAATTTTTCATATAAATATGAATTTTGAGGATTATTGCATTGGAAATAGTAGCATGAAAACTAAACAACGGAATGGACCCTGATAAAATAAATTAATAGATTACAATAAGATAAATATATCAAAGTGAACGGTGGAAAGCCTATTAGGCGGGGATTTCATTCTGTTACTGTATCAAGCTTTGGTCAAATTTTTTTCTTTTAACATGATTATAATATGTCTCGCTCTAGAAATTTATGAGAACATAAGTATGATGGGGAACTGAGCAGAGTCCACCTATGCCAACTAGTTTTTAAAGAATGATTGTAAAATTAATATGAATTATTGTTAATAGTAGTATTAAACTAGGAAAAATTTGCGTGCATTGCTCCCATCCCCCAGGGGATGTAAATTTTCAATAATGGGTATATTTCAAAAAAAAAAAAAAAAAAAAAAAAAAATACTCAATACCTTTAAGATGAATGGTTAAACTACAGATGTGTGATAATTTAAAACAAAGTTATAATTTTTTTTTTTTCTCTTTTAACGAAAGAAAGAAGTAAAAGCGTAGTCCTGAGATATTGATACAAAGTTGACTTCCTTTGTACGTTTAGTGTTATGTTTCTCAGAGATGCAGATATGTATTCATCGTGGTAAATAGTTTTAATAAATAATTTGTAATGCATGAATTTGTATAAAATAATATAGAAGAAAATACTGTGGGGACCGCAACATACTAGTTTAATTTTTCATCCTGCTTATTAAAATTTATATTTTTAAGTTTAAATATACATTACCTGCTGGATAAGGTTGATCATTCCATTGGTAATTCTCTTTGGAAAGAATAATTTTCTTAACATAATCATTCCCAAAGTATCTTCTAAAGATGTCCGTGAATGGATATCATAAGGTCTCTAAAACAAAAATGAAAAAAAAAAAAAAAAAAAAAAAAAAAACAGAAATGTGTAATGAACTTCAAAGCACTTTTATCTTTTGAAATTTATTTTGTTTTTAAAGAATCATATTCTAGTATATACGTTTTTGATCTTTTATAATTTAAAACATTTTGTATATATACATATACATATCTATACAAAATGCTAAAAAAGATAGACCTCTATTTTGCTTAAATATTGATCTTAGACTTTAGACTTATAACAACTTACAAAGATTGAAAAGAAGGTAGAGAATTTTATAAAATCAAAATTTTTCTGGTAATTTAATTTCGAGAACTATAAAATTAAAATTTTTATATAGTCCCCATAAAAAAATTTCCATGGTTTTCTCCGATGCTAGCATTATACTTGCTAAGACCCCTTAGAAAGACCTCCATGGAGGGCACACTATCCAGGCCTAGGAATCTTGTATAGTTAATTGGTCTTAATCCTAATACCATCTTACCCACACACACACAAAAAAAGAATCCAATGAGTAAAATGTACATCATCTACATAACATTTTTCAACATGGACTAGTTATAATTAAATTTTGTTGAAATGGTATGGTATGATAGTGATGAAACGGTTGTTTGATCGGTCGACGCTGACCCAAGCATAAATTTGGGTGCTACTGATTTCAAGAATTTAATCTAATACACTTGAAATCCACATGTTCTTAAAGAAATTGAAAAAATATTAACATTTTGCGCTGAAACTTATGATCAAAACCTCGTATTTAGAAGTATATTTGGAACAATTTCCAAAACTAGCTAAGCAAAATAGTAGCTATTCAGCAGGACAGTGGTAGCACCATCATGTTAGGTAGATTCCTTATAGGAGATCTATCTATTGCAATGGTTCTCATGACACGACTTCTGGAAAATTTCTTCATATCTTCACCGATCATGACCCCTAGGACCCAAAACCGCCCCCCGTTTAAAAGTTTGGAACAACTATAGTATTTCCCCTCAGCTAGATTTGGCGATTTTTCGTTGGCGATTATGGCTGAATCATAAATCTAATAATCATAAATCATATAGCATAAATGATAAAATCGTAAGCTAAATTATAAATCATAAATCCAAAATAAATAGCATGCAAGCTGCCATATTATATCGCAAACAATCCAGAACGACATCGTTATCGTTCAAATCGGCGCCAAAGAAAAATCGCCAAATTCAGCTGAGGGGAAATACTATAGTTGTACCAAAAGTTTATCTATCTATCTATCTATCTATCTATCTATCTATCTATATATATATATATAGGTATAGGTATATGATATATATATATATGTATAACGCTTTTTCCCATGTTAAGTTGTGAACACGATAACTGGAGTAATTTTTATTTAAATTTAACCAGCTTGGGATATGGTGTCAGGACAGTAAAAATCTCGGTCGAGTTCGTAGATGGGGCATCCCCCAGCTCAAAGGGGGTGGAAATTTTCATTTGCCCATAATTTCTTTAATATTGAAAATAGGAAAATACTTTAAATCAGTCGAATTACCGCCTTACCCTAAAGAACAACTTTTATATTTAAACTTTTTCGATAACTTCAATTGCTTACAAGTTAAAAAGTGATTTTTCGTCTATCCGCGATTGTAATGAAACGCTCGTCCTCTGGTGGGCTAAGGTGAAATTACAATTAACATGCATAGCTTTCGAATTCATCTAGACGCCATTGCTTGCCTATATTTAGTTTCACATACATTTATTGAAAAAAAAAAAAAAAAAATGAATAAATCCGGTAAAAAAGATAACACTTACTGTTGTGTGCCACAGTGTAACTCCAAAAATCAAGAAATCCAGAATTAGGCTTCCATTTATTTCCAAATAACAAATTTAAAATTTCAGTTGCTTCTGCTAATGGAAGTAAAAAATTAATCAGATGATTTGAAACTAATATTTTTTCAGCTTCAGTTAAAAATCTACTTCCGATCGAACTTTGAATAAACTGAAATATTTTTTCCAAAAGCAATCAATTTTCCATGATGTAATGGCGGAGAAATTATAGCACGAATATTAAATAGTAACACAAAAAGAGCAAAAATAGATACACGTGGCTATTATATTTACTAACAACAAAACCTGAAAAAGTGCCATCTATCGATCATTACAAACGCGGAGAGCTTAAATTTATAATCTGATGCTTACGTCACGTGCAAACGATAATAATAATAATAATAATAATAATAATAATAATAATAATAAAACTGAAAATATAAAAAACATGGTAACAACTTTAATTAATCATTTAAAAACATAAAATTAAAATAATACGTTAGTCTTGGTAAAAATACCGTTTGTGGTGAATAGTTTAGAATACCGGTTTACGCAAGAATTTAAAATTTACGGTTGAAATTGAGAGTAATACGTTTCAGCTTCCTTTGATTTTTTATCTTGTGGAAACAAGACATTGGTCTGTGAAGAAATATGAGGTTTTTGCATGGGAAGAAAATATAATGAAATCAAAGCTGCCATTTTTCATCGCCAAGCTCGCCAAATTTTGTCATCAAATAACGAATTTCGTCGCCAACTATCAAATTTTGCTGCCAAATCACAAATTTCATTGCTGAGTCGCAAGTTTGGTCACCAAATTGTATATCTTTATGGCTTCTATTTGTTGAATGATTATGAACTTGGATTTTAAAAAATTGAATCATTTACTGACCAAGAAATCTAGCCTAAAATTTTAAGTAGAAAAATAGTAGTAGTTGATAATTAAATTTCTTAAAAACAGAATAGCGACGTAAATAATGCAATGTGTGGGAAGAAAGCCATTGACCAAGTATGTGTTAATGCATATGTAATATTTCCTTACTTTTGTAACATTAACGTAAAGGGATCCACCTTTGCCTTTAAGCTTGCCGAAAAGGGATTTTATTATTATTATTATTCATTATAAATTGGATGAACATTACTTCTTTTTATTTATTTATTTATTTATTTATTAGATACATTTATTAACTATGGAATTTTTATGGATGGATGGTGATATTGTAATTTAATTTTGTAAAATTTTAGAAAACAGTTGGTTTTTAATATAACAATAATTTAATTGTAGGAACTTAGCAGAGAAAAAAATTTATTTTTCTAAAACTGAAATTATAATGCAACTATCAGAGTTTTTTCTGAAAATCATATTAGGTATGTAGTTACTATCACGTAAATGTTCTGTGTAGGAAAGGCTAATACTTTAATAAATCATGAAGGATTCATATACAAATTTCAGCATTGTATCATAAAATGTCCTAGATTTATATTTAAACAAAATTGTTGAAGGCAGTGATGGATTTTAAGGCTGATTATATACGCTAGGAACCTAAGCCTGGGAAAATACTTACATTGGCCTTGTGTGTGTGTGTGGGGGGGGGGGGGATTGTCTTCCTAAGGGATGCAAGTTTTAGAGAAAAACACAGAAAATTCTAAATGACTAAATTTTCTGCTTGGAGAGCAGAAAATTTAGCTATGGTATGGCACATGGAAAGGGGAACAAACATAAGGTATGGATTATCATAAAAATAACCTATTAATTGTGTTTGCCACAAATAATCTGCTTATTACAATTTATAAATTTCATGAAAAGCTTCATAATCATATTAAACTTAATGAGAGAACATATAATTTTTATAAAAAAAAAAAAAAAAAAATGAAGGAGAAAGTATTTATTTGCACAGCTTAATAGATAAATGAAATTTTTATATATAGTAATAATATTTACTTCTCCACAGACGAGCTCATATGCACAGATACCAAGAGACCACCAATCAGCTGGATAGGAATAACCTGGTCCCATACTTAAGTTGCATTTATAAATTTCTGGGGCTAGGGGAAAATATTTTACATTAACTTTAGTTATGAAGTGTAGTCAAAGAAGAGAATATATTCTTAACTTAAAAATGAAAGGAATAATCTTTCATTTACTTTTATAAAAAGATAAATTAATACTGGATTTTACAATTCCATTTAAGGAATAAATGATTCTTTTTAAAGTATTAAAAATGTAGCTGTTGGATAATGAAATAAAATTATTCAATATTATGTAAAATACTAATTGTGGTGATATATGCTAGATTCTGATAATTCTTTTATGTTATTAATGTCTCTATAAAACACTTGCTCAGTTTTTTTCCCCCTTTATTAAAATGCTGAAGTTACAAATTAGGACTTTAGGAAAAAGGAAAATAACCTTTGAAAATGTAGTAAAATGTGTAATTAATAAGTTATTTAATTATCAAAGGTGATTCAAATTGCACAATCCAATGCCTTAAACTATTAACCATAAATAACTCTTCTAATAATTAATTAATGCCTAGACTGATTATGAATATATATATATATATATATATATATATATATATATATATATATATATATATATATATATATATATATATATATATTTATTTATTTATTTATTTATTTTTTACAGCTACTAATGATTTTCTTAGATTTGGGTTAAGAATAAAATTATAAGTACATATTACAAAATAATTCAAGATGGTATTTTTAGCAAAAATACTCAAATATTACACTGCTCGGCATAAAATTTGCCTCTGACACCACTTCAGCATATTCTTATGTAAATTGACCTCCTGAATCCGAATAAAACGCCCATTTTGCCCTATTCCCCACCGTTTTTTAGAAATGGCCTCCTATTTTTATCATTTTTTGGTGATTTTATGGTTATACATTTGATTTTTAGGAAGGGGAGGATTATTTTAACCGTTTAATATTTTCTGAGGGGCTACAGTGTTGGAAAATAAACATGCACATTTGCGACAAGGAATTTTTTTTTTTTTTTTTTTTTTTGGGGGGGGGGGGGATTTGCCATTGAATTTATGTATTACATATCGTATATTTTTTTAATCTGTTATTAATGTTATTTTTTAAGCTATATATTTTTTTGTTTTTAGGTGTTAAATTAATTATTTTTCATTCTTCAAATCAAATTCCTGGTCATAAAATTATCGAACAGGGAAAGAAATTGAGCGAGGTGGTGATGTATCTATAAAACGGTAGGTGACTGGGCAAAATGGCAGGCATATTTGGATTCAGGAGGTCATTTTACTTAGAATCAGCAAAAATAGTATCAGATCTCGATTTTTTTTTTTTTTCTGAGCAGTTTTATTAGTGATTGATCACCAGTTGCAAACAGTTAATATTACAATACATAGTACATTATTATAAACTAGTATACAACCCCCCCAAAAATGACGGAATGTGAAATCAATGAACGTAGTGAATCAACGAAGGCTTTGCCTGCTTCGCTGGTCACTGTATTTAAAAGAAACTCTTTTATATCGCTTTATAAACAAAATTAAAATTAAAAAAAAAAATCATGAAATTGTTCAAAAGCTCGCTTCCTGTCCACGCTGATTCGGCAGCAACCCACTTATTCGCAGACTCACGGGTGCCTGTGACAATAACTAACTTACCAGTGGACTTCCATTTGGGTGCTTATCAGATGACAGTTTCGAAACGGACAGTATCGAAAAAATTGAAGTAGCAATTTTATATTTAAACCCCAGTTACATATGAACAACACGATACGCGGTGTACATAATATTTTCACGTTACACTGAAAACTAGTATGTTGTGGCCACCACAAGACTTTCTTCTATATTTACCTATACATATTCAATCAGTAACAATATTTAAAAAAAAAAAAAAAAAAAGTACGATTTTTTTTTTCTAAGTTTTTTTTTTTTTTTTTTTTTTTGTTAAAAGTGAAAAAAATCGATAACTTTGTTTTAAATTATCACAGATTTATAGTTCAACCATTCGTTTTAAAGGTATTGACGAGACCTTTCGAAAGATACCCATCTTGAAAATTTATCCCCCCCGGGGGGGTACTTCCCCCCCAGGGGGGGAAGCGATGCCCCCCATGCAGAAAATTTTTTTCCTAGTTACATACTACTATTATCAAGAATCTATATATTAATAGGCAAGCATAAAATTTGTTGTCCCTTTTTAACATATTAATTATGGGAGTAGAGGGTTGAAAATGGTATCATTCGAAAGGTATGGTTAGCCGGAAGGTGCGAATACAAATATTATTTTCTTACGATGTCAAGAAGGTATTTAAAAATACATTTATTTTTTATGCATTTTCCCCCATTTTTCCCTTTTATACACGTATTCCTTCACATTAAAAAATACCTAAAAGTAGAAAGTTGTTAAATCTGGCAATTTCATAAAGCTCAAATAAAACCATAGACACAGTAATTTGTATAATGTAGCATCACTATACGCAAGCGAAGTGATGACGTCACTGTCTGTCCATGGAGCCATGTAAAAGATTTTCTATGTTAATTGTCCATTGGATTTTTTGTAAAAAATTATTAAAAAATAACGGAAATTATCTGTCGATTTTAATTCCGATATTTGGGTATAGTTATATATAAGTTACTGTCTACATGTGTTTGATTGAGTTATTTTTTCTGTAAAATTGATAAAATTTTAATTTAAAATCACAAAACTCCAGAAAAAAAAAATGGCAAACTTCCAGTTTCGAATGTAAACATAAACATTTCATTTCAAAGGGTGATATTTAAACAATAAATATTGAATTAATATACTAAATAAACGGAAAATGGATTTGTTACTAACTGCTGCATGTATAAGTAGACGATACGGAAAAAATTCCGATTTCCGTTTTTTGCTGAATTTACATGTTTTGAGCTTTCTTTACCTTTCAATTAACTGAAATTGGCTACTTATTTTTTTAAAAAGTGTCTTTATTGCTAGCTTTTGTGGGTAGAAGAAGCAAGTAGAAGATACATAAAAACTTTTGATTTCCGGTTTTCGATGAATTTACACGTTTTGAGATTTCCTTGCATTTTAATTAAGTGAAATTGACTACTTATTTTTATTTTTTAAAAAGTGGATTTATTATTCTTTCCTCTGCATATATAAGTAGAAAATATAAGATTCAGAAATGCTTTAGATTTTCAGTTTTCGATAAAGTTACACGTTTTGAAATTTCCCGAACTCAATTCGACCATTTTTGAAAAATATCTTTTTTTTTTTTTTTTTTTTTTTTTTTTTTTTGGTTCAAACACTGTACTTTATGAACCAATCGAATTAATTTAACAGAATTTGATACTTGGTTGGACCTTGGTCTGACATGGTACCTATTAGCTTCTGGGCTGTATCACACAAAAAGGGGCGTTTTCACATTGCGATATTCTCTCATTTCAGGAAAGGCTAACATCTACAGAGAGAAATACACTGAAGTGACAAAAGTCATGGGATAGCAATATGCAAATATACAGATGGCAGTAGCATCGCGTAGAACAGGTATAAATGCGCAGTGCTTTCGCAGGGCTTTCATTTGTGTTCAAGTTATTCATGTGAAGAGGTTTTGACGTGATTATGACCGCACGACGGGAATTAACAGACTTTGAACGCGGAATGTTAGTTGGAGCTAGACGCATGGGTCATGCCATTTCGGATATCGTTAGGGAATTCAACATTCCCAGGTCCACTGTGTCAAGAGTGTGCCGAGAGTATCGAATTTCAGGCATAACATCCCACCATGGACAGCGCAGTGGTCGACCGCCTGCACTTAACGACCGAGACCGGCGACGTCTGCGAAGAGTTGTAAATGCTAACAGACAAACAACACTGCGTCAAATAACCGCAGAAATCAATGTGGGACGTACGAGGGACGTGTCCGGTAGGACTGTGCGGCGAAATTTGTCTTCCTTGGGCTATGCCAGCAGAAGACCGACTCGAGTGCCTTTACTGACAGCACGACATCGCTTTCAGCGAATCTCGTGGGCACGTGAGCATATCGGTTGGTCCCTAGATCAATGGAAAACCGTGGCCTGGTCCGATGAGTCACGATTTCAGTTGGTAAGAGCTGATGGTAGGGTTCGAGTGTGGCGCAGACCCGACGAAGCTATGGACCCAAATTGTCAACAAGGCACTGTTCAAGCTGGTGGTGGCAGCATAATGGTGTGGGCTGTTTTTACATGGCATGGACTTGGTCCTCTGGTGCGACTGAACCGAACATTGACTGGAAATGGTTATGTTCAGCTACTTGGAGATCACTTGCAGCCATTCATGGACTTCATGTACCCAAACAACGATGGGATTTTTATGGATGACAATGCACCATGTCACCGGGCCACAACTGTTCGCGATTGGTTTGAAGAACATTCTGGACAATTCCAGCGAATGATCTGGCCACCTAGATCGCCCGACATGAATCCCATCGAGCATTTATGGGACATCATCGAGAGGTGTGTTCGTGCCCAAAATCCTGCACCATCAACACTTTCACAATTATGGACGTCTATAGAGACAGCATGGCTCAATATTCCTGCAGAAGACTTCCAACGACTTGTTGAGTCCATGCCACGTCGAGTTGCTGCACTTCGCCGGGCGAAAGGAGGACCGACACGATATTAAGAGGTATCCCATGACTTTTGTCACTTCAGTGTAGTTATATTAAGTAAAACTCTGCTGATTCAGTTAGAGTGAATATTGGCAAACAGTTGCCGCAGCTGTGTTGCAATTGCATTCCGTTTAGGACAAGGCAATAACTTTGCTTTGCCTCGCTTTGCAAAAAAAGAAAAAAAAATGGTCGAGTTTCGACCACTGGGCGATACTAGTTCATATTAATTTTACAATCACAAGTTTAAAACAACTCTAATTATGCACATTTATACGAATTTTTGTCCTATGCTGCCATGTTAAAAATTTAGATAAAATGCTATCACAGCGCCACCTGTTGAGCTATTGATCCCCAAACATAATCAGCACCAGTTTATGTCGGGGACCAACTAAATACCAAGTTTGGTTAAATTTCGTTAAAAAAAAAAAATGCGATATTTTTCTAAGTTTTTTTTTGTTAAAAGTAAAACTAGTATGTTGTGGCCACCACAAGACTTTCTTCTATATTTACCTATACATATTCAATCAGTAACAATATTTAAAAAAAAAAAAAAAAAAAAGTACTATTTTTTTTTTTTTTTTTTTTTTTTTTTTTTTGTTAAAAGTGAAAAAAATCGATAACTTTGTTTTAAATTATCACAGATTTATAGTTCAACCATTCGTTTTAAAGGTATTGACGAGACCTTTCGAAAGATACCCATCTTGAAAATTTATCCCCCCCGGGGGGGTACTTCCCCCCCAGGGGGGAAGCGATGCCCCCCCCCCCCATGCAGAATTTTTTTTTCCTAGTTACATACTACTATTATCAATAATTCATATTAATTTTACAATCACAAGTTTAAAACAACTCTAATTATGCACATTTATACGAATTTTTGTCTTATGCTGCCATGTTAAAAATTTAGATAAAATGCTATCACAGCGCCACCTGTTGAGCTATTGATCCCCAAACATAATCAGCACCAGTTTATGTCGGGGACCAACTAAATACCAAGTTTGGTTAAATTTCGTTAAAAAAAAAAAAATTGCGATATTTTTCTTTTTTTTTTTGGTAAAAGTAAAAAAAATCGATAACTTTGGTTTAAATTATCACAGATTTATCGTTCAACCATTCGTTTTAAAGGTATTGACGAGATCTTTCGAAAGATACCCATCTTGAAACTTTGCCCCCCCCGGGTGGGAACTTCCCCCCCCCCCGGTGGGGGGCAACCGATGCCCCCACATGCACAAAAATTTTTTCCAAGTTAACTATTACTATTATCAACGAGACCTTTCGAAAGATACCCATCTTGAAAATTTACTTCCCCGGGGGGGATTTTCCCCCCGGGGGGGGAACCGATGCCCCCCCCATGCACAAAATTTTTTTCCTAGCTAACTACTACTATTATCAATAATTCCTATTAATTTTACAATCACAAGTGTAAAATAACTCTCTTTATGCCCATTTATACGGAATTTTGTCCTATGCTGCCATGTTAAAAATTTGCATAAAATGCGATCACAACGCCACCTATAGAGCGATTGATCCCAAAATCTAATCAGCACCAGTTTATGTCAGGGTGCAACTAAATACCAAGTTTGGTTAAATTTCATTCATTGGTTCGTGAGATACAGCGTCCACAAAAAAATGATACAGACAGACAGACAGACAGACAGACAGACATTTTCTAAGAACTATTAATTCGTGTTCTCCATATCCCAAAACATGTAAATCCATCAAAAAGTGGACTTCGAAAATTTTCGCGAATCCAATACTTTCTCTATATTACATATAGAAGAAAGTAAAAAATCGATAACTTTGGTTTAAATTATCACAGATTTATCGTTCAACCATTCGTTTTAAAGGTATTGACGAGATCTTTTGAAAGATACCCATCTTGAAACTTTGCCCCCCCCCCGGATGGGAACTTCCCCCCCCCCCCGGTGGGGGGGCAACCGATGCCCCCACATGCACAAAAATTTTTTCCAAGTTAACTATTACTATTATCAACGAGACCTTTCGAAAGATACCCATCTTGAAAATTTACTTCCCCGGGGGGGGATTTTCCTCCCCGGGGGGGGAACCGATGCCCCCCCCCCATGCACAAAATTTTTTTCCTAGCTAACTACTACTATTATCAATAATTCATATTAATTTTACAATCACAAGTGTAAAATAACTCTCTTTATGCCCATTTATACGGAATTTTGTCCTATCCTGCCATGTCCTATCCTCCCAAAATCTAATCAGCACCAGTTTATGTCAGGGTGCAACTAAATACCAAGTTTGGTTAAATTTCATTCATTGGTTCGTGAGATACAGCGTCCACAAAAAAATGATACAGACAGACAGACAGACAGACAGACAGACATTTTCTAAAAACTATTAATTCGTGTTCTCCATATCCCAAAACATGTAAATCCATCAAAAAGTGGACTTCGAAAATTTTCGCGAATCCAATACTTTCTCTATATTACATATAGAAGAAAGTAAAAAGAAAAAAGTTAAAAGTACAAGAAAAATCTGGCAGCAGGGGTGCAGGTATTTCTCTGCCAAATATACAGAATAAAACTGCACTTTTAACAAAAAAACCTGTTTGATTTACAGGATTCCTGTGTAAAATATATGTCAGTGATACAATTTTACGGTTTTAAATTGTATATTTGACGGAGAAATAGTAGCACCCCAGCTGCCAGATTTTTCCTGTGTTTTTAATGTTTTTTACTTTCTTCTATATGTAATATAGAGAAAGTATTGGATTCGTAAAAATTTTCGACCTCGGGTTTTTGATGAATTTACACGTTTAGAGAGCTGTAGAACACGATTTGACCATTTTTAGAAAATGTCTGTCTGTGTGTGTGTGTGTGACAAAATTTTGTGGCAACTGTATCTCAAGAACTACTGCACAGAATTTCATACAAATTGGTATGTAGTTGCACCTTGACATAAATTAGTGCCTATCAACTTTTGGTAAAAATTGTCTTACAGGTTGCGTTGCCATCCCGCTTTTTCTAAATTTTTAACATGGTGATATAGGACAAAATTTTGTATAAATGTGCATAAAGAGAATTATTTTTTAGTAATCATTATGAAATTTACAAGAATTATTTATAATAGAGATAGTCAACTGGGAAAAAAATTTTGTATGCGTAGGAACCTCGCCACCCCCCCTGAGGGGAAGTACCCCCTCGAGGGGAGTAAATTTTCAAGATGGGTATCTTTCGAAAGGTCTCGTCAGTACCTTTAAAACGAATGGTTGAACTATAAATCTGTGATAATTTAAAACAAAGTTATCGATTTTTTTTACTTTTAACAAAAAGAAAAAAAAAAAAAAAAAAAAAAAAAAAAATTAGAATATTTTTTTTTTTTTTTTTTTTTTTTTTAACGAAATTTAACCAGACTTGGTATTTAGTTGGCCCCTGACATAAACTGAGGCTGATTAAATTTGGGGATCAATCGCTCAACAGGTGGCGCTGTGATCGTATTTTTTCTAAACTTTTAACATGGCAGTGGGGGGGGGGGGATATAAATTTTCAAGATCGGTATCTTTCGAAAGGTCTCGTCAATATCTTTAAAACGAATGGTTGAACTATAAATATGTGGTAATTTAAAACAAAGTTATCGATTTTTTTTTACTTTTAACGAAAAAAAAAAAACTTTGAAAAAAATCGTATTTTTTTTTTTTTTTTTTTTTTTTTTTTTTAATATTCTTATTGCGTGAATTTGTATAGGAAAATATAGAAAAAAGTCTTGTGGTGGCCACAACATACTAGTTTTCCAGTGTATTTTCTACATTTATTTGATTTACTCGACCAACTATAAAATGACAACAATTTCACGCCAAATATAATATTACAATATGCTATAATCGGCTACATCTATCGCATGAGACAATTTTTTGTGGTTATAATAGTAGTTGAGTTAGTTAATAGTAGTTGGTATATAGAAAAATAAATATGTAAATATGTAAATCTGAGCATGGTACAGCCTTAATATAACTGCCCTTGTCGGCTATTAAATTTTTATCGCCATTTTAGACAAAAATATATAATTTATGTGATTATTTTTTCTCTTTCTTTCTTTTATTTTCCTTTTCTTTCTCCTTTTCTTTCTTTTCTGTTTTTCAATATTTTATAATTTATTTATATTTTTGATGCGCTAACTTTTGGCTTAAAGTGACTTTCACAAAAGGAGAGTTCTTGGCAAAAAATGTTCAACCAATTTCAGCATCAAAATTTTAAAATATTACCCAGGATTATCAATGAATTAGCTTTTATGCCAAGTGCGATTCATCCGTGCCAAAAAAAGTTCAAACAAAACTATTTAAACAAAACAAAACAAAATTCTAAAATTGAAGTCTATAAAAAAAGGTTATGGTTGTTTTTTTACTCCATTTTCATATTTTCATATGCATGAGCAAATTTAATCAATATAATATTTCTCTAACGTGGCCCAGTTACGATTAATTTTTTTTAGAAACGATACGATAATGACTTAATAAAATACGCGAGGATAAAAAATAATACATAAGCAATATTTAATCACGCAGACTCAGTTCAGTGATCTAATAAAAAATGACAACATTTGTACGATGAAATCATTTTATAGACAAAATGTATTTTTAAAGGTTGCATTTTTACAATATCTGCAAGCGTCATTTGAAATCTAGTAATATTTTAATGATATAATCCCTATATGAACTTTTGTCATAAATTGACTGAAAAACGCAATAATCAAAAGTATAATCAAAATAGGTGCCTAGTTTTTTTTAACACAAAATTATGCAAAAATAAACTAATTACTAAAAATTTATTGCCAACATGGTGACAAAAATTTAAAAATCGCCATGAGGGTCTTATACTAAATCTGTCTTGCCTCACGAAGTATAAAAATTAGGTCGTTAAACATGAATTTTATTTTTAAGTCTTTCGTTAACGATATCGGTTTGATTATCATTAGCATTTCATCTCAACCCATTAATTTTTTTTTTTTTTTTTTTTTTTTTTTTAAATAATAATTTGGCTTGTGAGGAATTAAAATTGGGTGGGAAATTTGGCTTAAAGTTTATGAGATTCAAATTTAAAGTTAAATAAGAAAATAAATAAAGTGCGAAAGTTTCGCACGGGTTTGCTATAATTTTCATAGAATAATAATAAAGGAAGAAGGAGCGTTCGTGTTTTGGTTTCGGTTTGTAAAATCCAGGAATGCTGGGTATAGGGTTGTAACAGTGCTTCCATCTGATTGGTTGGCGACTTGTTGGTAAGATTTTTGAATCGTCTCGTCTCTCTGTCAATCAGTCTGCGAGGCAGCACCCGCAACAAGCAGCGACAAATGCGCTGAGGATTGGTGCCCTACTTCAAAGTTGAGAGGAGCAAAAGTAGCTTTCGCTGGCATTTCACTAGAAGGGGTTTGTAAACATTAGAGTATTGGCATGCTCCTTCTTCCGTATTATTATCATAGAATAATAATAGAGGAAGAAGGAGCACGCCAATAGTCTTAATGCTTACAAATCCCTTCTAGTGAAATGCCAGCGAAAGCTACTTTTGCTCCTCTCAATATTGAAGTTTGTTAATAAAGGCTTGTTAATAATCGCTGTTTTTTGTGGCAACACAACAGCTTATGTAGAAACCTTATGCTCCTTCTTCCTTTATTATTATTCTATGATTATTATATTCTATGATAATTTTATAATTTTTTATTTTTCGCGTGAAATCATATTTCATTTTATGCTTAAAAAAAAAAAAAAAAAAAAAAAAGACTGGTAAATTTTTTTGGCAACAGTTATAAATTTAAATGTCCAAATTTGAAGTTATTGTCAGGTTATTATTTTCATATTTTAATTAATTTTAAAAAATCTAATCAAAACTTCGTTACTAATAAGATCCGCGATTGTAATGAAATGCTCGCCCTCTGGTGGGCTAAGGTAAAATTACAATTAACATGAATAGCTTTCGTCGAGACGCCATTGCTTGCCGATGTTTAGTTTCACATATATTAATTGAATAAAAATGAATAAATCCGGTAAAAATGATAACACATACTGTTGTGTGCTACAGTGTAACTCCAAAGGATCAAGAAATCCAGAATTAAACTTCCATTTATTTCCAAATGACAAATTTAAAATTTTAGTTGCTTCGGCTAATGGAAGTAAAGAATTAATCAGATGATTTGAAACTAATATTTGTTCAGCTTCAGTTAAAAATCTACTTTCGATCGAACTTTGAATAAACTAAAATATTTTTTTTCCAAAAGCAATCAATGTTCCATGATGTAATGGCGGAGAAATTATAGTACAAATATTAAGTAGAATAACAAAAAGAACAATAATAAATACACGTGGCTATTATATTTACTAACAACAAAAGCTGAAAAAGCGCCATCTATCGATCATTACAAACGCGGATACCAAATGATAGAGGCTTTCTGAATCCGTCGGACTAAACAGCTTATCGATCGGACAATTAGATTTTTTTTAATTAACTAAAGTATGGAAATTAGGTCGCGACTTGCTATATACAGTCGGTAACAAAAGTGTCCGAACACTAGCAAAAATTCCTATGTAAAAAAAGTACACTTCATACGGTTTTGTTAAATAAATCCTTGTCGAATCCTGTTCTTACACTGACTAAGAACTTGATTCGACAAGGATTTATTTAACAAAACCGTATAAAGTGTACTTTTTTTATATAGGAATTTTTGTTAGTGTTCGGTCACTTTTGTTACCGACTGTAGATGAGTACGAACCGGAATCGTCATCTTTCTTGCAAACTATATACGCGAGCGAAGTATGACGTCACTGGCCGTCTGTGGATGCAAGAAAATGATTTCCTATGTTAATCCCCCATTGGATATTTTGCAAAAAATTATTAAAAATCGAGGAAAATTATTTCTCGATTTTAATCCCCGTATTTGGGTATAGATATGTATTAGTTATCGTATGCATGTGTTAGATTGAGTTATTTTGCGGTCAAATTGACAATATTTTAATTTTAATTTTCAAAACTCTGTCATCCTTTGCGTTTTTTGTATTTGGCGATCAAAGACGTAATAAGAAAATATACATTCCAGATGTATATTTCGTAATATGTATTGTACAAAATATTGTTTCATATTATTCATTACTCTCTTAATATAAGTTCTTAAAATAACCATGATTTTTGAAAGGAATTAAGTATGTTCGCCAGGTATATTGGCGATATTTTTTTTTTCCGCCAAGGATGACAGATATGAAATCTATTCCGCTGCAACATGTGAGTATCTTATATCAAACACTTTATTTAAACATTCGAAAACAAATTTGGCTTCAAATTATGATAGAATATTTATCATTTTTCTTTTAATTAGAATATTAGTTGTATATTTATTGTGTAAATATCCTCCTTTAAAATAAAATGTTTGTGTTTTCAATTGAATGTGGAAGTTCGCCATATTTTTCTAGAGTTTTGAAATTTAAAATTCAAATTGTATCAATTTTACAGAAAAAACAACTTAATCTAACGCATGCACTCGATAACTAATACATATCTATACTCAAATATGGGGATTAAAATCGGGAAATAATTTTCCTCGATTTTTAATAATTTTTTACAAAAAATCCAATGGGCGATTAACATAGGAAATGTTTTTCTTGCATCCACGGACGGCCAGTGATGTCATCACTTCGCTTGCTTATATAGAAAGATATTTTTTATCAACCATTCACATTACGTTTTGCTTTGTTATTTCTTTTTTTGTAAGATGAAAGCCCTCTAATTCAACTTCTGATTGACTTACCTTTTTATACTTAATCTGTATACTTCAAAATTATTAAAATGGTACACATTTTAATTTAACACACAAAATGAACACATTTCTAAAGAAATATGAATTTTTAAAATTATGATATAAATTTAGTAGAGTTGAACCTCGTTAACGTGAATTACTTTTAACGTGAACTATTTTTACAATTCCCGTCGAAATGAAGATTAGTTTAGTTATTGATAACATGAACGTCATGAACTACTGATAAAGTGAAAAAAAAAAAAAAATTCCCCTTGAGATTCACGTTAACGAGGTTCTACTGTATTTGGTTCCACTTATTTTTATGACTTCACTAATTTACCTTATTGGAAAAATTCATCTTAATATGCAACTATAATTTATACTTGATGACAGAAGTATACTATGCAAAGAAGATGTGCTTTGAACATATTTATTATTAATAGAACCTTCATTGTTATGAAGGGCCCTCCGTGGCCGAGTGGATATGTCACCACGCTGCTAATCGCCTTCGAGCGTAGGAGAGCGGGTTCGATTCCCGTGCTGGCCCTAGGTGTTTTCTCCAATTCTTCGTATTGTAATTCTGTCATGTGCTATCTGTCGTTATCTGACGAAGATTTACAAGCGGACTATATGTCAAGCATACAAATCTGATGTATACGTTATCAATCCATCCATCCATTGTTATGAATATACATAAAAATGCATTATATTCTATAAATAGAGTCATTGTATGTTTGTGTGTATGTCTTACATTTCCATAAAAACCACTGAAACCAATTTCAACCAAACTTGACACAGTTACTACTTATTACCAGTGTTGAAGTGCAGTGGATGCTTTCGAAAATCACTTTTTTGTATGATTTTTATAATACTAATAATTTATTTATTAGTGATAGAATAAGTAATAAGAAATATTAATCTTAACTTCGAATTGTAATATAATATGAGAAGGATTTTGTATTTTTCAGATAAATATTTTGTCTGCATAACAAAAACAACTCCTAGAACAAAATATTTTCCTTTTTGAGAGTGTTGTCATTCTAGGGTTATTTTTTTCAAATGAATTATTTCAACAATAATTCATTTGTACCAAACAATAATTGTTCATATTTTTGAAGTGTATTAATAAGTGTAGGAATTAAAAAACTGAGACTTATTATTTTGAAAACGATTCATTTAAATATAATGACTAGCAAAGCCGTCTAGTATTAAATAAATAAGAACTACATACTGTGATTCTTAACTATTATAATTAAATTTTGTAACAATTTTGTCATTATAAAGTTGATTAACTAATAATTCTATTAGTTTCTTTAATTACATAATCTGGTGTGTCACTTACACGACTTTCTCTTACCCTGCATTTCAATACTATAATGATAGATTGCATATTAAATTTTAAGATCAATAGCGTAAGATAATAAAGTTCAACGTACTTTTAAAATATACTAAAATAGATTTAGGAACAGTTTTAATTCTGTGTAATTCTGTGTAAGCCCCCCCCCCCCCCGTTCAATTATAGTGCATACAATGCTGATAACAGATATACATAAAGATTAACCTCTAAAATTTAGACTTTCGTAATCAGTATACCTCAAAGTGTGACATTATACAAAAAAACAGAGTTGAAAATAGAACTTCAAAAAGTGCTTTTTGTACATTATGCGTGTAAAAAATTAATTTTTCAGTTTCGTCGACATAGTAAAATGTACAAAGCACTTCCATCAATTAAATTCAGTGGAAAAGAACGTTTTGTTTAATTCTGGGTAGCAATGTATATTGTGTATAATCAATATACACTATTAATAATACTCTGTATTTAAAATTAGTCTTATTTGAAAAATATCTAACACAAAAGGAATTACAATTCCTGCAATTTCCAAGTATAGTCCCAATATATCCAAATACTTTGAATAGCCCCGTAAATAAATGATGAATGATTTCCATATTACAGTCTACACAAAACATACTTTTATGAATATTATAAATTTTGTTCATTCCGTTTCATTTAAGTCAGTCTATAGATGTTATATTGTATTTACCAGAAATTTCCCCATCTACATAATGTATACGAATTCTCTTGGATGCCCCTGCACGCGAACTATTTGCTTGATCTCAACGAATAGTGTACTATCGCATCCCTATACGATACTCATTTAGAATACTAAGTTTGGGCTTTCTGCTATTATTTGTTCTTCAGATATGCTGATAATAAACAGACACATAAACGTACGGGTAAAAGCATGATTTTTTGGATTCGAGGGACCTCAAAACGTGTAAATGTAAAAAATAAACTTAATTTCGAAAATTCGACCCAAAAACAATACTTTCTCTACCTATATGAGTAAAAGAAAGTAAAAAGTACCACCAAAAGAAAATTAAAATAAAAAATTTAGATATAGGTATTTATGGTACTGATAAGTGATAAGATTTCGTTTCATATCAATGCACTGACATATTTTGATTCCCATGCACTACTGACGCAGTGAATATTGAAATATTATACTAAAACAAATTCAGAATCGAGATCATTTTTGCTATATTAACCCTTATACCCCATCCATTATTATATAAACCCTTATACCCCATACTCACTAAAAGGAGTATGGGGTGTAAGGGTTTTGCCCCCTGGAATTCCGTAGACTTCTCTAAAAGTTTTAACTTATATTACATATTTAAGATTTCAGAGACTCATTTCAATACCTATATCCCTTATACATGAACACTAAACCCATTAATAGGTCTATGAATGCAGTTTATGCATGCTGTGCATTGCACAGCCATTGCTCGTACATATGACACAAAAGGCGATTTTTTTTTTAATAGACTTAACACCTCCCTGTAATATGCAATTTTGTGATTCGATATTTTAACCAGTATCCCCCATAAAAAGCCTATGCAATAAAAGAACCTCGTTATAGATTGAATGCTAGAAGTATAATAAAGCAAAAGCAGCTATCTTGAACTGAACATTATGTATTTGGCTAAAGACAATGAAGTCTTTTTCGTTGTTAATAAGTTACCTTATTGCAAAAAATAGATTCATTTAACATGTCTCAGTCGTACGACTGATTTTAAAACTTACGTTCGATCGTAAAGCAATGGGCATGTTACGAAAAATCTTCATTAGGTATTGCAGTGCCAATGCGGTGCCTCAAGTATAAGTCGCATGTGGAAAACAAACCGCGTAATGAAAGTGCGGAGTTAGTTTAAGGAACCGATTTACTCATCTGGAGACCCAGGGCACTTATGTTCAATGGGCCCCTTTTCCTTATACTTTAATATCACAACAAACAAAACAAACCGCCGATTTTTGATTCACGCGTCTAAAAAGTCTCTCCACTTTTCATTTTGTTGGTAAGATTAACTAGATCCAATGCTTGTCTATACAAAAGCGCAGTAATACCTCCATCGTCTAAAAAACAAAAAACAACGATCATTAAAGCAAAATTTGGAAATTTTTCATTTTAACTTTTTTTTTTTTTAAATGTATGAGAAACATTTTTGGAGGCCCCCTCAGTGTGAGGTCCCAGGGTACATGCCCCGAATGCCCTGCCTTAAATCAGGCACTGGTTAGATGCGTTGTGATTGCATGTGCATCCAAGCCTTTTTCGGCGTACGATAGCTCTGAGATGATCGTAATGCGAATTAAACTTTATTTACACTGTAAAGACATAAATTACACTCTAAAACTGCAATCCAGTACTTGCTTTGTAAGACAGAATTTATACTCTGCAACAATGTTAGCGAGTGACTATAATTTGTCTTGTCCTTAGGTTTGATCATTGTAGTACGTATTAAGCCCGATGGACATTAAGGTAGGGTCTAAGACCTAGAAGAAGACATCTACTTGGTATTTTTCTAAGGGCTCTTATTCATATTCATGCGAGTTTCAGAAAAAAAAAAAAAAAAAAAAAAAAAGGAAGTCCCAAACGACTTGGGCCGAGGGACACGAACTGTGCTCGAACCCAATACTTACCTTTTATCGATTTCGAGAGCACAATCTTTCGGCGACTAATGGGCTTTAGTTTATTTGATTATTAGTATAATCAAGTTTTAGAATTAGAAGTTTTAGAAATACGAGGAATTTTTCTTAAATATGTGTTGATTAGTTTAAATTACAATAGATGGAAAAAAAAAAAAAAAAAAACCGTGAGCTGAAAAAATGAAGACTTCTCAAAATGCGTTTCAAACATAAACAAAGCAACAAATAATGAAGTGAGTTGTAAAAGTTCTCATTCTTATTACAATTATATTCAGTGACATTCATACTACTTTCTCTTAGCATACTGCTAGTTATAGAAATTCTTTTTTTGAAAGCTATATATTTGTTTGTAAGAGGCTAACATCTCCTTCAACCTCCATTTGAATATTCAATTAAAAAAAATGTTATTAAATTGTACGGAGAATTTTTACTCATATCACGATATAAAATTTAAACTTATTATTCTTGTTTAAGCTGCACTGATCAATAGCATTAAAACCAACAGCTAATAACATGTTATCTGTATTCAGTTAACTCCGAAATGCATAATTATAACAAAAAACTCATCGAACATACTAATTTTTTACCTATCATATAAATAAGAGAAAATAATTATCATTTCTCAGCAATATTCCTGGACATGGTACAGTATCCTCCAAATAATTTTCCAGGTTGCGCCCGTCGTCGGTTTAGCTGTTCAAAGTTTTCTGTGATTTTCGCTTTTCCAAGGGACGGCTCTGATTGGAAATGGTTTAAATATCGGTAAATATGAGCGAGAGATCTTAATCCATCCTTAATTAAATTTATATAAAATCGTTCTTCCTGAGTGAGTGAGGGGGTGATTCATCATCGCCAAGACCAAACCTCTAGACCTAGAAGCATGAAATTTTGTGACAATGTTCGTTCTATGATGTAGGCATCCACTAAGAAGCGATTTTACAAAATTCGCCCCCCCAAGGGGGGAGGGGAAGCAAAACGTGATTTCACAAAATCTTTCATATCTCAAACGAAAAAACAGATATCCGTAAAATTTTTGCTTTAAAATATAGCTAATACAAATGTCTAAAAACCAATTCCTGGAATTTTCAAAATTCGGTCCCCAAGGGGGCGGGGGGGGGGGCAAAACGTGATTTCACATGCGTAAAACGTGATTTCGCATAATCCTATATATCTCAAACAAAAAAATAGATATACGTGAAATTTTTGCTCTAAAATATAGCTAATGCAAATATCTAAAAACCAATTTCTGGAATTTTACAAATTCAGCCCCCAGGTGGGGCAGCAGGGGGGGCTATGGGGCAAAAACAAATAGAAATACAGTTAGGACGTTCAAAATTGGTACAGATCGGAGGCACGCAAGTCGGATGTATTCAATCATGTTCAAACAAATATCATAAATGTAATTTTGAAGTTGTCTAATGTATTTATGATCCTCAAAATGGAAGTTTATGCTCAATTTTGCCTTATTCTGACATGTTAAGTAAATCGTAAATTCCAAATAACATACGAATTTTTTAAATTGGAAAAATCATAGTCTATGATATTCATGCCTGTATCCTAAATAATATTTCGAAAGTGGTTTGACATCTTTACGATGAAAATATCCCTCAAGATTGACATTTATGTGAAATTTTGCTCTATTCTGCCATGTTAAGAAATTCGTAAATGTCCAATAACTTATGAAAACTTTATATTAGAAAATTCATAGTCATTAATATTCATGCCAGTGACCTAAATAATATTTCAAAAGTAGTCTGACGTCTTTACGATGAAAATATCTCTCAAAATTGACGTTTTCATGAAAATTTGCCCTATACTGCCATGTTAAGAAATTCGTAAATTTCCAATAACTTGCAAAATTTTCAAAGTAGCATATTTATAGTTACTGATGTTCATTCCGGCATCAAAACTGATATTTTAAAACTGGTCTGACATTTTTACAGTAAAAAGTTTCCATTTAATGCACGTTTAAGTGAATTTTTGTCCTATTCTCCCATGTTAAGAAAATCGTAAATTTCTAATAACTTACGAAGTTTTTAAATTCGAATGTGCAAATGAATAGGGTTCTTGCCAGTGTCGAAAGTAATATTTTAAAACTGATCTGATCTCTCTGCGACGATTTGTTCTTGAGAGTAGTGTAAAAAGGACAGTTCATCGACACGGTGGAGGGACGGAGGGACGATGAGGGTCAGGGTGGAGGCGCGTGGAGCTAGCGGAGTCCGGAGCACCAGGTGGAGGAGGAGTGTTTTCTTGGACGACTGTGGATGAGTCATCACCTTGGATGAGAAAACACTCCTCCTCCACCTGCTGCTCCGGACTCCGCTACCTCCGCGTCCTACACCCTGACCCACATCATCCCTCCGTTCCACCACCCTGTCGGTGAACGTGTCCTTTTTTGCACTACTTTGCCACCATCTTAGACGATGATTCTGTTGTCTTTCGGAGATTGTAAAGTATTTAAACTTTTTGTGTTTGAAAAGGAATTTCGGGACTTAGTACTTTTCGCAATGGACAGGGAAGTTCATTGACTGAAACAAAGGTAGATGAGTACTATATAATTAAAAACATTTAATGAATGGTATAGATTTTAATATTTAGATGTTGCCACCGGAAGAATAGAAACTTTTGGAGAGTTGTCATTTGAGGATTATAAATTGATTACAGAATTAAATAGAAAATTTCCTATGTATTTCAAGGAATTTGACAAAATAAAACAAAGGGTCGATGTGTATTATATAATTAAAAACATTGAATGTGAAGGGTATAGACATTAAAATTTAGATGTTGCCATTGGAAGAGTATAAATAATTTCCGGTGGGACTTAACATTTTTGACTGAATGAAACAATGAATGACTGAAGTTAATTAACATCAGTAACAATTTATGAGTATTTTAGAAAATTAGCATTTTTAGAGATTAAAAATATATTGTGTTAAGATAATAAATAAGGAATTTAAATAGGAGTTCATACTTTTAGTGATGTCATTGTAAATTTATGTTAGGAAATTTTTACAGAATTAAATAGAAATTTTCGTATTTTATGGATTAACACATAGATTTAAAAGCAAAACAAATAACAAATAATTTAACATTCATTAAAAATGTAAGACACTTAAAAATTCTAACTTTATTTTAACACTAAATAAGTTTCACTTTTTAAATTTATTTAGACTATCTTAGAAATAATATTATTACATTCGTTAAAAATTGAACACACATGCACTTTAAAAAATTACTATCATATAAATTAAACTAAATATAATAAAAATTATGTAAATTAAACTTTATATTCTCACTAAATAAGTTTAATATTTCTTTAAACTCTATCTTACATTCGTTAAAAATTTAACAGAAGTTTTTAATCAGTTAATAAATTTTGTATACAGTTATGTTATATAAACTAAATATAATAAAAATTATATAAAACACATACTGTTATTTAAGCTCTAACTTTGAAATACTAATTTTACATTCTTTAAAAATTGATCACACATACACTTTAAAAATTACTATCATATAAATGAAACTAAATATAATAAAAATTATATAAAACACGTACAGTTATTTATGCTATAACTAAACAAATACGATAAACAAAAGTTTCAAAATCAGTAAATGATGATATATATGTTATAAATTAATCTAAATACAATAAATTTTATATACAATAAAGTTATATACTAAACTAAATATAATAAAAATTATATAAATTAAACTTTATATTCTCACTAAATAAGTTTCACAGTTATTTAAACTCTAACTTACATTCGTTAAAAATTGAGCACATGCACTTTAAAAAATTACTATCATATAATTTAAAAAAAATTACTATCATATAATAATATTAATCTAAAAAATGCATAAAAAGATATACAGTAAAGTTATAAATTAAAAAAATTACTATCATATAATAATATTAATCTAAAAAATTGCTTACAAAGACATGCAGTAAAATTATAAATAAAGAAAAAAGAAAATTACTATTATATAATAATATTAATTAAAAAAATGCATACAAAGATATACAGTAAAGTTATAAAAAAAAAAAAAAATTACTATCATATAATAATATTAATTTAAGAAATGCATAAAAAGATATACAGTAAAATTATAAATAAAAAAAAGAACAAAAAAATGACTATCATATAATAATATTAATTTAAAAAATACATACAATGTTTAAAATCAACAATTAAATTTTATATATATTATAATTAACTAAACTTTATGTTGTTACTATTAAATTTATCCTAACACGAAAATTTTAAAACTTTACATAAATTTTCTACACAATAAAGTTACATAAACTAAATAAAATTATATAAATTAAACTTTATAATCTCACTAAATAAGTTTAACATTTATTCAAGTTTAACACAGTAATATAATTCATACTATCTTAGTTGATTTAAATGAAACAGGTAAATACTTTTAAACTTGAACTAATAAAAATAAGTTCTTTTTTATAAAATAATAAAAAGGATTAGTTATATTTAAACACTATCAGTTACCAAAAGTTATTTTGTATTAAACATTTCTATTCAAAATTTTTAAATAAATTGCATAAAAATTCAATGCATCATTTTAAATAAAAATAAACAGTTTCCTTAAAAACAGATAATACGGAATATTCCATGAGTCATAGTTATCACTTGCAACGGAAAAACCATACACTTGATGAATCATGTGCAATATACGCTGTGGAATCGTGCCTAATAGTAATCCACACTATCTCACATAAAGATTAAGTTAAAATCATTAAAACAATACAGCGAATAATTAGGAAATGCAATAATTTTTTCACAAAGCATATCATACAATGAGTTTTAAACGATTATTACCTACCTATCACTTAAACGGTATTTAAATAAATAAATACATATAAAAGTAAGTTATAGTTAAGCAATAAAAATTCGTTTGTGAAAGAAGTTTTATATATATATTCCAAAATTTAGTTTTACTCAGATAATTTCTGAACATATACAAGTTAAATAAAAACTTTTGTAGGTTTTATTTAAGCAGTAAATATTCGTTTGGGAAAGTAGTTTGATATGTTATGCAAAATTTAGTTTTAATTAAACAAAAAAAGTTTATAGTGTAACAATAAAAAAAAGTTTGCACTATAACAATAAAAAATTCTTTATAAGTAAATACCAATAAAAAATATTTGTTAAATTGATTTATCTCTTTTCAATAAATCAATAAAAATTGTCTTGTGTAATGTTTGTAAAGTAATAAATGTTATGTTTTAATAAAATTTCTATTATAAATAAATTTACTAGAGTATACATATTAAGATATTATGTATAGAGTAGAGATACTTATCAAGTTTATTAAATTATCAAATAGTAATAATAAATTATGAAACTTACTTAAAATTGAAGAAATTTCCCTCTAGCGAAATGCAACCTTCATTCACACGCAAATGCGACAAACTGTTTATCACTACACGTTGACTCACGTACAGATAAGAAGAGTGATGAATCATACCTATCTTAGAAGACGTTAGAGTTCTGTGTTTTCAGAATAATATAAAATAGTTTATAAGGATCATTTATTTAAATAATCCATTGAGAGGTGAACTTTGCAATTAACCTGTTAAAATGCATTTTTTAAAATTATGCTAAGAATATAATGAGTTTATTTTACGATAAGTCGCGCTTTTTGTATTTAATAAAATATAAGTGTAATTTTTAATGAAATATTTTAAAATCACTTAATAGGATAAAATTAAAAACAGAAATCTTATTGTTTTAGTAATTATTTTCTCTAGTTATAAAACTAAGTAATAAACTATCTATAAGTAATCAGATAGCAAGAGAGATTTTTGTATAATAACTATATATTATTTTAATATATGCATTACATCGCAGGGTAAAATTTTCAACTTATTTATACGGATTGAAGTAATAAAAATTACTCATTTGCATAACTGCTAAATTTTATAAGTTGGATATATGATTTAAAATACTAAACAATAATCCTTATGAGAGAATTTGGGTGACACTATCGCAGAAAGAATTTATCCTTTACAATAATATTTGCTCAGAATGTCTAAGTGAAAATAACTTACCGTGAATCATACTAGAATCATGCAGTTGTATTGAAATTCATTGTTTTTAGTTAATGACTGATTAAACTTCTAATGAGACAATTATTTTTACTAGCACAAAAATGTAAATTTTTATATTATTCCTGTATATATAAAATTTTAAATAATTCATTAAGTGTTAAACTTTGCATTTAATCGATTAAATAAATAAAGTTTTACTAAAATGTAAGTGTAATTTTTTAATGAAAGGTTTTGAAATCACTTTAACTTTATAAGAAAAAACTAAAAAGAGGTTTTAAAATCACTTAATAGGATAAAATTAAAAATCTTATTGTTTTTAGCAATTATTTTATCTAGTTATAAACTAAGTAATAATTTTTTTTTAACTATTTATAAATGATCGGACAGTAAATATAATAACTATATATTATTTTAATATACGCCATATAGTTAAGTCAGTTTTAGAGAAAACCAAGAAAAAATCCCAACGGGTAGATTGATGAGTTGGAATATTCTATTATACTTAAAGAATCCAGGTACGGAAAAACCGATACAATACGCGGAAAAACAGGTGGGATTTTCGGCTAAAACTCCTAAGCAGTGGACGGTAAACATAACACACGGTAAAACAACCTACTCACACGACTGCCAAACTAAGAATGAAGGGAAACGTTGAGTTGTAACAGCTTATCTACTAGAGATAAGGACGAATTCTTGGAAAAGCTGAGTCACCCCTCGTTCTTTCATGTACAACATCTTACGAGAAAGTTCGTGAAGGATGACTCATCGGTGACGAGTTTGAATAATTTGCATAACCGCTAAATTGTATAAGTGAGAATCTTTTAATGTGAGTATTATAGTAATGATAAATTTATTTCATAATCGATAACTCATTTATACATAATCAGGTTCACACCTTATATAAAACAATACTATATTTAAAAGTTTTACTATACAATAAACATTCACATATGGATATTCATAAGGCTTAAGACCGATTAATAAAACGAGGGTCCTATAAGCGAAATGCATGAGAGACTTTCTAAGGAATCCTAATCTGTATATAAGCGAGTTTTAGAGAAAACAAAGAAAAATACCCATTAGATTAAGACGATGAGTTGAATTAAAACCCAAAACTTTCCCGCTTTAATCATAGAATCGTTCACTAATCACAAGGTTAATGAGACATGCAGTTGTATTGAAACTTATTGATTACAAGTATAAAAATATTAATATATTAAAATATTTAACTGTTGGTATTAAATATTTAACTGTTAACCATTAAATATTTAACTGTTGGTTCTATAAATGGATTGCTCTGTGTGTGAGTCTTCCTAACTTATAGTTAAGCGAGTTTTAGTGAAAACCAAGAAAAACTACAAACGGATAGATTGTTAAGCTGAATTCGAACCTAGCATTAAACATAGAATCGTTTGATCTTCTAAAATCCTTGTAACAACATGTTTATGAACTTTATAAGAAAATTATTAATAGGGTTTGCATGCGTTAGCTATATTAAACACTTAATTTTTTAACATACATTAAGGTTAGTAGATGAGTGTCAGGTAATTCATTTAAAACAAAAATATAATAAGGGTCGATTGAAACAAAGGGTTTGTAGGTTATAATTATTGGATAAAACGTTATGTGTTTCGAAAACCCTTCATCAAGATTGGAACAACCGTTTCGAATGATACTCTCCCTTCATCAGATAGACTTAAACTTTTATTTTCTCAGAATGAAACAAAACGATAGATGATTTACACTTATTGAAACCCCATTTTATAAATAATTCGACTTTCATTAAAAATGCAAGTCGCATATACACTTTGAAACAATCAATAAATTTTATATTATCACTATGCATTAAATAAGTTTCCCATTTAACATTCAAGATGAATTTATTTTTACATTAATTAAAAATTGAACACGTATTAATTTTTAAAATGACTATTTTTTAAAAAGTTTTAAAACAGCTAATAAATTTTATAAGCTTTTACAATTAAATAAATTTAGAATATTATGAAAGTTTTACATCACTCGATAAAATTTTATATAGCCAATAAAAGTTATACACATTATAAATGTAAACTCATAAAGTAAATTTCACACTTAACATTTAAACTCTAGCTAAACAATCTTAAAGTAATTTTTTATCCCTTTATACATAATCACAAACCTTTTGTTTCTATTGTAAAGTGAAGTATGACTCATGCTTTCGTTTCTATTGTAAAGTGAAGTATGATTCATGCTTTCGTTTCTATTGTAAAGTGAAGTATGACTCATGCTTTAATTAAAATCTCTAATCAAAATTATAAGAAAGTAAAGTTTAGGATACACCTATATATTATAGGTAAATTAATACAGTATAAATATTCATGTTTTTCAGTTAAGTAAAAAAGTTATATAATTAATTTTACAGAGTACTTAAAAAGTAATGTATAATTAAGTTTAAGAATTTTTTTTCTTCTACAGTATGTATATATAACTTTTTAGTTAGAAAGTTTTTATTAAAATACAATAACCAAAGTTTTGTACGATATTAATAAAATCTTATATAATAAAATCTTATTGAATTTAGCTATAAAACACCGTAAAGATTTTAGACAGACATATTTTTGTATTGTTTAAATAAAATTTTTAAAATGAAACATTAATGTTATAAAATAATACACTTAGCATGACTCACCGAGTGTGCTATTACATAAAATTATTTTGCATACATGTAATAACATGTCTGACTTAACTAAATACTGAATTGTCATTATTTCAGAAAAAGTTGGGACTTACCTTAAAACACGTCCTACTCCCTTGGCAGACTTGGAGGAAATGAAAATATGAGACATTCTTATCTATCGACCTCCTAGTCACGTGATCATGACGTCATCCTCTCATCTGTGACGTCACCGATTGCTTATCAGTTACCACAACAAGCGGGAAATGTCCTTCAGTACGCAGTGAAAAATATTCAAAGTCCACGGACATTACACGAAGCGATTCCATTGTTTATACGGTAAATTGAAATATAACACGCGGAAAAAAGATCGACATATGCCGGAGAAACTATACATACTGCCCGATGAAAATAAGCCGCACGGCTAAAGAGATGCTAGCAGGATGAGAGTCAAACTGCAACTGAAATCTAACGATTTGACAAGGTCTATAAATCTCCCGTGTTGATTAGACTGTTTTGAAGAATGGGTTTTCCCCTCACTTAAGCAGAAGGGATGAGTCATAGGTTTTCCCTTCACGTAACCATCTATCGCGAAGATATCTCTTAATTAAGTTTCTCAATTAAAATTATGCAAATTTTATGTATGTTTTTCAAATATCTCTTAAGTAAGTTTTCTAATTAAAATTATGCAAATTTTATGTTAATCTTCCATTTAATAAGCAAATACACTATTTCATCTAAACATGGGACTGGGTATGCAACTTTAAAAAATTTTAGAAAAATAAATTCTCCTAGTTAAAGATTTAATAAACAAAAGGTTATGCAAATCTAACTTTTATACAACACAAATAAATTTAATAAGTATAAGCTATTTGATGACTCATCAAACGATGAGTCATCCTAAACATGTCTAAACATGTCTGAACATGAATATACTTGAACACTAACATTTTATTGTATAAGCGATAATTACTATATGAATCACAAAGTATACGATGTTGGAAATTAAGTAAACAACACTACTTGATGAAAATTAAGTTTCTTATAAGTAAACTGATTTTCTAGTTAATAATTAAATTTTTATTCATAATGAATGCAAATTAAGATTCTCATAAGTAAACAATAATAATAAAAAAAACTTTTTGATTTGAATAATATAAAAAGCATCTCTAAACGAAGTATGAGTTATAGATAACTTATGATAAATTTATTAGAATAATAAATTTTTAGTTTAAACTTATGGCAATAAGTTTTAATAATTAATGGTGGCTGATGCACGTAAAATCCATCGTAACCCCAATGTTCTCCATGTTCCCATCCAAATTACAGTCGGCTGCAAAATTATTCGAGCACTAGCAATAATCCTTGCCAAAAAAAAGTACACTTAATACAGCTTTGTTAAATAAATCCTTGTCGAGTCATGTTCTTAATCAGTCTAAGAACATGATTCGACAAGGATTTACTTAGCAAAACAGTCTTAAGTGTACAGTCGGCTGCAAAATTATTCGAGCACTAGCAATAATCCCTGTCTAAAAAAAGTACACTTAATACTGCTTTATTAAATAAATCCTTATCGAGTCATGTTCTTAGTCAGTCTAAGAACATGATTCGACAAGGATTCATTTAACAAAACAGTCTTAAGTGTACTTTTTTAATATAGGAATTATTGGCTAGTGCTCGAATAATTTTGCAGCCGACTGTACTTTTTAAATATAGGAATTATTGGCTAGTGCTCGAATAATTTTGCAGCCGACTGTAATGTTATTAGCCACTGTCGTCTTAAATCCCTTCAAACTCATTGTGCTACGTAAAATCCCAACGAGTCAATCAAACAACCAACCCTTCAAACTCAACCCATAAAATATATTTTAACTTTAACCATATCCCATGTGTGGCACATATATTGACAATTGTGCAACGTAAATCTTGATACGCGATCACCTGATTATGCTGCTTGGTCGAAGCAAAAACTTTGAAATTTCAATTCTCGATTATAGTTCATTTATGAACTTGGGGTAGTGGCATAAAGTAAATGAAGAAAATTTTATTTTTAGTTTAAATTTTAAAGCTATTCATTGTTTTTTAAGGCGAGAGTAGACTTTCTAATTTGCTAAATTGGACTAGAAATCAATAATTCAGGCTTACTGAAATGTGAAATTATATTATATTAGTAATAGATAGCAATTTTATTTTTCTTCATTCCATGATGTTTATAAATATGAGTTAATTGCACCTGTTATAAAATGTAAGTTCTAAAATTAGTTTTTGAAAACTAATTTTTAAGTATGTGCTTAAAGTTTAAAACGATAATTTTTTGTTTATTCTTCATAAAGCATAATTTAATTTTTTTTTTCTCTTTTTTGACGTAAATAAAAACTTAATTTTTTTCAGTTCTTGTTTTTTAAAACTTTGAAACATTTTTAAAACTTTTTTTTAATTTTTTTTTTTTTTTTTTTTTTTTTACAAAAATTAAATTTTATTTCTTAGTCATGCTTGTATCTAAAATATGTACACTGACATTTAAATAACCATCTAAAAGTTACTGTAAAAATAATTAAAAGCTAATTTTATTCTTATGTAACCCTTAAAAACAAAAATTGGTAACTTTAATTATAAATTGAATTGTTAATATGGCATTTTAATCCTTATATATGATTGCAGGGATGGAACACGGGTGCAGAATTCATACCGGTATCTCTTTAAGAAATTTTTCTCCCTATAGTATCGTTGATTTAAACAGACAATTTTGTTACATTGATAGAGGTACGAGTTATGCGCCCGTGTTCATCCCTGTGATTGTATTTGAAACTTCTTGCATTAATGCGAAGGTTTTGGAATACTTGACTTTAATCTTTAAGTCTATTGTCGCCATAAGAAACTTAACATTTTTCCGGGAGAATATTTTATAGTAACTTCCATTATAATTTTGCAGTTAAAGTTAGGTAAACTCAATTTGTGAGTGAATTTAAAAAAATTCATTCCTTTAAGAGGAACAGTACTCCGTATTTTATTTTTTAAGCCAGGTTTAAAAAAATAGTACTATCGCTTAAGATTCAGTTTTTAGATTGAAGGTGCATTGGCCGTGAAAAAGATTTCTAATTTCTGTCGCTTTCATATTCAGCCAAAATTCTTGTGTAAAGCGAATTTCTAGCTATAATTCGTAATATTTGTTTTGTACATGTATTGAAATTTTGTACTTCCACTCGCAATTTACTTTCGGAGATGAATTTATTTTACGATTGGAGGCGGGGGGGATGTAAAACTTAAGTTACATGGACATAAGGCAGTGGATTAACTTAGAACCTCTTAGTGATGTATGTTCCAACTTACATATTTTTAAATGAAGATAGTGCAGTGTTTAATTTATTTTATTCCTCTAACTTTATTTACGTTACATAAGCATAAAGCATTATCTTAAATAGCTTATTTTTTAAAATGACAAACTACATATATTAAGTGGTTCTATAACCTTATAAACAGTCGGTTTATTTCTAACATAAAAAAACTTTTGCCTGTAAAGTTTTCATAACTTTTTTTAAACTGTAGTAAGCTTTTCTCAATCAGTGACGTAACGGTCTAAATATAGGTTACTTAACATAATAAAATTTGATTCAAAGTGTTCATTTCAAAGAGGTGAATACAATGGTCATTTTTCTCTAATTCTAACCAAATCTTTCTAACTGTCTATTTCTTTTTCTCGCTAGTTCTCCTTGTATCTTCAAATGATGAAAAAAATTTGAGAGTAAGAATGTTGCTTCGACGTCAACATGGATTCGAGATAAGGATACTTAGACGGAAACCTTCACTCTGCATGAAGTCATTTTCTTGAAATCAGGTATAGGTAGATTCACTTA
This sequence comes from Salticus scenicus, assembly GCA_963930645.1. Classification (NCBI taxonomy): domain Eukaryota; kingdom Metazoa; phylum Arthropoda; class Arachnida; order Araneae; family Salticidae; genus Salticus; species Salticus scenicus. The sequence goes on along the minus strand of CAWVNO010000061.1, from coordinate 6,629,207 downwards.
TTTCATATAAAAAATGGAAACTATAAAAATCTTTGTTTTTTAGAATACACTATTTTTTACTTAAAATTTGTTTTTGCTGTGTAAATTCTTCGAAATTTGTAGTATAATGTAAAACAATGTCTTATACAGTTTTTTATTTCAGAAATACTAAATGGATTTCAGCTGAAAATATATAATTCAAACAAATGAGTTTTTTTTATTTCTATACTGATAAGTAAAAAGAATGTAATTCCATATTGTTGATTTTTCAAGAGACCGAAAAAAAGTTCAAACAACTCAACGTTTTCTTCCGAGGCGATTTCTCCGAATCGGATGTATTTTTTCCTTTATTTTACATAAAAAAAAATTAGAAAAATATAAGAAACTTTCTGTTTTAAAAGAAAGGCATTCCTATATTTTACTTATAACTTGTTTTTGTTAATAATAAAATTCTTCAGAATTCTAGTGAATTTTATAGAAATATCATTTTGTACAGATCGCTTTTTAATTTTATTTTTAAAATAGTAAATGGAGTTTAGCTTTAACTAAAACTTCGATATAATTCAAACTATTGAATTTTATAGATTCATGGACATATCTTTATTATATAGAATATCTTTAATATATTTATCTATAGTATATAGAAATATCTTTCATGTTTTACATATCACTTTTTTTAATTTCATTTCCATTTTTCTCTTTAGCATTCTAAGTATCTTCCTGTTAAATGTAAAAGATGACCAGCTTACCCAGAGCCTGATGAAGGGGGAAGCACACATTATTTATACTTACACCGTTATGTTTTAACAAATACTTTCCTCCTATAATAAACACAAAATTCTCATTAAAACTATTTTAAAAGAATTCTGTTGTCTAATAACGGTGAGTAAGTTGGATTGCTTTACACCGTTCATTTTTTATAAAAAATATTTCCTCGTCAAAGCGTGGAATTTCTATGACATGAAGTAAAAAATAATTGTAAAAATATTCCGGTGAGAGCGGAGATAATGTGCTTCCCCCTTAATCAAGCTCTGAGCTTACCCTGTGTAGTGAAGGATACTTCTTGGCGTTTAAGTTTGTCTAACTAATCTAGTATAATTTACCGTAATATCTTTTATTTTTTAGATATCACTTTTTTAATTCCATTTTTCTCTCTTTAGCATTCTATATACCCTCCTGTGACCCTCCTGTCTCCACTTGTGACCAATGTCGGTTTTTAATTTAAGCCCGGCCGGCAAAGTTTTTTTTTTCCAAAGATAACTTGCCATAATACTTACTATTCTATTAACACTTAATCCTTTTCAGTAACATTTTTTGTTTAAGTGTGTGTTCTAAATATTCACTTCCCATCTTTCAAATATCAGATTAACTTGGGCATTGTGTTACAAAATGGAGATTTCATGTGTTCTCCCCATTTAAATGTTAACATGTATATCTGATGTTAGTCTGAATAACCCATTGAATAGATATGCGTTTTAAAGGCTGAATATAACTAGACAGTTTTAGAAATTTTAATCATGTGTTAAAATAAAATTTCGTGGAGCTTAAAGGAAAAAAATAGCATTAGTGTAATAAGAAAATATACAACCTGAATTTAATTCATATATATATGTTAATGCAGAAGATTCTTTATAAAAATCTACAGTAGCTCATAATTGCTTATTTCGCCACAAAACTTTAATACCTGAATTGTTAAGATTAAAGTCGCTAGCGTTCACTACATTTAAAATACACGGAGTTATTTCGTTGTAGTTGGATATTTTGCATTGCGTCTCAACTTTGATTCATGTGTAGTCCTAATATTTTGATACATACATAAATTAAAAGAAATCTCGTATTGAAATTTTGTCATCAATACAACGGCTGCTAATAGTTTCAATAACAACCGCTTTAGTTGTCCGGGTACGTTGGTCAGAAGAATTGTCAGCTGATATGATGAGTCACAGAAAACTGCGATGGACGATCCAAACAATGAAAGGACAGTACAAATAATATAAGTCTCAACTGCCTGGTTTATAAATGCCAGTTTCGAATCATCAGGCTTTGATTACAGGAATCAAGTAAGTTAAAACTCTTCCCCTTGAAAAACGACTGCTTTTCAAATCTAACCAAACCTTTCTAACTGTCTCTACATTCTTTCATTAGCTTCCCTTTACCTTCAAGTGATGAAATGAATGTTCTGCGAGATTTTGTTTCGACGTCAATATAAAGATCAGTCTATCCTGAGCAGCTGAGAAAACCTTCACTCTCGTTGAAGGCCATTTCTTTAAATCAGGTAGGTAGTTTTTTTTTTTTTTTTTTTTTTTTTTTTTTTTTTTTACATAAAAGTTAGTAAATATAAAAAGCTTTGTTTAAAATATATATATATTTATATATATATATATATATATATATATATACTTAAGATAATGATTTTCCTGAAGTTAAAATTCTTCGGAATTCTACTAAAATTTATAAAGATTTTTTAATTCCGTTCCATTTCTAGAAACATCTCAGCTACCTGCTTTGTAGATGGTGATTCAGTTCAGACTTTGATTTTAAGAATCAGCAGTAAGTTATAAATTTTATCCTAACTAGTTCTGTAGATCGAGAAAATTGAGTTTGACAAATCTAACGAAATTTTTTCTCCAATTAGGTTTCCAGGTGCCCTGAAGTGATTTTTCTTAGTCAATTTAAAGATCAGTGTATCCCGAGAAGCGGCTAAAACTTTCCTCTTCCCTTAAGGCCATTTCTATAAATCAGGTGTATTTTTTTTTTCTTTGAAAAATTAGAAACTACAAAAACTTTTTGCTTTTTAGAATAGACATTACTATTTTTTACTTTAAACTACAGGAAAAAGCTAAATTTTAATTGTTTTGTAATTCTAGTAAAATATAATGTATGAAATATCTTTTTTATAAATTTTTTCAGGAGTAAATAGAGTTCAGCTGAAACTAAGTAATTTCCATGTAAATCAAACTAATGCGTTTTAAATATAAATTTGTAGTGATAGTATTCTTTTAAAATGTACGAGTTAAACGTATTCTAATTTACGTACTACAGTGAGCAAAATGGTTTCTTAATACCAAAATTTTAATTAAAATATAAAAATGTTTTTAAAGGATTTTTACATAATTAGCATTATGAATGGTTTAGCAAAGTAGAATGTGAAATTTTTCCTATTTTATTGTTAGCTTAATAAAGTAACTTTATTCATGTTAATATTTTAATTAAAAATTAAATGAATTTAACATTCATTGCATTGTGGTAGATTAAAGTTTTCTCCTGGGTTTAAATTTCATAAAAGCTCAGACTCATGTGCTTCTTCAAATTCTTTCGAACATGGTCGCTTTTAACCAGTTCTATAGATTGAGAAAAATGAGTATTTGTCAAATCTAACGAAAATTTTCTATATTTTTTATTCTCAAATTAGCTTTCCATCAGTCATCAGTGTATCCAGTCCTAGTTCCTGAGCAGCGGCGAAAAGCTTCCCTCACCCTGAAGGCTTTAAATCAGGTAAACGTATATATTTTTTTTCTTGACATAAAGTTAATATAAAAAGCTTTGTTTTAAAGTAAATTTTATAGAAACTTACCTTTATTTTTATACAGATCGCTTTTTTATTTCCATTTCCAGAAACGTCTCGGCTACCTGCTTTTTAGATGGTGATTCAGTTCAGACTTTGATTTTTAAAAATCAACAGTAAGTTATAAATTTTATCCTAACTAGTTCCATAGATAGAGAAAAATGAGTTTGACAAATCTAAAGAAATTTCTTTTTTCTTTTTTTTTTTTTTTTTTCTTCTAAATAGGTTTCCAGCTATCCTGAAGTGATTTTTCTTCGTCAATTTAAAGATCAGTGTATCCTGAGAAGCGCCTAGTCTATTTCTATAAATCAAGTGTATTGTTTTTATTTTATTTATTTTTTTTTTGAAAAATTAGAAACTATAAAAACTCTTTGCTTTTTAGAATAGACATTACTATTTTTTACTTCAAACTGCAGGAAAAAGCTAAATTTTTAATTGTTTTGTAATTCTAGTATAATATAATGTATGAAATATCTTTTTTTATAATTTTTTTCAGGAGTAAATCGAGTTCAGCTGAAACTAAGTAATTTCCATGTAAATCAAACTAATGCGTTTTACATATAAATTTGTAAAGTGATAGTATTCTTTTAAAATGTAAGATTTAAATGTATTTTAATTTACGTAAGACAGTGAGCAAAATGGTTTCTTAATACCAAAATTTTAATTAAAATATAAAAATGTTTTTAAAGGATTTTTACATAATTAGCATTATGAATGGTTTAGCAAAGTAGAATGTGAAAATTTTTTCCTATTTTATTGTTAGCTTAATAAAGTAACTTTATTCATGTTAATATTTTAATTAAAAATTAAATGAATTTAACATTCATTGCATTGTGGTAGATTAAAGTTTTCTCCTGGGTTTAAATTTCATAAAAGCTCAGACTCATGTGCTTCTTCAAATTCTTTCGAACATGGTCGCTTTTAACCAGTTCTATAGATAGAGAAAAATGAGTATTTGTCAAATCTAACGAAAATTTTCTATATTTTTTATTCTCAAATTAGCTTTCCATCAGTCATCAGTGTATCCAGTCCTAGTTCCTGAGCAGCGGCGAAAAGCTTCCCTCACCCTGAAGGCTTTAAATCAGGTAAACGTATATATTTTTTTTCTTGACATAAAGTTAATATAAAAAGCTTTGTTTTAAAGTAAATTTTATAGAAACTTACCTTTATTTTTATACTGATCGCTTTTTTATTTCCATTTCCAGAAACGTCTCGGCTACCTGCTTTTTAGATGGTGATTCAGTTCAGACTTTGATTTTTAAAAATCAACAATAAGTTATAAATTTTTCCTAACTAGTTCCATAGATCGAGAGAAATGAGTTTGACAAATCTAAAGAAATTTCTCTTTTTTTCCTCTCTAAATAGGTTTCCAGTTATCCTGAAGTTATTTTTCTTCGTCAATTTAAAGATCAGTGTATCCCGAGAAGCGCCTAGTCTCTTTCTATAAATCAGGTTTATTGTTTTTATTTATTTATTTATTTATTTATTTATTTATTTTTTTTTTTTTTTGAAAAATTAGAAACTATAAACTTTTTGCTTTTTAGAATAGACATTTTTTTACTTTAAACTACAGCAAAAAGCTAAATTTAAATTCTTTTTATAATTCTAGTATAATGTATGGAAATATCTTTTTATACATTTTTTTTTTCTATTTTCAATAGTACAGTTCAGCTGAAACTATGTAATTACGATGTAATTCAAACTAATACATTTTACATATAAATTTGTAAAGTGATAGTATTCTTTTAAAATGTACGAGGTAAACTTATTCTAATTTGCATAGTATAGTGAGCAAAATGGTTTCTTTAATACCAAAATTTTAATTAAAATATAAAAATATGTTTTTAAAAATTTTTAACATAATTAACATTATGAATCGTTTAGCAAAGTAGAATGTGAAAATTTTTTCCTATTTTATTGTTAGCTTAATAAAGTAACTTTATTCATATTAATATTTTAAGTAAAAATTATATTTATTTAACATTCATGGCATTGTGGTAGATTCTAGTCTTCTCCTCGGTTTAAATTTCATAAAAGCTTAGACTCATGTGCTTCTACAAAATCTTTCGAACTTGGTCGCTTTTAACCAGTTCTATAGATTGAGAAAAATGAGTATTTGTCAAATCTAACGAAAATTTTCTACATTTTTTATTCTCAAATTAGCTTTCCATCAGTCATCAGTGTATCCAGTCCTAGTTCCTGAGCAGCGGCGAAAAGCTTCCCTCACCCTGAAGGCTTTAAATCAGGTAAACGTATATATATTTTTCTTGACATAAAAATTAATAAAAAAGCTTTGTTTTAAAGTAAATTTTATAGAAACTTACCTTTATTTTTATACAGATCGCTTTTTTATTTCCATTTCCAGAAACGTCTCGGCTACCTGCTTTTTAGATGGTGATTCAGTTCAGACTTTGATTTTTAAAAATCAACAGTAAGTTAAATTTTATCCTAACTAGTTCCATAGATAGAGAAAAATGAGTTTGACAAATCTAAAGAAATTTCTTTTTTTTTTTTTTTTTTCTAAATAGGTTTCCAGCCATCCTGAAGTGATTTTTCTTCGTCAATTTAAAGATCAGTGTATCCTGAGAAGCGCCTAGTCTATTTCTATAAATCAAGTGTATTGTTTTTATTTTATTTTTTTTTTTTGAAAAATTAGAAACTATAAAAACTCTTTGCTTTTTAGAATAGACATTACTATTTTTTACTTCAAACTGCAGGAAAAAGCTAAATTTTTAATTGTTTTGTAATTCTAGTATAATATAATGTATGAAATATCTTTTTTTATAAATTTTTTCAGGAGTAAATCGAGTTCAGCTGAAACTAAGTAATTTCCATGTAAATCAAACTAATGCGTTTTACATATAAATTTGTAAAGTGATAGTATTCTTTTAAAATGTAAGATTTAAATGTATTTTAATTTACGTAAGACAGTGAGCAAAATGGTTTCTTAATACCAAAATTTTAATTAAAATATAAAAATGTTTTTAAAGGATTTTTACATAATTAGCATTATGAATGGTTTAGCAAAGTAGAATGTGAAATTTTTTTCCTATTTTATTGTTAGCTTAATAAAGTAACTTTATTCATGTTAATATTTTAATTAAAAATTAAATGAATTTAACATTCATTGCATTGTGGTAGATTAAAGTTTTCTCCTGGGTTTAAATTTCATAAAAGCTCAGACTCATGTGCTTCTTCAAATTCTTTCGAACATGGTCGCTTTTAACCAGTTCTATAGATTGAGAAAAATGAGTATTTGTCAAATCTAACGAAAATTTTCTATATTTTTTATTCTCAAATTAGCTTTCCATCAGTCATCAGTGTATCCAGTCCTAGTTCCTGAGCAGCGGCGAAAAGCTTCCCTCACCCTGAAGGCTTTAAATCAGGTAAACGTATATATTTTTTTTCTTGACATAAAGTTAATATAAAAAGCTTTGTTTTAAAGTAAATTTTATAGAAACTTACCTTTATTTTTATACTGATCGCTTTTTTATTTCCATTTCCAGAAACGTCTCGGCTACCTGCTTTTTAGATGGTGATTCAGTTCAGACTTTGATTTTTAAAAATCAACAATAAGTTATAAATTTTATCCTAACTAGTTCCATAGATCGAGAAAAATGAGTTTGACAAATCTAAAGAAATTTCTCTTTTTTTCCTCTCTAAATAGGTTTCCAGCTATCCTGAAGTTATTTTTCTTCGTCAATTTAAAGATCAGTGTATCCCGAGAAGCGCCTAGTCTCTTTCTATAAATCAGGTTTATTGTTTTTATTTATTTATTTATTTATTTATTTATTTTTTTTTGAAAAATTAGAAACTATAAACTTTTTGCTTTTTAGAATAGACATTTTTTTACTTTAAACTACAGCAAAAAGCTAAATTTAAATTCTTTTTATAATTCTAGTATAATGTATGGAAATATCTTTTTATACATTTTTTTTTTCTATTTTCAATAGTACAGTTCAGCTGAAACTATGTAATTACGATGTAATTCAAACTAATGCGTTTTACATATAAATTTGTAAAGTGATAGTATTCTTTTAAAATGTACGAGGTAAACTTATTCTAATTTGCATAGTATAGTGAGCAAAATGGTTTCTTTAATACCAAAATTTTAATTAAAATATAAAAATATGTTTTTAAAAAATTTTAACATAATTAACATTATGAATCGTTTAGCAAAGTAGAATGTGAAAATTTTTTCCTATTTTATTGTTAGCTTAATAAAGTAACTTTATTCATATTAATATTTTAAGTAAAAATTATATTTATTTAACATTCATGGCATTGTGGTAGATTCTAGTCTTCTCCTCGGTTTAAATTTCATAAAAGCTTAGACTCATGTGCTTCTACAAAATCTTTCGAACTTGGTCGCTTTTAACCAGTTCTATAGATTGAGAAAAATGAGTATTTGTCAAATCTAACGAAAATTTTCTATATTTTTTATTCTCAAATTAGCTTACCACGTACCATGAAGTCATCAGTGTATCCAGTCCTAGTTCCTGAGCAGCGGCGAAAAGCTTCCCTCACCCTGAAGGCTTTAAATCAGGTAAACGTATATATATTTTTCTTGACATAAAAATTAATAAAAAAGCTTTGTTTTAAAGTAAATTTTATAGAAACTTACCTTTATTTTTATACAGATCGCTTTTTTATTTCCATTTCCAGAAACGTCTCGGCTACCTGCTTTTTAGATGGTGATTCAGTTCAGACTTTGATTTTTAAAAATCAACAGTAAGTTATAAATTTTATCCTAACTAGTTCCATAGATCGAGAAAATGAGTTTGACAAATCTAAAGAAATTTCTTTTCTTTTTTTTTTTCTCTAAATAGGTTTCCAGCTATCCTGAAGTTATTTTTCTTCGTCAATTTAAAGATCAGTGTATCCTGAGAAGCGCCTAGTCTATTTCTATAAATCAGGTGTATTGTTTTTATTTATTTTTTTTTTGAAAAATTAGAAACTATAAAAACTCTTTGCTTTTTAGAATAGACATTACTATTTTTTACTTTAAACTACAGGAAAAAGCTAAATTTTAATTGTTTTGTAATTCTAGTATAATATAATGTATGAAATATCTTTTTATAAATTTTTTCAGGAGTAAATGGAGTTCAGCTGAAACTAAGTAATTTCCATGTAAATCTAACTAATGCGTTTTACATATAAATTTGTAAAGTGATAGTATTCTTTTAAAATGTGCGAGTTAAAATTATTCTAATTTACATACTACAGTGAGCAAAATGGTTTCTTATTACCAAAATTTTAATTAAAATATAAAAATGTTTTTAAAGGATTTTTACATAATTAGTATTATGAATGGTTTAGCAAAGTAAAATGTGAAAAATTTTTCGTATTTTATTGTTAGCTTAATAAAGTAACTTTATTAATGTTAATATTTTAAGTAAAAGTTAAATGAATTTAAACGCAGGAGAAGACTAGAATGTTAAATTTCATAAATGCTTAGACTCCAGTGTTTCTTCAAAATCTCTCGAACTTGGTTGCTTTTTCTCTCGAACTTGGTTGCTTTTTCTCTCGAACTTGGTTGCTTTTTCTCTCGAACTTGGTTGCTTTTTCTCTCGAACTTGGTTGCTTTTTCTCTCGAACTTGGTTGCTTTTTCTCTCGAACTTGGTTGCTTTTTCTCTCGAACTTGGTTGCTTTTTCTCTCGAACTTGGTTGCTTTTTCTCTCGAACTTGGTTGCTTTTTCTCTCGAACTTGGTTGCTTTTTCTCTCGAACTTGGTTGCTTTTTCTCTCGAACTTGGTTGCTTTTTCTCTCGAACTTGGTTGCTTTTTCTCTCGAACTTGGTTGCTTTTTCTCTCGAACTTGGTTGCTTTTTCTCTCGAACTTGGTTGCTTTTTCTCTCGAACTTGGTTGCTTTTTCTCTCGAACTTGGTTGCTTTTTCTCTCGAACTTGGTTGCTTTTTCTCTCGAACTTGGTTGCTTTTTCTCTCGAACTTGGTTGCTTTTTCTCTCGAACTTGGTTGCTTTTTCTCTCGAACTTGGTTGCTTTTTCTCTCGAACTTGGTTGCTTTTTCTCTCGAACTTGGTTGCTTTTTCTTGGTTGCTTTTTCTTGGTTGCTTTTTCTCGGTTGCTTTTTCTCGGTTGCTTTTTCTCTCGAACTTGGTTGCTTTTTCTCGGTTGCTTTTTCTCTCGAACTTGGTTGCTTTTTCTTGGTTGCTTTTTCTCTCGAACTTGGTTGCTTTTTCTTGGTTGCTTTTTCTCTCGAACTTGGTTGCTTTTTCTTGGTTGCTTTTTCTCTCGAACTTGGTCGGTGGTTAAGCAGTTAGTTCACTGAATTAAAGGAGTAACATCGTATTATATGTAGCGTTTCGTTAACTATTTTCAATTTCTGAATCTCTTTTTAAACATCGAAAATAATTTTATTTTAAATGTAATATAATGCAGTATATGTTTGTTCCAATTTTTTTTATATTTTTAAACAAAGGGATAAATTATTGAAGCGCGTTTAAAGGCGTTAGTTTGTATAGTAGATCATGTCTTTGATACTAAAGATAGTAGTAGTTATAACGGTAATATTTTGGTAATACTTGATTAAATAAAAATGTATTAGTTTGACTATTGTCTTTATACAATGCTTAAATTATTTTTTTCTTTTTTACAGGTGTGAATCATCGACTAAACTTCATAATCTGAAAAAATTAGTTCTGTATTTTAGATTTAAGGTGCCTGCCTACCTTTTTTAAAACGCAATTTTCGGTAAATCTTATATTTTGAGCCTAAATATCAATATTTTAAAATTTGCATACTTTTTGTTATTCGCTGTTTCTAACTATATTGTATTATGTAATGCACATAAATATGCAATTTTTCAATTATTATATAAAATGACCCCCGACACTAGGCAGGCACCTTAAAATTTGTACCATGATTTGTACCCCATTTTGGCCCCAGACATCCTTTTTAGGATTGATCTGTAGAAAATTAATCCTTTTAAAAAGGGTTTGGCTTTTGCCAAACTCCTGGAAGAATTTTTTATGGAAAATCACAATTTGTTTTTAAGCCACTAATGGCTTTTAAAAAGTGTAATATTTCCACTGCAGTTTTTGAATGTACTAAATTGCTTAAGGGGACAGTAGACGTTAACATTTTTTTAAAACTTACTTTTTTTTAAATTTGTTTTAATAAAGATATATTGTGTAGTTATGTATTTTAATATAAGTGTATCAAGTACCCTTTAAAATTTTATTACAAATATATAATTTTTAATTTAAGTTAAAAATATTATTAAATTTTATGTTCCATGCGTTCCAAAATTTTAAATTTTATCTCAATTTCGCCTTTAAAGCACTCATAAATACACCATAAACAAGTTACTATTACTTAAATTCCTTGAATAGTGTTTTGTTTAGAAATTGTTTTTTATATACCTTAATTTGTTGTCATAATTTCGCAGTTAATTGAGTTTTAATTAGTTTTTAATAAACTTTCTGAAATCAGATTCTAAAATGCATAGCAAGTTTTAATTAATGGAAAATGAAGCTAAATTATAAACTTCATGGATTTTCATCCAAAATTAAGGTGCATGGAGCATTTTGAAGACACAAAAACGTAAAAATTTGCGTTTTGAGAAACTCATATGAAGTTTATTTTCACACTTGTCTTTAACATCTTTAAATGCTTATAACTTTTTAAAGAATAGTCATATTAACCTGAGTTTTTTTGCGAACGATAGCTTTCGTTGTGTACAGTAATATTTGAAATTAAAAAAAAAAAAAAAAACTTTGGTCTATTTTCATTAAGTAAATGTCCACTGTCCCCTTAATTCAACTTGAGATAAAAAAAAATTTAACCATACACATGATTATAATTCTTATAGCTATTAAAAATTTAAAATAAATAAAAATATATCTAAAAATTCTTAGTTGCATAATTCCAAATTATAAGTGTAATTTGGGAAAAACTGCTGAGTGACCGGATTTAGCCATAGGCGGCGATCAGATGGTCAACTGCAAATTTTCAACTGAATCTTACTTTCCAATGTTTCTTTAAATATATGTAATTAGTTTTTAATTTTATAATACTCAGAACATTTTATGGTTCTAATTAGGTATAATTTACATAAAATGTAAAGATGTTTTATGGAATGAGGTTCTGCATTGCTTTAATATTTCATACAATTTTTAACATTTATTTAAAACTTAGTTTTTTAAGTTATCTTTGTCAAATCTCAACACACATTAGTCTTTATCGGCAGATTATTTCAATTTTTATTTTCGCAAAGGGTTAACACCAGTTAACACCCCCCCCCCTCCCCTTACACTAACATAAAACCAATTTCTTTTTTAGTTTCAGTTTTTCTTTCCTGTCAATCTTTAACTTTCAATACATAATTATGTGCTGCCGATCAAGATTAATTTTTAAATATTTTAGAAACTAGTTTTCACAATGAAAACTCGTTGAATCCATCCCAACTTTAATGTTTTTAGTGAATGTTGGGTGTAACTGTTCAGTGTAACCGGCAATGAGCGGTAAAGTTTTTTAAAACTTTCAGAACAACATATAATAAAGATAAATTTTTTATAAATGTTCATAAAGATTCAGTTGAATGATGTGTTTTCAATACACTAGTGCTCCCATCCTTGTAAAAATGTATAATAAATTCTGTGAAAACTGGGCGTTTAACTACTTTTTAATTATGTTTATATATTAAGAAAAATTTTTAAACAAAGCTGTAAATTTATTTACAGTGTAACTCTCTTATACTAAATGATGTAACTGTCTGTATGTAATTTTCTCATACTGTAAAAAATGTAACTCTTATACTAAATGATTGCATAAGTGCAATAAATCACTATTTAGAATATTCAAAATTCTACCCTTGTATTGGTGGCATTAGATGTTAAAATTCGGATTTGTGAAGCAGCTTAATTTTTTTTAACTTGACTCTAAATTTTTGTTCTTAATTCTGTAGCTTAGAATTAACACTAATTTGTTATGGAAATTAAAATTTTAATGATTAGTAATGTAAAGGAATAGTAAAACTGCCAGTTTTTTAAGGTAATCCCTCATATTGAATTTTTGTTATAAAGTTTAATATTTAAAAGTAAATTTTTTTTAAATTTAGATTTGTGTTTAATGACTCGTATTATGTTCTCAACCTATTCTTTGTCGATAAACTAGTCATTTGCAAAAGTATAAGACCAGTAGCCGATTTTCAGAATTTTATAAAATTGCATCATTTGCGCAGATCATTGCGTCACCTCATGTGCTGATTGCATCAGATGCATTCTGTTGATTTAAATAAGCGTCCGGCACGTTTATCGCCGATTGTTTATTGGATTTTATTGTAGACAATGCTGTCCTGTAATCATTGTAATGCTTAAAAAAAAAAAAAAAAGCCTTAACTTATAGTCCAAGCGACGGCTGCAAAAAATTGACCTTATAAAGCTGCAAAAATCCTTGTAAAGCTGATTTTTTTTTTTTTCTCTTCTGCAGATAGAATTCATTTATTACAATGAAAATCCGATAGAGTTGCCTGATCAAAGCCGCCAAGTTTAAGAAAAACCTCGCTTCCGGTCAAAAATTTCATTGATTACTTATCTCACACGCGTAAAGATGAAACGGTGTTAAAATGTAGACTAATATGCTCTTTAAAATGGTATAGGATTACCTGGTCAAAACCGTCAAGAATCGGAGGTTGCCTCTAGAATAGAGGTCAAATTTAAGAAATTTACTTACCCCTCACGTGTAAAGATGAAACCGGTGCTAAAACGTAGAGAATAGTATGCACTTTAAAAGGGCATAGGATTGCCTGTGGCTGAAACAGAGGTTGCTTCGAACAAAGAGTTTGCCTAGAAAATTGGGGCATATTAGCGATTTACTTTATACACATAGATAAAATCGGTGCTAAGATGTATTGAATAATATGGTCTTTAAAATGGCATAGGCTAGCCTGTTCAAAACTAGTTATCTGGCAAACAGAGGCGCACGCACGCACACACACACACATAAAAAGATGAAACCATTACTGAAATGTAGAGAACAATGTTTTTTAGTAAAACATAAGGTTGCCTGGTCAAAAACATCAAACATAGGTTGCTTTGAAGTTAGGGGGCGAATTTTAGCAATATTACTTACCCCACACACTTTAAGTTAAAACCGATGCTAAATTATAGAGAATATTCTTTTTAACATAGCATAGGTTGCCTGGTCAAAACCGTCAAGAAAATAAAGTTGTCTCGAAAAAGCTAGCTTCATTTAAAGGTTTTAATACATGAAATATGTAAAAAAAAAATTACATTTTTTGGACACTTAAAAGATGAAGTTCGTGCCAAAATATAAAGCGTGTATGGTGCTTTAAAATGGCATAGGGTTAACCGGTCAAATTTGTCAAGAAATAGCCGTCAGTCTTGTAAAAATTAGCTACTTTTAAAGGTTTTTAAGGGAATATGCAAAAAACATGAGCAGTATTAAAATATACAGGTGAAATTTTGAATATTTGAAAAATTGAATTGGTTCTAAAGTGTAAAACATGGAAGTTACTTTTAAATGGCATAGGTTTACCTGGTCAAATCTGTCAAAAAATAGCAGTAAGCTTCGAAAAATTGGTAAGTTTGAAAGATTACTTAATCAAGTGTTAAAAAATAAGAATAAAGATGAAATATATTATTTTATGAATATTTAAAATAAGGCTGGTGCTAGAATATGTAGAGCAGATTTTTTTTTTTTTTTTTTAAGAATAGCATAGGTTCGTCTAGTGAAATCTGTCAGCAAGTAGCTGTCAACCGTGAAACAGCTGGTTGGAAGGAAGTATTTCTAGTGTGGTTCGAAGTATTTTCAATGGATTTATTTTAGTTTTTATTTATAAGGTATTATATACATATAAAGAAATTGTGTTAACAAGCCTTTAAATCTCGGGCTTTTTCCTCCCCTTTACATTATGGCACCAATCTCATGTTTAAATATTGATAATTACATCCTTTTTTTTTTCCCCAATATATTTTTCATTCTTTTTTTCTAACACATGGTTAAGAATTCATTAAAACTTGTCAGTTTTTCGCTGTTGACCGCTATGATTGAAAGATATGACCAGGCAACCTTATGTCATTTAAAAATAACATCTATGTAAAATGTGTGTAATTCAGGCACCACAAATATTTTAAATATTCATAATTTCATTGATATTATTTTTTTTAAATATGATACATGTTTCTAACACTCTTAAAAAGCTTTTAAAATTGCCTGTTTTTCGAGGCTGACCGCTTTTTGAGATTTGACAAAGCAGCACTGTGCCATTTTCAAAAATAACTTCTATAATTTACATGTTGGTACTAATTTAATCTTTTAAATATTCATAGTTTCAATTAAAAAAATTTTTTTTCAAACATTCTAAATTTAACGTTTTGTTCAAAAATCTATAAAATTCGCTAGTGTCTACGAGGTTGACCGCTATATTCAAATTTGATCGGGAAACACTACACCATTTTAAATCCTTAAATACTGCACGAATTTTATCTCTTAAGCATAAAAAATTTAATCTTTATACTTTTAAAAATATTTTAATGGTTCAATCACATTGCGTTAAAGAAATTTCAAATTAGGTTTTTAGAGGCAACCTCTGTTTCTTGATGGTTTTGACCAGGTAACACTTTTCACTTTGTCATTTAAACAGCATATTTTCTACATTTTAGTACCGGTTTCAACTTTGTGTGACATAAGTACATCGCTAAAATCCCCCTCCCCCCTTATTTTCGAGGCAACCTCTGTTTTAACCATAGACAACCCTATACCATTTTAAAAAGCATATTCTCTACATCTTAGCACCAGTTTTATCTTATGTGTGAGGTAATTAAATCGCTAAAATTCGCTCCCTATTTTTGAGGCAACCTCTATTTCTCGGGCAACCTCTGTTTTGACCTCAGACAACCCTGTGCCATTTTTAAGAGCATATTCTTCTCTATATTTTAGCACCGTTTTCATCTTTACACTTGTGGGGTAAGGAAACCATGAAATTTTTGACCGGAAGTGATGTTTCTCTTAAACTTGACGGCTTTGACCTGGCAACCCTATCTGATTTTCACGGTGACAATGAATTCCATCTGTAGGAATATATATATGCATGCTTTACACTCTAAGGTTTTTTTTTTTTTTTTTTTTTTTTTTTTTGCAGCCGCCACTTGAATTATTTTTGTTACAAAAAGGTCAGAAATATTGACCCCGAATAAAATTGGATTTTCTAAACAGTTCGATGGTAAATGTAAGCAAGACAACTGTGCATCAAGCTATCAGTAAATATAAAATTTCGGGAAAATTTGTTAACCTTAAGAGAAGCGGTCGTCCTAGAAAAACGAGTGCACGTGGTGATCATATGATGAGAAAGAAGATTGATCAAAGAACCTCCTGCCATGCTATAGACATACTCTGGCCGCAAAACGCACCATCGTCAATTTGAGTACTATTTCAAGATGTTCGGGTTGTTCAAGATTTTGGTTTATCATCCCATAAACCTGCAAAGAAACCTCGACTTACCCAAAGTATAAAAAAGAAACTACGCTTAAGGTCCATTATTTTTCCCTAAATTTTAAATTTACTAACAAGTTTATGCACAGCTGTCTTGCTCACATTTGCTCCCGAACTTACTTGCCATTCATAAAATTAAATTTCAAGCTGGGTCACTATTTCTGACCTTTCTGTGACAGTAAGTGAAGGTCTTTTACCCATTCAATAATTACACACAACAACATTGTCTACGACAAAATCCAATAAACGTGCCGGGCACTTTTATTTATAGCAGTAGAATGCGTCTGAGATGATGTAATAATCTGCACAAATGATGCAATGCGTTGAAATACTGAAAATTGGCTATTGGTTTTAAATTTTTGCAAATGACTGTATCTATAGAACTCAAGGTTTTTTACGTGTAGTTTTATGTTGATTTAAAGTTTTTTAGTTAAAAGAACAAGACAGAAAATTTAAACTATAAAAGTAGGAGACTGTGCTACCGAGGTAGACGAAGTATTAATAAGTATACTTCTTGCGTTGAATATTAACTTATTACTTTAAGTGTTTTTACAATTAAAGGATATTGACTCGTACATTACATCCTTTCTTTAAAATAAATTTTCAGTAAATGTTATTACGATTGCACTTTCAGTGTATGAAATTCTAAGAAAAGCATGAAATTAAATTGGTATGTAGATCCAACAGACCAGTTTAAACTGGTCATATTGTATGGAGGTAGATAAGTCTCTACATTTACGACTTAGTATGCCATTTATTTACCACGTATTACAAGGTTATTTTATTTTTTAAACAAGCAGATTTACGTTGTCGTACACGCGCCACCGTGAGCTCTCATTGATAGCTGCAACTGCCTCACTAACGGATTGCTTTAAATTCTTGAATAGTAGAAATGTGTAGTGAGGTTTTTCCTTTTTTTTTTGTGGGGGGGGGGGGGGAGGTGTATTGATGAGGATCTACGGAAGCGCGTGTACGATAACTTGAAAGACAGTTTGCAACAATGCATTGATGTAAATGGAGGCAATCTGCCTGATATAGTTTACAAGAAATAGTCTTGTAATCTGTAGTAAATAAAATGGTACTTAGTCACTTATATTTACACTTTTTCGTATATAACAAGCTGAAAAATGCAATTTGTAAAGTTATTTAACAATGTCATCGTTTGAAGAACGTTTGACAAAGCTAAAATATTCTAGTGCCACCATCTTAATGCAAAATGTGTAACTAGTTTGTCAAAACTAGCATTTAAATTTTTTTTAAAATGCATTTTATATAATACTTTGTAATAGCTACTTTAAAATTTTCTTGGAATAAATGACCTTTCTTTGAAAATATGTGTTCTTACTTATTTTTGACTTTAAATTTATATTTTAAGATCTATTTTAGTATCTCAAGTGCTAATTTGTATCTTTCGGGTGTATTTGGTATGTTTCCAATGAATTGACATTCAGATTCAAGATAAAAAAAATCTAAGTTTCAGTGTCCGATTTGGAAATGGTGGAATTTGTAAAGCTTTTTGGAAATTACTCTCTTAACACTTTGACTGTCAAGCCAAAATTGCAAATGTTCACCACGGTGCTCAAATTCTTTTGTGTAAGTTTGTATTTTTTTAACATAAAATTATACATAAAGTTTATCTGATTTCATTTTGCAGCGTACTGGAGTTTGAGATTCTCAAACTCCAGTACGATTTTCATGTAACTGGTAGTTTTCATAGCCAATGATTGAAGTGTTGAAAAACCATGGCTATCATATGATAGCCAATGTCCCAAAGGAAACCTCACTGGCTATCACATACGAGAGCCATAGCAGTCAAAGTGTTAAAAGAAACCATGTATTTAAATGTAAATTCCTAAAGTATAAATATCCTATAAGTATTTAAATTCTTTTTACATATTTAATTCTTTTTTAAATTCTGGCTATTTTATTGTTTTTAAATTTGTTCTTCACTTTAGAATAACTGGTTAAACTGTGTTAAACATATTTCGGTATTGTTTTGCGACTTTATTGAAAAATTAACATTTCAGTACACTTTTTGAATGCTAAAAAATGACTTCAGCATTAAACACCTCTTTCGGGAGGTGGGGGAGGGGGTAAAAGTCAGCGAGTCTGAAGTGTAATATTTAAAATGTGAAACTGAGGAGGAAAATTTTAAATAGTTTCAGACATTAAATTTTTCAAAAAATTCTTTTTAATTCGGAAATTTTTAATACACTTAAATATAGTTGTAATTCAGTTTAAGCATACTATTTGAACTTCCACTATCTCCGTAAGCAGTTGATCAATGTCTAACTTAATTAGCACTAGTGTCCAAAAATGACCGTTGAGCAACAAAAAACATGCGTAAATTCATTCTCGGAAACGGTTCTTTGAAATACCATTTCGAAAGGACGTCAAGATTTCTTGTTCCAACATAAAATTTTTGGGGCTTAGTAATCGTTTAAATTAAATGCAGAAAAAAGATGAATTTTGACCTAACCAATTTTAACCTCAAATTATCTCCTAGATTTTTATGAAATTGAATTCATTTATTTGTCCTATTGCGAAATGAATGTGTATCAATTAATCCCTATCTCTTAAGTTTCGATATAAAGGCTGCAAAAATGGGTAAAAAATGCAAATTTTCGAAATTCTACTGTAAATGTACCCATAATTTCTTTCCTAATTAACTTGGTTAAAATTGGTATCATTAGAAAACTTAATACAGGCTTTCGAATGATATCACTTGTATAGTTTTTAATAAATTTTCATGTTAAAGTCAAACATTTTGACCTTTAATATCTCAAAGTACATATTTAATTTTCATTTTAAAAATTACGCTATTTTCAATTATCTATAATTTTAAATTTCAACATGGGACGGCCATCGGAAGGCGAGTTAAAATGCAACCTTCCATCAGTATATTCATAATATCATAACGTAAGGTTTAAGCGTATTTTGTTCCCTAATTAACTTAGAGATATAAAAGTGGCATCATTAGAAAACTTACAATACAGGCTTTCAAATGATATATCACATGCATATATTTTTCAAGTTTTTCATTTTGAGGTCAAACATTTTGTTCTTTGACCTTCGATATCTCAAAGTACAATTTAATTTTCTTTTAAAAATTGTTATTCTTATGTTTATAATTTACTGTAAGTTTCAAAATGGTACGGGCATGGGATACGCAGTTATAAATTAAAATGAAACTCTACCAGTATTTCCATATTAAAATACTTTATACAAAAAAATGGCCATCCTATGTTGAAACTTAAAGTAATTATAGATAATAAACGTAATAACAATTTTTAAATGAAAATTAAATGTATACTTTTTGATACATTGAAGTTTAAATGTCAATGTTTGACCTTAAAATGAAACATTTAAAAAATGCGATATATCATTTTTTAAACTTGTGGAAGAATAGTTTAACTTGTGACTATACACTAAAATTATCTAACAAGCATTCGCCTTTCCACTTTTGTCGTCGAGTCCCTTTTTTAAATTTAAATATCTAAACATAGTACAACATAGCAGGTTTATATGAAATTCCTTGGAAGTAGAAATTTAACTTAACATGTAAATGTAGACCTATAACTATTTTGTGTTTTGGGGATTAGTGGACTAAATTCCAGCTTTAAATTGCCGGTTTCATATTTCCGGTTAGTTGTAGAATGATCTTTATGGCTCTGAATGATTTTCAAGGGCGGGGGGGGGGGTGTTAAACACTAGAAATCGTTTCTGTATATTACTGCCATAGTTATAGTTCGCATTACACATGCATTCAAATATAGTTTGATAAAATTTTTATTTTTCTAAAACAAATACTTGACGAATACCTGGAACTCCAGACAAGCAAAGATCACTTAAAAACTTACTTCCACTGCCGATTTAGTAAAGAGTAAAATTAGTAATTACGAGACCTACCGGTAATTGAAGGACAGCACAAGTATTTTGGATCCTCTATCATAAAATGTTAGAAATGACTTATGAATAGTATGTGGAACAATGTGTTGGTTATAATAATTCTATTGGTTTTCCGGGAATATTATACTTATTGAGGTAGATATAACCTTTTTTAAATTAATATTTTGGCAAGTTTTTTCGCTAGAACGGATTTCCATAAATTCTTTTAAAACTTTTAGAATATTTGACAAACATTATGAATCGTAATATTCACTGAAAAAAGAGCATTTATAATACCTTTTTTTTTTTACTGCACTTTCACAAAAGATAGAAAAAAGTTTTATTACATAGATTGAAAACTAGTTATATTGGGCGACTTTTGTAAAAATATCATTTCAGTAGAGTAAAAAATAAATGTCGGAAAAAGAACAAGGTATTTTCGACATTTTCTGTAGTTGAAATATAAGGTGTTTTTCACATGCTACGTTTGTAATTTGAAGATAATTATTTCAAACATGTTGCAAAAGTTCTTTTGTGAAAAATCTTATAGGCTTGCAACACCTATGTTGTATTATTTACTAAGTTTTGCGAGAGCATAATGGATGTACCATAACTTACCTTGTCGAGGAAACTGCTTAAGTATGAAAATAAATTCCTCATACACGTACAAAAAAAAAAAAGTTCAGTGGTTCATAATTATATAAATACGCGTTTTAAATACGAGTAATAGTTTTCAATGGTTGGCCTTTGTGTGTTAGTTGTCAACATAAATAAAAAACCTGAAATTCAGGAAATTCGAATGTTTTTTTTTAGTTCATATGAAGTAAAAGTTGTTGTTGGAATAATTTAGAATAAAATTTTAAGAGCAGCCTTTAATTCTATATAAATGTAGATACTATATTAAAACGAGAGTTGAGAAAGTCTGAATCCCCCATCCTCCCCCAATACGGAATTAAATAAATAAAACCGTTCCCAATCCTTAGATTCAATTTATTTATTGTAGGTTTTTATTCAGTTCTCTTAATCAGCAAACTAAATTTTTGTATTGAAATGTAGGGCAATAGAAAGTCGTGTAAATGTCGCACCAGATTATTTTAAACAGAAATGTAATTTAAAAAAAATATATATATATTAAATTTTTTCCCTACGGATTTCGTAATAACAAGATGTATGCGAATAAATTCTATGCGAAATAAGTATTTCTTTTATCTGCATTGCATTGTAAAACAATTGTACTAATTTTATGTTTATATTGATTTAAAACATAGAAAGTTTTGATTTCAATTAAATAGTGTATGTAATCAACTAATTTCAATGCACTTTTTTGTGTTTGTCTATCGCGAAAACTTTCAGTACTTTTTGTATATAAAGTCCACACACAAAGTGAACACACCGCTGCACTTTTGAATTGTTTCATACATATACATAGTTGCCAAAATTTTTATTTCGGAGCATTTTAAGCCATGCTTCTATTTTGCACCACTTTTCAATTAGAGTACTTTTCTGCAATGTAATAAGAAAAATTTACTTAAAAAAAAAATGGTATGGAATAAAGGCGGGGCTAAAAATGTTGGCAACTTTGTATATATATATATATATATATATATATATATATAAAATTTGAATAGGTGCGGCAAGATATTGTTATTCAAGAAATTTTATGTGTTCAGTAATATTTTCTAACACTTTTCTACATTTAATAAACCCCTGTTTCTGAACTTTTTTATAATTTTGCATAATTAAAATATTGCTAAATATAGGAGGTGCTACTGGAATTTTCTTTTTAAAAGATTATTGACACTTGAATGAAATTATAATCAGTCGGCTGAATAGTAACAATTCGGTTTGAAAAGTGTTTGGTATTCACCCTCAACTTCTATCGGTGTATCATTTAAGATTTTTAATTAATCAATTTGATGACGTGTGCAAGAAAATTGATTTGTTTGAGAGTACCTCTGTCAAAAGTTTTATAGTTTAAAATTTAAAATTACGTCTGAAAATTAGCAAATTTAAATCAATATAGCAATTTTAAATAAATTTGAATTATAAAACAAAATAACTTATAGTTTTAAAACGAAATTTAATTTAATTTTGTAGTTGGTTACTCATTACATAAAATTCAGAATCAAAAGGAAAAGTCAGTCTCATTTTCTGATAAAAGATCAATGACGGACAACTTATCGAATTCTTTATCATCAGTATTACCTACTTTGTATAAATTCCACTATTTTCGTTTTTTATTTGGCTTTCAATTTAATACTGTCTACATCCATCAATTTGATACTTTTTTCCACCAACATTTCTTTTCTTTTTCATTTGAAAGCAATGCCATATGTTTACTCTTTAAATAACTGTTGGATAAATTAATTTTTATCCCATACGGATACGTATAAAACATTTTAAAGCAAAAATATAAATAATTAGATATTTTTTTTAATGGTCACTTTTTAAAAATATCTTTAATGAAAAAAAAAAAAAAAAAAAATCATTAATTGCTTTGTTGCTTAATTACTTAGATTATCACTATTTCATGTTCAATAATTTAAGATTATAGATTTTAACTTTAAAGAATTCATTTTATTTTAATACCTACAACTAAATAAACTTATCTTTAATCAATCCGATTATTTTATTAAAAGCAAAATTTCAAAAAATTATAAATTTCCGCATAAATTAATACTTATAGCAGGTAGTTTCGAAATGTATGCTCTATATAATAGCTTCTATAAGAATATTCTCGATTATTCTCTTCGAGGAGAATATTCTCGATTATTCTCTTCGAGGAGAATATTCTCAAGAATATTCTCAGAGAGATTATTCTCGAGAATTTTACAACCAACACTCTGTATATATAAAATATATATTTTATTCTTACATATGCTTCAAAATGCGTAATCGTAGAAAATTCAGTAAATTTTATTTTTGAAGTAATAAAACATATGCAATAAGCACTGAGTATTGTAAAGATTTTTATTTGATTAATATGTTTAGCATGTAGAATAGTATTATAACAAATTTTATAGATTTATTTAAACGTAAAAACTTCTTCACACACCATACAATTAATGAAAACACAACCGGGTTCGAAAGGATGTGATCTTTCTTCTTCGGGGAAATAAGACATGTATGCCAGTGAGTCTGAAATGTAATATTTAAAATGTAAAACTGAGGAGGAAAATTTTAAGTAGTTTCACAGGGACATTTACTTTTACAAAAAATTATTTTTTATTCGAAAAATTTTAATATATTTGAATACAGTTGTAATTCAGTTTAAACATACTATTTGAACATCCACCATCTACGTAAGCAGTAGATTGTCTAATTTCATAGCACTAGTGTCCAAAAATGACCGTTGAGCAACAAAAAACATGCATGAATTCATTCTCAGAAACGGTTCTTTCAAATACCATTTCGAAAGGAAGTCAAGATTTCTTGTTCTTCCATAATTTTTTTGGGATTTAGTAATCGTTTAAATTAACTGCAGAAAGATCTGAAATTTTTTTTCACAGGTAATTCAGAGTCATTCCATGTCGAATCACTACCCCCCCCCCCCCCCCCCAAAAAAAAAAAAAAAAAAAAAAAAATTGACCTAACTAATTTTAACCTCAAATTACCTCCTAGGTTTTTATGAAATTGGACTCATTTATTTGTCCTATTACGAAATGAATGTGTATCAATTAATCCCTATCTCTTTGAGGTTTCGATATAAAGGCTGTAAAAAATGCAGATTTCCGAAATTCTTCTACAATAAATGTGCCCATAATTTCTTTCCTAATTAACTTAGATAAGATTGGTATGAATAGAAAACTTAATACAGGCTTTCAAATGATATATCACTTGTATAGTTTTTAATAAATTTTCATGTTAATGTCAAACATTTTGACCTTCAGTATCTCAAAGCACATATTTAATTTTCATTTTAAAAATTATGCTATTTTCACTTATTATCTATAATTATTTTAAATTTCGCCATGGGAAGCTGAGTTAAAATGCAACCTTCCATCAGCATTTTCATAATATCATAACGTAAGGTTTAAGCGTATTTTGTTCCCTAATTAACTTAGAGATATAAAAGTGGCATCATTAGAAAGCTTATAATATAAGCTTTCAAATTATATCACATGCATATATTTTTCAAGTTTTCACTTTGAAGTCAAATATTTTGTTCCTTGACCTTCCGTATCTCAAAGTACATATTTAATTTTCTTTTAAAAATTGTTATTCTTACGTTTATTATCTATAATTTACTGTAAGTTTCAACATGATACGGGCATGGGATACGGAGTTATAAATTATAATGCAACGCTACCACTATATCCATATTAACATACGTTTTACAAAAAAATGGCCGTCCCATGTTGAAACTTGCAGTAATTATAGATAATAAACGTAATGACAATTTTTAAATAAAAATTAAATGTATACTTTTTGATACATTGAAGTTTAAATGTCAAAATGTTTGACCTTAAAATGAAACATTTTAAAAATGCGATATATCATTTGTTTTACCTGTGGAAGAATAGTTTTACTTGTAACTATACACTAAAATTATCTAGCAAGCATTCTCCTTTCCACTTTTGTCGTCGTTGAGTCCCTTTTTAAATTTAAATATCTAATGATAGTACAGCGTAGCAGGTTTATATGAAATTCCTTGGAAGTAGAAATTTAACGTAACATGTAAATGTAGACATGTAACTATTTTGAGTTTTGTTGATTAGTCGTCTAAATACTAGCTTAAAATCGCCGGGTTTCATATTTCTGGTTAGCTGTAGAATGATCTTTATGGCTCGGTATGATTTTCAAGGGGCGAAGGGGGGGGGGGTTAAACACTGGAAATCGTTTCTGTATATTATTGCCTTAGTTAAGATAATTCGCATTACATATACATTCAAATATTGTTCGATAAAATTTTTATTTTTCTAAAACAAATACTTGACGAAATACCTGGTACTCCAGACAAGCAAAGAACACTTCAAAAATCATTTCCACTGTCGATTTAGTAAAGAGTAAAATTACAAGACCTACCACAAATTGAAGGAAAGCACAAGTATTTTAGATTCTCTATCATAAAAAGTTAGAAATGACTTGTAAATAGTATGTGCAACGATGTGTTGGTTATAATAATTGTATGAGTTTTGAGGGAATATTAAACTTATTTAGGGAGATATGATTTTTTTAATTAATTTTTTGGCAAGTTTTTTGCCTATAACTAGAACGGATTTCCATAAATTCTTTTAAAACTTGGAGAATATTTGACAAACATTATAAATCATAATATTCACTGAAAAAGAGCATTTATAATACCTTTTTTTTTTTTTTTTTTTTTTTTTTTACTGCACTTTCATAAAAGATAGAAAAAGGGTTTATTACATAGATTGAAAACTAGTTATATTGGGCGACTTTTGTAAAAATATCATTTTAGTAGAGTAAAAATTAAACAAAATGTCTGAAAAAGAACGAGGTATTTTAGGCATATTCTATAGTTTAAATATAAGGTGTTTTTCACATGCTACGTTTGTACTTTGAAGATCGAGTTATTTCATCCATGTTGCAAAAGTTCTTTTGGGAAAAATCTCTTATAGGCTTGTAACGCCTATGTTGTATTATTTACTAAGGTTTGCGAAATCATAATGGATTTACGATAATTTACCTTGTCGAGGAAACTGCTTAAGAATGAAAATGAATTCCTCATACGCATACAAATAAAGTATTTATGTTGAAAATTTCAGTGGTTGATAATTGTATAATAACGCGTTTTAAATATGAGTAATAGTTTTCAATGGTTGGCCTTTGTGTGTCTGTTATCAACATAAATAAAAAAACTGAAATTCAGGAAATTCCGAATGTTTTTGATTTCATATGAAGTAAAAGTTGTTTGAATAATTTAGAATAAAATTTTAACAGCAGCCTTTAATTATATATAAATGTAGATACTATATTGAAACGAGAATTGAGAAAGTCTGAATCCCCCCAGCCTCCCCCAATACAGAATTTAATAAATAAAACCGTTCCTAAACATTAGTTTAAATTGATTTATTGTTGGTTTATATTCAATTCTCTTAATCAGCAAACTACATTTTTGTATTGAAATGTAGGGTAATATAAAGTCGTGTAAATATCACACCAGATTATTTTAAACAGAAATGTAATTTAAAAAAGTATATATATAAATTTCAAAAATTTAAATTTTTTTACTACGCATTTCGTAATAACAAGATGTATGCGAAAAAATTCTACGCGTAATAAGTACATTTCTTTTATCTGCATTGCATTATAAAAAAATTTGTACTAATTTTATGTTTATATTGATTTAAAACATGGAAAGTTTTGATTCCAATTAAATAGTGTATGTAATCAACTAATTTCAATGCACTTTTTTGTATTTGTTTATCGCGAACACTTTCAGTACTTCGTGTATATGAAGTCCACACACAAAAATATATATGTATGAGAGAGAGATCTAAGGAGAAAATATTCTCTGAAGTTCCAAATTTGGAGAATAATCGAGAATATTCTTTTTTTGTTAAATTACACACACACACACACACACATATATATATATATATATATTCATGTTTATGACTTAAATTATAAAACTTATTCTTAATCAATCCATTTGATATGCATTAGAACTTCGACCTTATTTTATGATATTCGCTTTACAATTATTAATTTTGAATCTGAGAATATTCTCTGGTAAGTTCCGCAAACTAATTTTTCTAAACATTTAACACATATTGAAGAAAAAACTTTCAACCTCAAATGATGAATAATTATTCATATTAAAATACAAATTTAAATTTTTTAATTCCTATTTGTAACTAGTTTCCTATTTATAATTATACCATAATTAAAATATGAATTTAGAGAGAATATATATATATTCTTACATAAAAATTTTCAAATAAAAATAAATAAAAAGTAAATGCACAAACTTTTTTAAAGGAATCAAATTCATATAATTCATATGTCTGTTATTTTATGTACGAAGCATATATTTATTAGTGATGCATCGAATATTCGGTCTTTTCGGCCATACTACTGAATTTTTGGTTTGTTCTGAATATCAAGTTATTTGGATACTATTCGGCTAGCTGAATATATAAAAATTCAACTTTAAAAATGTTAAATCATTTGAAAAGAATTCTTACATAACTGCAACTTTTACTTATTAAATTAAGATTATTCAGAATAATTAAGAAATAACTTATATTTAAATGAAAACAAATTGTTTAATGTAGTTTCAAAAGTAATATTACCAAAAATTAATTATTAATTGCATTAATCATAACAGTTAATAATATCTAGCAAAAATTGTCTTTTGTAGTAACAGTATAATGACGTATGACATTAAACTTGAATTAACAAGAAGTGTGCACGACGTTGCTATCTATGAAATTTCACATTGCACCCTGGCAAGAAAAAAATGACACAAGTCATAAAAGAGCGAATTTGAGTTTGTCATTGATAAGTGTGTATGAAGTACCCCAACATGCACAAAAAGCATCACTTTTATACCTCACTATTTATCTACATGCGAGGCTTTGTGTCAGTTTTAATGTAAGCTAGCCAATGCTTTAAATCATCATCATTTTCAGTAAAAAAAAAATTAAATAAAAAATAAAAGCCATGTGTATGACTATACTTACTGTTATTTTTATGTTAATTTTTCTCAAAAGCTGCACTTTTGAATTGTCTCATATATATATATATATATATATATATATATACAGGGTGCGAAATATCCGCTCGCCACCTCGCCATTGGCGAGTAGAATTTTTACTGTGGCGAGTAAAAATTTGGTCTAGTTATAAACAGAATTCTTACACGATTTAGTGACAGAAAACATTTTTTTTTATAGATTTAAATATGACAAAACCTTGCCATCTTATAACCACATATTTAACCTCTCTTTTTACTTTTCTCGGAATGCCGAGTCTGTGTGTGCGCTGCCGACGATTGCCCTAGCAAAAAATGGCCCTAGCCTGAGAAAGGAAAGATGCTTAGTACATGCCTAAAAGTTTTAATCTCTTCGGCAGTTTCGTTTCTCCCACCGTGATTTCTCTAAGCAGAGTAAGAATGCACAAGCAGATAGTCACTTTGCCCGTAAATCACTATCCGAGAGAAGAGAAATGAGAAAGTTTACCTATGTGATATTGGCGCATACAAATGAGCCCGAGCCCTTTTAAAGACACTGCCTATGTTCATTAATGATCAAAAAACAGTTCATATTTTCCCGTGTTTCACTGAAACGCTAAGGAATGGCGCTTCTAATGATTTGCAAGCAACGATTTTATCGAAAAAGTTATTCCAAAAGGGCTATTTCAAATGACAATAATGGACAAGTTATACACATCGACATTCCGTTACAAAGATGAAATGGACGAAAAAGACATATCTCATGTAAAAAGTTAAATAAATAAATATATAGGTAAATAAGGAAGATTAATCTTTCATAATAAAAGGGTTTTCACAGGATATTGTTTGTCAAAGATTTTTTTCTTCTTCTTTTTTTTTATTATTGACTCTTTGCATTTACGTTTTTAGATATTTTATTTTTTTTCAAATCTTAAATACAATACATTAATGATTATTAATTATAGATGATTATGAGACATGATGATAGAAGACACACTTTTAATATATTTAATTTTAGGCATATTTGTAAAAGGATTTCAAATAGTTATTAAAAATAACAAGCCCAAATTGTGAAAAAAAGAAAAAAACATGAGCATGACAACTCTATTTGTGGTGAGTAAAACTTTTTTTTCGGTAAGTGTAATCTGAGTTAAAATTTCGGGCCCTGTTCTTTATCATCAATATTACCTACTTTGTATAAATTACACTGTGTTTGTTTTTTTATTTGACTTTTAATTTAATATTGTCTATGTACATCAGTTTGCTACTTTTTTCCACCAACACACCTTTTCTTTTTCATTTGAAAGCAATGTCATATGTTTACTCTTTAAATAACTATTGGATAAATTAATTGTTATCCCATACGGATACGTGGAAAGCATTTTAAAGCAAAAATATAAATAATTAGATTTTTTTTTTTTTTTTTTTTTTTTTATGTGGTAACTTTTTAAAAATGATATCTTTAATGAAATAAAAAAAAAAAAATTCTTTTAATACTTTGTTGTTTAATTACTTAGGTTATCACTATATTTCATGTTCAATAATTAAAAAAAAAATCTTTTAGCTTTAATGAATTCATTTTATTAAAATACCTACAACTAAATAAATTTATTTATTTCTTTAATCAATCCGATTATTTTATTAAAAGCAAAATTTCAAAAAAGTCTAAATTTTCCCATAAATTACTACTTATTTGATTATTAGTATAATCAAGTTTTAGAATTAGAAGTTTTAGAAATAATAGGAGTTTTTCTTAAATATTTGTAGATTAGTTTATATTACAATGGATGGGAAGGAAAAAAAAGTGCGTTAAAATTGAAGACTTCTTAAAATGCGTTTCAAACATAAACAAAGCAACAAATAATAAAGTTAGCTGTAAAAGTTCTCATTTTTGTTTCAATGATATTCAGTAACATTCATACTACTTTTTCTTAGCAGCCTGCTAGTTACAGAAATTGTTTTTTTTAAAGCTATATATTTGTTTGTAAGAGGCTAACATCTCCTTTTAATTTGAATATTGAATAAACTAGTTGGCATAGGTGGACTCCGCGGAGTTCCCCATCACGAATTTGTTTCCACACATTTTAATTATTGTTAAAAACTATTAAAGTAAAATTGACGTATCGCATCCATTAAGAAAAATGACACAACTTAAAAATGCAGTATTTGAGAAGAATCAATTTAAAGATGGTATAAAGAATGAACTTGGCTATAATAAAACTAACATGAATGCCTCTCAGGTGGATGAATTGAGAGTTATAGATGCGACATTTTCCGCGCTGATTGGGGGCATTTTATACGCATTTTTCAATAACATAAACCAAAATTTGCCATAGGTTAATTTCTTTGGAAATCGAAATATTCCTATCACTTCGTTTATCTCTCTCTCTCTGTCTCTCTCTTATATATATATATATATATATATATATATATATATATAATAGAAATCTTATTATCACGATAACGCCTGAAATAAAACTTTAAATCGAACCCTTTTTGGACAGCGAATTTATCTTATAAATATCTTTGATAAGTTCGTTAGCCAAGTTGCTCTACAATTTTGTTTTCAAGTGGCGATATATGCATAGACAATATAACTTTAATCAAAGTTGTTCTGTTCATTTCCGTGTAAACCCTATTTCTGCCATACATTGTAATTGGCCTTTAAATGTTTAACAGCGAACGCGAAAGTTTCTGAAGATGAAAATATTTCCAATCATTTATGTACTCCTAAACTTTCATCCAAAATCTCTGTATCGATTTCCGAATAAACCCAGTTTCGGCCATATGTTGAAATTGGCCGAGGAAGGGTTAACTGAGAATGCGAATTTTTCTGAAGATGAGGGTATGTCGAATCGTTTTAGTACCTCCTCGAAAACACTTAATTCCAAACTTTCAACAAAATCGGTATATCCATTTCCGAGTAAACCCGATTTCTGCTATGTTTTGCAGTTGACCGATAAAGGGTTAACTGTGAACGCGAATTTATCTAAAGATAAGATCCAATGGTTTTTTCTCATCAAAAATCTCTAACTCCAAACTTTCATCAAACTTTCTTTCTCCATTTCCGTGTAAACCCAATTTCTGACATACGTTACAATTGGCCTTTAAAGGTTTAACAGTGAACGTGAATTTTTCTGAGGACAATTCAATCAGATCCATCCCGATGAGGACAATTCCAATCGTTTAAGCACCCCCAAAGGCACTTATTTCCAAACTTTCATCAAAATCCCTATAACAATTTCCGAGTAAACCCAATTTCTGTCATATGTTGCAATTGGCCAATAAAGGGTTCATAGAGAACGCAATTATTTCAAAAGACGAAGGTTAATCCAAGCACCCCGAAAAACACTTAACTACAAACTTTTTTGAAAATCGCTATATTTATTTCCGAGTAAACCCAATTTCTGCGCTCTGTATTATACAATGGGCCGATAAAGGGTTAACAGCGAACACGTATTAAAGTCGAATGTTTATAGTTAATGATGTTCATCCCGGCATCAAGACTGATATTTAAGAGCTGTTCTTACATCTTTGCGATAAAAATATTTCTTTTCATGCATGTTTAAGTGAAATTTTGCCCTATTCTCCCATGTTAAGAAACTCATAAATTTCGAATAACTTCTGAAGTTTTTTAATTAGAATGTTGCAAGTAAATAGGGTTCTTGCCAGTGTCATAAATAATATTTTAAAACTGGTCTAACCGCTCTGCGATTATTTGTTCGTGAGATATCGTGTAAACAGACTAACAAACTAACGGACTAACACACTAACAGGCACCCTACAGACGAACACCATACAAATTTTGCTATTTTCAGATTTCTCACACCTGAAAACGTATAAAAAAGTCAAATGGTCTGATCACTCTGCGATCATTTGTTCGTCAAATATCGTGTAAACAGACTAACAAACTAACGGAATAATACACTAACGGACTAGCAAACTAACAGACACCCTACAGACGGACACCATACAAATTTTTCTATTTTCAGATTTCTCACACCTGAAAACGTATAAAAAAATAAAAAAAAACCGAGGTCGAAAATTTTCACGATTACCTAAGTTCCCCATACCTATAGTTTGATGGGGAACTAAAAAGTGCACTTAAGAGCAACATTCCTTTATTAATAAATATTCTTTACAAAGCTGTACATATTTTACTCATGTAGCGATATGTATTTTAAATTATCTTTTTCTATACATGCAATTAAAATTAGAATTTACAGTCAGATTTTTTTTTTTCTCAGGTATTATTTCCGTAATTACTTTCTGTTCAATCAATATAGTTTTGAATTTATACTCAATTTGTCTTTCTGTCTCTTTACATATTTTATCATGTCTTATTTATTTGATACTAGCAGGCTACGACCGCTTCGCTGGTCACTATATTTAAATGAATTTTCAAAAGAATTGGATAAATATTTATTTTTTACATTACACTACAAATAAAAACTTAAAAAAAAAAAAAAAAAAAAAACTGAAATTAAAAACTAAAAAAAAAAAAACCAAAAAAAAAAAAAAAAAAAAAAAAACACTGAAATCGCTTTAGATCTCGCTTCTTCGGGTACCCGTTGCCTAAGGCAGCTCTTTTTTCTACCCGTACTGCATCGGGTCCAGTTTCCCACTGTCTACAGAAAGGTCTTTTCCGGGCACTTCAATCTATGTATTATCTACGACTTATGGAGTTTCTGTTATTTAAGAACTACGATTTTAAAGATGACTGTATCTCAGAATCTATTATATATTTTAGTTTTTGAACCATGTGTTTTATAGCCCCCCGTTATTTACACTATATTACGATTTGATTCCGACCAGTGTAATAAAATAAAATAAAAAAGTAGATTTTCTTTTAAAAGTTCATTCAAAAGTTAATTCTTTTAAACAAACGAATTTTAATCAGTTTAATCCTTCCTACTATAAACTACCATTTTTTTCACTCAATAAATATTATAAAAAAAAAAAAAAAAAAAAAAAAAAATTCTTTTAAAGGAATTAATAAAAAAAATGAAAAATAAATAAAAATGAATTCCGTAATAGACGTTGCTAAGATACGCAGACGATTACAATCGAAGAACAAATTCATGAGTAAATGAAAGATAAAAGCCAATGTTTAAAATCGAAAAAACATTAATTTAAAAAATTCAAATTCGAAATTCGAAATTCGAAAAAATCTCGATGAGGTGCACACCTGCAGGGTTCCAGGTACCTATATGCCAAATTTGGAAGCTCTGCGATCAGTAGTGTGAGCACCAGAGCGCAGAAAGACGCACAGACACTT
Source organism: Salticus scenicus (assembly GCA_963930645.1). Lineage (NCBI taxonomy): Eukaryota > Metazoa > Arthropoda > Arachnida > Araneae > Salticidae > Salticus > Salticus scenicus. Next base: position 6,596,383 of record CAWVNO010000061.1, on the reverse strand, counting down.
CTCTTTATTGATATAGATAATAAAAAAAAAAAAAAAAAAAAAAAGAAGAAGAAGAAGAAAGAAACTGAAATTGCTCCAAACCTTGCTTCGGTACCCGCTGTCTACGGCAGCTCATTTCCCGCCCGCACTGCATCAGATCTAGGTTTCCCATGCCTGCAGAAAGATCTTTCCTGGGCACTTCAATCTGGATATTTTTCGACGACAGGGGGGGGATCTGCTACTATTTAAGAACTACGATTTTAAAGATGACTGTATCTCAGCATCTATCAAATATTTTAGTTTTGAGACATGTATTTTATAGCCCATGCTATTTACACTATATTACGATTTGATTCCGACCAATGTAATAAAATAAAATAAAATGTAGATTAAAAAGTAAATAAATAAATAAATAAATAAATATGCAAATAAATGTTAATCATTTTAATCCTTTTCACTATGTATATACTACCATTTTTCCCAATAAATACTGTAAAAAAAAAAAAAAATAATAATAATAATAATGAATAAAAGTTTCTTTTCTTTTAAAGGAATTAATTAAAAAATGAAAAATAAGAAGTTGTTCTACTGTAAAAAAATTAAACCTAACTGTTATAAATACGTTTTAAAATTTAAAACTAATTTTACTTAATTTCTTTTTACTGCATTACGATTTTATTTTCAATAAATACAACAAATTAAAAAAAAAAAAGAAAAAAAATCGCCTTCAAATGAATGTATTAAATAAAAATAAGTTGCGTAATCCACGATTGTAATGAATTGCTCGCCCTCTGGTGGGCTAAGGTGAAATTATCACACCACTGCATATCCTCATATTATGCAATCGACTTTCCATGATGAAATGGCGGAGAAAGAATAATAATTACACGTGGCTGTTATATTTACTAACAACTGCAGTGTTCAGAGAGCGCCATCTATCGATCATTACAAACGCGGATAGCCGTTGCTAAGACACGCAGACGATTGAAGCAAAATAATAAATCTATGAAAAATGAAACAAAGAAGCCAGTATTTAAAATCGGAAAAACATTAATTTAAAAAATTCAAATTCGAAATTCGAAAAAATCTCTATGAGGTGCTCACCTGCAGGGTCCCAAGTATCTATATCCCAAAATCTAAAAATTTAATATTTTTAATTTTTCTACTGTATGTGTATAACTATTTGATTTCAATAAATATAATAAAAAAGATTTCTTCCTCAAATGAATTTATATAAAGAAATAGTTTAATAGTCGTTGCTAAGATACGCAGACTTTTGAAACGAAAGAAATTTCTGAAAAATGAATCATTGAAGCCAATATTTAAAATCGAAAAAACATTAATTTAAAAAATTCAAATTCGAAATTCGAAAAAATCTTGATGAGGGGCACACCTGCAGGGTCCCAGGTACCTGTATGCCAAATTTGGAGGCTCTGCGATTAGTAGTGTGAGCACCAGAGCGCAGATACACACACAGACACACAGACACTTCTCTTTATTTATATAGATTAAAACTTTATATTTTCCCCTTAATGAAAACCAAAACTACTGTACCGGATCGTAAATTTTCACCGACGTTAAATCTACAAAAATATAATAAACTAGTAGGCTACGCCCGCTTCGCTGGTCACTATTTTTAATGAATCACTATACTTAATGAATAATTAAAATTGCATTAATTTTTATTATGCGGAGAAAAAAAAATTCTTTCTGGAAAAAATATCGCACCGGTCCCCACTGCCTTCGGCAACGCAGGTCATTGTGCGCTGGCGTGCGCATTTATATTATACACTCTTAATGAATCATTGTATTATCATAAGTGAAAAACATAAATATAAAATACAAATATATATATATATATATTCTCAAATCGGTGGAATAATTGGTCCGGACCCCCACTTTCTGCGGCAGAGTATACAGGCATGCATGTTCCTTCACCTACCGTTCCCAACCCTCCTAATTATTTTAGACTTTAAAAAATACTCGCAATCGTTCTCTCGGGCTTTTAAACCTAATAATACTAATTTCCAAAATTCTATGTGAATTTCTTTATTTTTACCCCTGCGCCCGCCTCTCGTAATAATTCTGTACTTTCGAAAATATCCGCAATCTATTGATTGGGCCTCAAAACCTAACAACACTAATTTTCAGTGCTCTAACTCTTATTTATATATTTTTGCCCCTCTTTACCTCCCTACCCGTCTATCCTAATAATTTTACAAATTCGAAAATGTTCGCAATCGATTTGTAGGTATCAGGAACCACCATGTACCAATTTTGTGCGACCTAACTCTATTTTTATTTTTTTGTACCTCCACCCCCCCCTTCCCACCCCTCCAAATAACTTTACAAATTCAAAAATATCCGCAATCGATTTATAAGTATCGAAAACCTCTATGTACCAATTTTCACCGACCTAACTCTACTTTATTTTTTGCCCCTCCGCCCCCTATCCCGCCCCTCATAATAATTTTACAATTTCAAAAATATCCACAATCGATTTGTCGGTATCAAAACATCTATGTACCAATTTTGGACGGTCTAACTCTATTTTTATTTTTTTCGCCCCTATGCCCCTCCCCACATTCTGACCCTCCTAATAACTTTACACTTTCGAAAATATCCTCATTCGACTTGCAGTCCTCTAAAACCTATCTGTACCAATTTTGAACGCTCTAGCTGTATTTCAATATTTTTTGCCCCATAGCCCCCCTCTTTCCCACCCTACTGGGACGAATTTCTAAAATTAAAGAAATTTATTTTTATGTATTTATGGGAGCTATGTTTTAGAGAAAAATCGCACACACACACACACACATATATATATATATTTTTTTTTTTTTTTTCTTTCTTTTTTCTGTTTGCGATATAAAGAATTATTTTAAATCATTTTGCCCTTCTTCTCCTCCTTGGGAGCTGAATTTCTAAAATTCCAGAAATTGGTTTTTAGGTATTTGTATTAGCTATATATTAGAGCAAAAATTTCACGTATATCTGTTCTTTTGTTTTGAGATATATAGGCGTAAGTGAAACCACGTTTTGCCCCCTTTCCTCCGTTGGGGATCGAATTTCTAAAATTCGAGAAATTCGTTTTTAGATATTTGTGTTAGCTATATTTTCAAGAAATAATTTTACGGATATCTGTTGTTTTTTTCCCCCTTTGAGATATGAAGAGTTTTGTGAAATCACATTTTGCCCCCTACGCCCCCTTGGGGGGGGGGGGAATTTCGTAAAATCGCTTCTTAGGGGATGCTTACGCTATATGTTCTATAATCTGACCCAGTTTCGATTCAGTGGCTCCAGAAGATTTTGCTGTGCGTTGTTGAGTCAGTGAGTTAGTGGAAGCACTCTTTTATATGTATAGATTACTCTGCTGTCGAATTTGTACTTCATTAATATCTATAAATTAGTAAGCTTTTGATATTCTTTTCTTTTTCAAGTTTGCAAACACAATCATAAATGCATGCTTATGTGTGCAAGCATTATTTTTGAAAAGTTTTAAATTATTACCAAATTGATATTTAGTAATAATTTAGATCATTTTAATGTACATACATTATTAAAAATATATTTTTAATGAGCTAATGTTTAGTCTTCAGTAACATTAATAACTTAAGTCTGTTATATATGTCATACTCTTAATAAAATAAAAAGGAAAAGAAAAATAGTTTTTGTGTACTTCTCTTTTTCATCATCCCCATGGGATTACTAGTACTTTTCATAATAGCTTTATCATATTAATACTAGCACATTTATAGCAAATTTTTATTATAGCAGCCCTATGGTGTCATAAAAAAGCACTTTTTTTTTTTTTTTTTTTTTTAGTAAGCCTAAATTATATAATGTTTTTTACCACGTAAAGTCATTTAAATCTGCATAATAATTATTATGTATATATATTAAAGGTATTAGGTATGTGAGCTGAAAATATTCTTGGAAAACAGGAATATTTAGAAAATAAGTGAGAGTATCCTTTTTTTCTCAGAAATATTTATTCCACTTTTTTATATATGCTGTTTTAATAATTATGAAAAAGTAATATACAAAATAACTTTCAGCATATCAATCTTAAAAACTTTAATTTTATTTCCAACGTTTCGGTTAAATTCCTTCATTAACCTTCTTCAGGGAAGAAACGATGTTTAAAAAAACTTAAACATAGATAATTTAGGTTATTCCTTGATATCACAAATACAACTTCTAGGAAAATTAACAGATGATTACACAACTTATAAAAATATACTATATACATTTTAAAAATATGCTAAAACATTAAAATGAACTTGAAACATGACACTACAAAAAAAAAGAACTACTAAAGCAAATGGAATCAAAAGTATCAATATTGTGGGGTTGCCAGAACTAAGCTAAAAACAGGGTAACCATAAATTAATTTAAGCCCAAGAAATGAAGCCAAATTGATGGGGGTGGGGGTTATGGATAAGGAATCGTTACAAATTTCAGTTTTTCTTTTAATAATTTCGAATTATTCATAAAGAAGAGCTTTGTTTCTATTGTCAGTATTGTAAATTATCCTGGCATTTTCAAAATCGGGGTCAATGGGATTAGTATTATAATTTCGTGAAAAAAATGCCAGGATAATTTACAATACTGACAATAGAAACAAAGCTCTTCTTTATGAATCATTCGAAATTATTAAAAGAAAAACAGAAATTTGTAACGATTCCTTATCCATAACCCCCCCCCCCCCATCAATTTGGCTTCATTTCTTGGGCTTAAATTAATTTATTGTTACCCTGTTTTTAGCTTAGTTCTGGCAACCCCACAATATTGATACTTTTGATTCCATTTGCTTTAGTAGTTCCTTTTCTTGTAGTGTCATGTTTCAAGTTCATTTTAATGTTTTAGCATATTTTTAAAATGTATATAGCATATTTTTATAATCATCTGTTAATTTTCCTAGAAGTTGTATTTGTTATATCAAGGAATAACCTAAATTATCTATGTTTAAGTTTTTTTAAACATCGTTTCTTCCCTGAAGAAGGTTAATGAAGGAATTTAACCGGAACGTTGGAAATAAAATTAAAGTTTTTAAGATTGATATGCTGAAAGTTATTTTGTATATTACTTTTTCATAATCCTTTTTTCTGTTAGGTAAAATGAAAAACAGATAAACCTTGCATGAGAAATATAACTCATTCATTATTCTCAAAAAGCGTATATTTAGCTATACTCCCCATTCTCGTTTTTCTTTGTAGGAACAGGGGATATTTTAAATGAAATACAGTTTTAAGATATTTTATTCAAACAAAAAAATGCTTAGGTTTTTTTATTTTCCTTTTATTTGCTCAGTAACAAGAAAATTTAAAACTCATAAAAGCTATTAAGTGTTTTAGGAAAACCAGAATATAAAAGATTAAAGATGTTAGGTTTAGAAAGCAAGCTTCTTAAAAGCTATTAAGTAAAAAACTTTGAATAAAACACTATAAATTATGCATCATCGCTTTAGTTGCTGCACTCATGCCTACATAATTGTTTTGGCTTTTTTGCAGTTTATTCAGTTTTTACTTTCCGAACACTATAGTGAGGAAAGTATTGTAATCATGTCAAAAATCCGAATTTGAGATTTTGATGTTTTTATACGTTTCGAGGTCCAATGAGTCCGTTTTCACTATTTTTGCGATGATGTATGTATGTGTGTGTGTATGTATGTGTGTATGTATGTGTGTATGTCTGTGTGTATGTATGTGTGTATGTCTGTGAGTTAACACGCTAGCGTCTAAACGCTTTGTTCGAATAAGCTGAAAGTTGGTACGTATATTGTAAATCACCATAGTACGAACCCTATAGATTTTGGTGAATCTAGCATTTATAGTTTTTTTACAGGGACACAAAGAAAAATTCTTTATCATTACGGCCTATGGGACCAAAATCTTAAAAGTGCGATAGCATCTAAACGCCTTATTCAATTCAGCAAAAAATTTATACACATAATATAGGTCACAGATACTCAATTTGTATATATTTTGGAGAATCTAGGACTTATAGTTTTCTTACAGGGACATAAAGAAAAATTCTTTATCATTATGGCCAATGGGGCCAAATTTTTAAAAGTGTGATAGCGTCTAAACGCCTTATTAATATAAACAAAAAATTTGTACACATGTTATAGGTCACAGTTGTACACACTGTATAGATTTTGGTGAATCTAGCACTTACAGTTTTTTTACAGGGACACAAAGAAAAAATCTTTATCATTATGGCCTATGGGACCAAATTTTTAAAAGTGCGATAGCATCTAAACGCCTTATTCAATTGAGCTGAAAATTTATATGAATATTATAAATCACTGTTGCACTAACTATAAGCATTTTGGTGAATCTAGCATTTATAGGTTTTTACAGAGACACAACGAAAAATTCTTTATCATTATGATCTATGGGCTCAAAGATCAGTAGCGTTAAATAAAACATGGTGTAACATACGGAGAAAAATACTCAAACACTCTATTATGGTTTTCTCCCTTTTGTTTGTTTAACAACTCCTCTTTCTTTACTTTATCTACAAAACTGTTAATTACCCAATGTTCGGAAAGTCGAGTGGAGTCACTCCAGATTTTTCACTTATTACTTTTTAACAGTTCTCTGGTGTATTTATTATTATTATTATTATTATTTTAAGATCAAAAGCAAAGTTCATGAAAAGTATATATATAAAAAAATAATAATGAAATTCAAATTTTATTAAGAATAAGCTGTTTATTAAAAGCTAGTTATTTTTATTATATTGTAATCAGTGACAGATAGGCTCGTGCCTAGGGGCACCAAAGTTTTAAAGATAATTAAAATTTGAACTGCGGTGGCGATTAAATTTGAAGGACAACCAGTATTTAAAAGTAATGAGAAACCTTTTTAATTATTATTATTATTATTATTATTATTATTTTTGGCCGATTATAAAACACTTTATTAATTCCCGTTTAACAAGTTACAGAATTTTAGATAGCAGTTTGAAATATACAAATAGTGTTATATTTGTACGGTTGCTCCTACGGACTAAGCAGCGGAAATATGTAACTATGGGATGCTGCTGTTTTCTTATGGCGATTAAATGTCCAGCAATGGATTATGCTTAGATCCGGATAGAGGGTGGCAAAGAGTTGTACAGTGAAAAATATCTGTTTTTGCGAAAACGGAAAAAAATAGATAATTGATGAGAATGTAACTTATTTAGGTTCTTTAAACCACAAAACAAGCATAAAATACTGAAGTCTGTTTATTTAAAACTTTTCACTAAAAAAAAAAAAAAAAAAAAAAAAAAAAAAGGCGCTATTTTTTCAATTTTTTATTATGTACGATGCGCGGACTAAAGATGACAACTGATTTTAATTTTTTTTTCTTATTGCAATAGTCAACTTTTCTGCACTAAAGCTTTTCGAAAAAGAAAACAACAACAATATATATATATATATATGTATAATTTTTTTTCAACCCTCTCTACTCCTTGCTACATTTTAAAAATTGTTTTCATAGAGTGAGTAAATATTTTCATTATGATAATTGCAAAACTTTGGATAAACACCATAAAATGCAATAAACTCTCAACAAATGCTTCTGGTCGAAAGAACACACGTCTCTTCGTCAAGCGGACAAAGTAGGCACATAAGTGCTGCAATCAAAGCGGCAACGCAATTTCGCGAGTTTATTCCATTTTAGGGTGTTTATCCAAAATTTTGTAATTATTATTTAGATTAAATTCGTCTAAAATTACACTACGGTCTTCTGTCCTATCTATGTTCCGAGCCTGTCTTGAGCGCAGTTTAGCAGAACTGTGGACAGATTTTTTTCTCCTGTGGGAACAAAAATCCCTATAACCACATGCTTTGGGATCCACAATGAGAAACCAATATACCTATTACTTCAAAACGCCAGTTCTCTGGTGTTTTCCTCTTATTATTATTTTCATTATGCGTTTTGATGCATAAAATATTAAAGAAAATTCTTTTAAAAAGGAATGAAAATTATGCATTGATAAAATAAAATAACTTGGTTTAGCTATGCAATCTGGATATTTCAATTTCAGGATTAAGATACTGAACTTTTATGTCTCTAAGTAAATTTCTTTTTTATAGAAAACAAACTACGTTTTTGCTTGAAAATCAACATTTCTAAAATATAAAATGCAATTTCAGACTTTTTTTAATTCTAATAAATTATGTATGAATAACACAGAATAAATAAATTAAATTGTAGATTTTTTTTTTTTTTTTTTTTTTTTTTTTTGTATAAAGCTGAATAAATATTTAAGAAAATATTTCGTTAAAAGTGCAAAAGTCTGTTTGCTTTTTAGTTCATTCATTCATGAATCAGTATCTTAATACAATAAATTTTAAAAACATTTAGTAAAATTTTTATTAAAGAAAAAAATTCTATCGAAATTGCAAAATAATTTTCAATCTATTTGTTTGCTTGTAAAATAATGATAATTGAACTAATATGAATTATAAAAAAATCGAAAATTGGGTATTACAGTAGAAGATCTTTATAACGCAATTCTACATAATGCAAATCTCTATATAACGCAGATATTCTCAGACATAACTATGAATTTTGCAGTTAAGAAACATTTTGTAAAAACTGTTAACCTGTAGAGAGCTAACTGTACGACACATTTGTTTTTCTTCATTTACTTAATTTGTAGCATTTTAATAAAAAAAAAAAGTGCCTTTTTCTTTTCTTTATTTATTTTTGAAAATGTGTTATATAATGGGTGATTTGTACAAGCATATATGGGCTATGCTTATAAACTAAATTTAAAAATGAAAAAGTATGATTCATCCAAATTCTGTTCCTAAGAATTTAACTTAAAAACACCTTACTCTTTGTTTAATATTTGACTTTGTTTACAAGGTTAATTTAATCATGTGAGAAACATGGTCTATATAACGCAAAACCTTGTGTTTTTAGGTTTGCGTTATAAAGATCTTCTACTGTATATAAATAATGAAGGATATTATGTAAAATGCGAAACTCGTGCATTTTTACTTTTAATTATAGCTACATAATACAATAGATAGTTTTACCCATATTTAAAAACTGTTTTTCATAGTATATGAATAAATCTAAATATGTATACACTCTTATATATATATCTTAGTGCTATGGCTCTCACATTAGCGTACGTAATTTAAAATGGATTTATCTATTAATTGGTACTGTAAATAAATTATAAAATATAAGTGCTAACATTTAAATTGAATTACAATCATTGTTATGTGTATGTTATTGGTATTATGATATATCTATTAAATGCTAAATTTTATAACGAAATTAAATTCTTTAATTTATATATATGTATGCATGCTTGCATTTATACATGCATCATTACAGTTATACACTAAGCGGGGAAAAAAAAAAAAAAAAAAAAAGCCGTACTCGGATATTTTCCTTTTTGCCTTCTACAACCGCCAATTTTATCGTTTAAAAAGCAAATTTTAGAACAGATTTTATTATGTTGTCCTCCACATACACTTTACTTTTGAGTCCACTCTTAAAAGCAAAATGCAATTGTCAGGAAAATTGTAGTTTTAGAATTTATTTCAAAAATGGTAAAAATAAGGCAGTTAACGATGCCTCAAAAAGTATTAATTTTTGAATGAAAATCAGAAAATATTTTAATACGTGAGATTGCAAAAAAATTAGATGTTAACGAAATATTGGTAAAAGGGTTTTCAGCAAGGTATAAAATTTTTTTGCCGTTTAAACTGCGAAATTTCGTTTTAGGTGGACCTGTTGCTCATTCAAGCGAGATGACCGTAAGTTAAAAAGCGATTGCTTATAAAATCTGTTTGTATTACATTTAGAACATAAAAGAGATTCAGAAAAAGTGTTTAGCAGCATAATTTCTTTAAATACAGTACAGCAACTATTAAACAAAGCAGGTTTAAATGACAGAAAATTTGAAAAAATTCTATTCTTAGTGAAGAGAATTGCGAAAGCAAGACCTCAGATGACTAAAAAATTAAAAATTGATTAGTTAATTATTAGGCTGAACTGGTTCTCTTTGATGAGTCATGTTTAACTTATTTCGAGCTAAAGAAAACAAGCAGATCTAATAATGAAAATATGACCGACTTAATGAAAATCACACTTTTAAAACAGCGACACATTCTCCGTACATTATGGTACGGAGGTAGGTAACTTTTCAAACAGTAGGGCATATTTTTATGCTCAAGGGTTCAATTAACTCGAAATAAAACACAATCTTCATAAAAGTGGTGCCTGACCGACTATTTTGGAGGTATCTTGGACATTTCCACAAAGAGCATTTCAAGATGATAATGCACCTAACTACACGGCGTCTGTGATAAGTTTATTCACTTCAAATTGTCAAAATTTTCTATCCATTCCCATGAGAACCTATAATTCTGTAAGTATTCATATATTTTTTCATTTTAAATTAAATTCCACAAAGGATATAGTAGATTCCTAATCGCGATCCGCTCAAAAATGTTTCGTCCATAAAAAGACGGTGGAGAGGGGAGAGGATTCGAAAATTGCAGCCTATAACTCTGTCAGAACTAGAAAAAATTATTTGTGATATTTGGCACATTGAAATTTCTGAGATTTATATTAAAACACTGTATAAAACTATGCCATTGCGTATTAAAGCAGTAATTCCATATAAAGGTAGAATTAACCCAATGCAGAATACATATTTTTAATAAAAAATTGCTTAGATCTAACAAATAAACCGTTTTATTCCATATAATAAATCATAATAGAATACAAAGTGAATGGTTATTGCATCATGTTCAAAAAGATAGTTTTATGCAGATTTTTAAAAAGTACTTCGTAGAGTGCAATAAGCGAATTATTAAATCGAAAATGTACATAGGTATCATTTCATCCCTTTGGTATTATGCAAACAAGACAGTTTTATTTGTTTCAAATATTAAATTTAAAGTTATTACAAATGGAAAAAGGATGTCATTTTTTCTGAAGTGCGTTTTTTTTTTTTTTTTTTTTTTTTTTTTTTTGTCACTTAGTGTATACTTAAAAAAAAATATATATATATATCTGTCTATCTTTGTACACAGACAGATGATTAAATAATCTGATGATATAGGTGATAAAATAATCAGGTAGGTGATAAAATAATCTTCAATAACAACCTTTCATTAATCCACGCCCTTCAAAGAGCTCTGTAAATTCTATCCTAGGATTGCTGACTTTTAAATGAACAAGTATGCTTAAATTTGGTCCTAAGCGAAAAGAAATTAATTCTGGTATTCCTAAAAAAACTTCTTTGTATATCATCAATTGAGTAGATTTCTTCTTTGAAATATTTCTACTTAAAGTTTTAATGTACTTGGAATTTTCTTAAAATTTTCAACGAATTTCTATCCGGATGACGTAAAACTTTATGAACTGGCTCCAATTTCGTTTTGTTGGCTAGCGAGAGGTAGAGTGTTGCAGAAATTGCGGAGTGATCAGCACCAGTATCTATCTTGAATTTCAAATCTTGGTTTTGTATCTTAACATTAGTTTATGTTTTCCTCGCCATTTGTACTTTTCATCTTTCTGTGAAAATTTAATAGTTCTCAGCATTGTGCTTTTTACATTAAATTTAATTTTCCTTTTTATTTAGGAAATTATTTTTGTAACGAACAGTTTTATTTGAGCCCATAATGTTTAAAGAAGTGATACTTTTAGATTCACCAAGTCTTAGTTGTTATTGTTTAATGGATTCATTGTGATGTATTTCTTCTATAACTTTTGTTAATGTTAGTTCTCTGTCTAATTGCAACTTTTCGCTTAAGTCTTTATCTCTTTTTCCAAATACAATTCTACCTCTAATCAATTCAATCGAGTAAATTTCCATATTCCTAACTCTCACAAGGGAAGTATGAATGAGTAAAATTCCGATTTAAACAAAACCGAGCTTAAATTAAAGAGCATGGTCGAAAACATATGGTAGCGTACAAATTTGCTGCAACAACCCCCCATGGAGCGAGAAAACGACCCTAAAAGTTTTAGTTGTTTCTGTAAAAACCTACGAAAGAGACTCCATTAGCAAGACGGTGTGGGATAGTGGTTAGAGTATTCAATTCCAGTGCGAAAGGTCGTGAGATCAAACCCAGGCGACGGCTTTTTTTTTTTTTTTTTTTTTTTTTTTTAATTAATGTTATTATTAATATATATAAGTGAAATAAAACAAAATATCAAAATAAATGAATAATTTTAGAGAAAATAATTATGAAATTAAAAATAAATATACTCTATACAAAGATATTATTAAGGAATATGGGGTAAAATTATCTCTTTACGGGAAAAAATTAAAAAAAAAAAAAAAAGAAAATATATATATATATGTATATATGCTTAAATTTACAAATTTAGTGTCAAGTTAATGATGACTATGATTAGAAATAAAAAAAAATGATCAAAACATAAGCATTTTTCAATTTAAGAGCACAACGTATAAACGAAAATTTATCACAATAATGACTATATAAGTAAAAGTTCTTTCTTTTTCCGCATGAAAAATAATTCAATTAAAAGCAGCAGACGATCAGCTTTTGGAGGCGCTTTTTGCTTTAGCAGCGTTGGAAAAAAATATTAATTAAGAATTTATATGAAGCAAAAATAAATAAATAAATAAAGGTAATATTTTTCTTTGAATTATTCATTTATTTAATTTAGAAAAAAAAAAATCGCCTGAAATAAAATGTTTTAATAATTTAATATACTATTCTTTTTTATGTACGATTAATAACAAAATTAAAAGCAGACGATCATTATTTGCTGCTAGCGGCTTTGACGTAAAATATTGATAAAAAAATTAACTGAAACTTTATGAAAGAAAAAAAAAAAATGTGTAAATAAAATTTATTTTCTCTTAAACTTGTCATTTATATAAATTACAAAGAAAAATTAAAAATATTTTTTTTCAGTTGAAAAAATAATTTAATTAAACATTTACATATATTTTTTAATTAAATTGAATAATTATCTTCCTTTATTTTTTTCCTTTATTTTATTAAAAAAACGTATGCATATGGTATAGCTGTATATGCATATTTGGGAAAGAAAGAAAAAAAAAGGTAAGTGTGCCGTCGGGGGTCGAACGCAGAAACTACGTAATATGAATCCAAGACCTTGCCACAGCACCACGCTTCTACGAGCTGGAGTCTTCTTTTTTCTATTTTGATAAAAAGCATCTGAAAGTTTAAGGGTCATTTCTTGCCCCCTGGGGAGTTGTTGCAGCAAATTTGAACGCTATCCTATGTTTTCGACCACACTCTTTAATTTAAGCTTGATTTGGTTTAAATCGGAATTTTACTCATTCATACTTCCCTTGTCAGCTAAACGATATAAGGCTGTAATAAAGTTAACTCTTTCTCCTTCCAGTTGAATGCGCTTATTAAACTGCGGTCGCTCGAAAATAGTATTTTTTGCTACAAAATAATGATTGAATTTTTCAGGACTACTTGATAATTTTCTTAAATACACTTTAATTAATATATATATATTTATTACGAAATAAAGATAATATTTTATTTATTTATTTATTTTAGTTTGATCGTTAATTTTTATCATCAGCTTTTTTTTTTTTTTTTTTTTTTATAAGCAGTGTAAGACTGAGACCATGACACGACAAATATTTATTTAACAAAAGAGCATTAGGTATCCATTTTGGAAGTAGGAATTATTGGTAGTGCTTCAATAATTTTTCTGCCGACTGCACATAGAGATAGAGATAACTGAAACGTCTGAATAAATATATTTCAATTGTCTACTATTTTCAACAAATCAGGACCGTGGTCTAGACTATGAAATGCATCCGTTAACGAAATATAAATCATATTTAAGTATTTAAGTTTAATTATGTTAATGAAAATCCTGATCATCATATCATCATAATATTTATTTAACAAAAGAGCATTAGGTATCAATTTTGGAAGTAGGGATTATTGGTACTGCTTCAATAATTTTTCTGCCGACTGCACATAGAGATATAGATAGAGATAACTGAAACGTTTAAATAAATGTATTTCGATTGTCAACTATTTTCAACAAATCAGGACCATGGCCTAGACCATGAAATGCATCCGTTAATGAAATATAAATCATATTTAAATATTTACCTTTAATTATAATGAAAATCGTGATCATCATAATATCATCCTAATATTTATTTAACAAAAGAGCATTAGGTATCCATTTTGGAAGTAAGAATTATTGGTAGTGCTTCAATAATTTTTCTAACCACTGCATATAGGAATGGAGATAACTAAAACGTTTAAATACATGTATTTCGATTGGCAACTATTAGTCTAGTAAATAAAGGATTTATGTCGTAACAAATTTGGATAAAACTGGAATTTTTACAGTAATGAGATTTAGACAGTAATGAGATATGTATTTTTACAAAAGTCTCCGCCGCTCCCCCCCCCCCCCGGGCTTCCCTCGCTACCCCGCCTTAAAGTCAAAATAGAGTGGCTTCAAACAATTGCTTCTAAAATGGTTTCTAAAAGCATTAGCGTCTCATAATTTTTTTAAATTGTTTTTTAAACTATTTTCTACATTTTTTATAATTGCAACATTTTCTATACTTAATAGTTAAGCCAGTAAAAATATCAAACTTCAAAATTTGATGTTTATTTTTATCCTAATCTTAAAATAATCGTAAAAATTTATAAAATATTGCATACATATTTTGAAAATTTTATTAGCTTTAAGATGATGCAAGTTTTTCTATGTTCATATGAGCTAGCGTCGCATTACAATTCATATATACTGGTAAATTACACTGAGATCTGATACCATTTTTGCAAATTCTTATGTAAAATGACCTCCTGAATCCGAATATGACTACCATTTTGTCCAATCACCCACCGTTTTCTAGATACACCCCTCCCTCACTTTTATCATTTTTTGGTAATTTTATACCCATCAATTCAATTTGGAGAGGAACGATGATTATTTTATCCATTAAATGTCTACTGACCTGAGGAGGTATAGAGGTAGAAATTTCTAAAACACGAACATTTGTAGTAAGGAGGAAATTTGAGGGGATTTGACCAGAAAACAAAAGAAAATCAATAAAAACAATCAGTTTTTTACTTTTTTTTTCGCAATATTTATCTTATTTTTTTACATATTCTATCTTGCCATTTTCTTACCAAAACACCCCAAATAATAAAAATTATATAGTGAAATTTTTTTCAAAATGTTGTTGAATGGCGTAAAGTCTCAAAGCCCTGGCAAGAAAGTTTGACTGATTCACTCTATGACGGTTGCTTTCAATAACTCCCACGTTAAATGTTTTGGGCAGTAAAACAAGAACAGTAAAATATCATCCTCTGACACGTGTTAAAGATCACCATACAAGATCACCATACAAGATCACCACCGTCGAGAACACCATAAAGTTCACTCTCTTATCGCAAAACGTGTACTAAAGGCAGATAACGACTGACGACTACAATGATAAGAGCAATGACCTTTAACACGTGCAAAGCAAGAGATTTCACTGTTCATGTTTTACTGCTCAAAACATTTAACGTGGGAGTTTTTGAAAGCAAATGTCGTACAGTGAACCAGTCAAACTTTCTTGCGAGGGCTTTGAAACTTTACTCCACTCACCAACATTAAAAAAAAAAAAAAAAAAAAACACTGTATAATTTTTATTATTTGAGGGTATTTTGGTTAGAAAATGGCAAACTGGAAGCTGAAATATGTAAAAAACAAGAGAAATATTGCGAAAAAAAAAAAAAAAGAAACAGAAACTGATTGTTTTTATTGATTTTCTTTTGTTTTCTGTGCACAAATCCCCTCAAATTTCCTCCTTACTACGAATGTTCGTGTTTTAGAACTTTCTACCTCTGTAGCTCCTAAGGTCAGAAGTCATTTAACGGTTAAAATAATCATCTTTCCTCTCCAAATCAAACTCGTGGGTATATAATTACCAAACAATGATAAAAATGAGGGAGGGGGTGTATCTAGAAAACAGTGGGTGATTGGGCAAAATGGTGGTCATACTCAGATTCAGGAGATCATTTTTCATAAGAATATGCCAAAATGGTGTCAGAGGCAATTTTCATGCCGAGCAGTGATTATTGTAGCGCGATGCAGAATTTTTGCGTCATTTTCCTTCACACAAATAGAAATTGAATTTGATTTTATATTTGTTTTAATTATTGATAATAAATCTATCTTGGATATTTTAAATTATTTGTTTTGTAATTATATCATTTCAACCAATATTTTTTTAAAAAAGCTTTTTTTCTTTTTATTTTCAAAGTTTAAATCAATGAAATACTGAATTATAAAACAAATACGCAAAATTATTTTATATACACAATACACAAGGTATTTGATATATATATATGCACAATATTTTTAAAATCATGCAATAATTTTCTATGTAAATACAATATTTTATATACGTGCAATATCATATACATGTTATATTTTATGTATATACGCATAATAATTTTATACATGCATGAAGTATGTACGTAGTTTTTCTAATTACGATAATAAATAACATTATATTTACAGTTTCAATATTTATATGTTTATGTTTAAACTTTAAACAGGTAAATGATCCATTTAGGGTCTGTCGTTTTCACATTTTTTTAACCTAGTTTTTTTGAGAAAAGAATTCTTAAATATGCCACAAGATACCTGCTCAACTTTCATTTTAGTCTCAACACTTTTACTTGGTGAAATACATTGTTTTCCTGCCGTAGCATGAAAAGTGCCTAATCCCTCCAAAGTTCTAATATTAACATCATCATTGTCAAATACATGTTGAATAATCGTACGTTCATCTATTTTCGGCAATCCTTCGTTAATCAAAGAAGTCATGTAAATTGATACTTCGTGGTAAGATGCACAAACTCCCATTGATGATAGCATTTTAATTAAGTGTTTTGAACCGTATAGTCTAAGGATTGTCAATCCTAAGGCTACTTGTGTGGGAGAAATGAAAGATCGTGGTTTAACACAACTTACAATTACATGGCTTAGATGAGAGGAGGGTATTATGGAATACCGTTTACATTTCGTAAAATAAATTTACTTGTTTTTAATAAAAATCTCCAAAATCATGATGAGTACATAGTGTAATTATTTGTAATGGATTCTCATTAAAAAAAAAAAAAAAAAAAAAAAAACTAAAGAAAATATTTTGTTGTTATAAAAAGTTTACTTAAAAAAAATTACAAATGGAGGTTAATATGAAATAGTCGGGGAGTATGGAATAGGTGGTTTAAACCATAAAAAAACTAATTAGACTTCATAAAATATAGTTATTTTTAAGAGCCATTTCTGCTTCGAGTCTATTTACAAAAGTCATAGGTATAATCCTCGTTTTCTGCTCCGATACAGTCATGGTAAGCCCACACAGAACAGCTGAAACACTTAATCCAAATTTCTCCTCGTTTATCTTCGGAGAATTTTCCGTTACAGAAGATACATTCAGCGTCTTTATTTTCTGATTCTTTAGTTGAATACATGAAGTCAATTTCAGATGATACCATGAAATACCTAGTATTCCATAATACCCGACACGCCATCTTTAAAAAGAAACTTTTGAAGTGATGAACAAAATATTTGCAGCTAAAAAAACGACCAACGTATAACAAAACACAATTCTTTGAGCATACATTATGCTTAACATCAGTGTTTAAACCTCCTGTGTACTAGTAAGTTTAAATGTTTGAAAACGTACCTGCAAAAACCCTTGAAAATCACAAAACATACTTTGTTCTATAGAGAATGGTACGACAACAACAACCGGTCGCTTCTTACTGTATTGCTTCATGGGAATCCTTCTTGAATAATACATGGTATTTTGGCGAATCAGAGCCAATCAGAGTCGAAACCTCGGTATTTCCCGACTATTCCATAACACCTCCTCTCCTCTATTACATATTTTTTTGTTTCAGTTTTTTAAGATTCTGAAGGGCATTTCTTTCTTCTTATTTTGTCAATGTTTGAAGGGTTATAGGAATTGAAATTTTTTCACCTGATTTAATTATTTCAAAATCAGCATAGAACGATCGACCATAAACCATCTTTTGAATATCTTCTCTTATTATATCAGCAGCAGTATTAGTCAATCGTAAGTTTTCCTGCCGATTGATCAGATTCTCGATTTTTATACCAATTCTCTAGATTTTATGCAAACTGTCTGCTAAACAGATAACGTTTTTTCGACCACTAACATTTGAAACAATCATTCTGTCTTTGCAGGAGGGTTTTCAAGTACATTTCTGAATATGTGTTTTCTTCCCTGGAAAATTCTTTTAGCATATCTTTTAATTTTTAAATAGTATAGTGTTACTCATCATTTATAATTTTGCACAGTTGAAAAACGCGTCTGATAAAGTTTCACATTTGCGTCTAACTTTCTTCACTTCTCCAGATTTCCCTCGAAGGAAATTTTTGTAACATGGAAAATGGTAGCTCCCTTCTGCTGCGACAAGGTCCATTATGCTTAAGAGTCGGGATTTTACTGTCTTTTCTAATTCATCATTTCTCTCATCGAGTATTTCTTATAAATTACCTCTGCAATCTTTTGTTGTCACAAAATAAATCCATTTTCTACAAGATTTTTCACTTTTCTTTTCTTCAGACACTATTTTTCCACACAAAAAACAATTTTTCTTAAAGTCAAATGTATTTGAAGATCCTCTAAGAGTAGGGGCGGAAGATAATAGAGAAGATGGATTTTCCCTAATTAAGGTGATAGCAGCTTTGATGGAAGTTGGTCTAGTCAGCAATCCTTGTGTACTTTCGGTGACGTTCTTCCGCATAATCTCTCACAAATTCCATCATTACGACTGACACTCGTGTTGTTTATCGTTGGTAATCTTTTCTGTATAATTATCGTTTAAGAATTTAATTCCATTTTACAGATAATGCAGATTTCATCTATGTTATCCATATTCTTCTCTTTTCTTCTTTCCTTACACAAAATTTATAACAATGCTTCAAATTCTTCAAAATATTAAAAAAGTAACTAAAATATGCTTTCACTAGCTTGTAAATATAAACGACGCAAAATCACATAGCTGTTAAACGAATCCGAAACATACTAAGAATGAGAACTAACAGGCACTGAAATGATGAGGGAGACTAAGAGATAAGAAATAGGATATCCAGTTTCAATCACGTGTCGTTTACCCTACACATGACCACATGATGCCCAGGACCCCAAGATTTAGTATCACAGACGCTATTTATAGAAAACAGAATTTTTATATTTTCACAAATTCATTGACAAACAAATTAGAAAAGCTATAACAAGTCCTTCCGGCTTATTCGGGAAGGAAGGTTGATTTCTTTTTCCTTATCGAGTAGCCGTCATTTTGTTTCAAAATGTCGGCTACAAATTATTAAAGGAATTGGTAGAAATATTGATGTAGGCTATGCACATATGGAGTTTTAAGCAAATCGGCTCATAAATACCTTTTTATGTGAATTTAAAATTTTCAAGTGGACGGCACTTGGAAACAAGATGGTGGGCGAAGTTAACAAATATATCAAATGCATTTGTGAGATAAGTCTACTGTACAAATTTAGTTCGAATTAATTGAGAATCTCAAAAATCATCGTGTTGAAAAATTGTGGATCAAAATGGCAGAGAAAGTTGCTCAGTGAACTAATCTAAGATATTGTTGCAAATTTGTTAATATTTATTATTTAATAATATTTGTTAATTTTTATTTTATTTTATTTATTTATTTGTAAATTCTTTCAAAGAGGCTTAGTAAGTTGATAAAATGTTAATTTTCTGCATTTCTAGTTTGGTTTAGAGTTAAAACAGCCTTTTCCCCTTAAAAACGCATTAAAAAGCTTCAGTAAGACAGGTAATGGATTTGACGCGAAATTTGGCGACTTTTCTCCATGGCGACGTTTTTGGCGAGAAAATCCTTACTATCGATATACCAAAGATGAACGCTGCAACATGATTGGTTAACGAATTACGCGAAATTTCTAAATTTTTCTAGGTTCGATAAAGGGGTATAAAAGGTGACCGAACGCGCCAAGTCAGTCAGTCGCAGTTGAGTTTCGCCAAATGCTTGCATTGCTTTTGAAGGAGTTCTGAGCCTCTTTGAATGAGCCTTGCTTTATGTTACTGCTTTGATACAGTTTGAACTGTGAATTTGCTGTTGACAGCGATTATTTAAGCTGTGTTTACTGTTGAAATTGAAGTTGAACCGATCTGTATTCTTCTGGAATTTTCTGTAAATAAACTACTGAACTTTTGCAAGTTTCGCCTTTCATTCTCGGACAACTTACGAACCCCCAAGTACACAACAATATTTGCAAAATAAGTCAACTGTCCAACTTTGATTCGAATAAACTCAGTATTTCAAAGTTATCGCGATAACAAAGCCTCAAGTGGCAGCTTTCAAGTGGACGCAACTTAGAAATAAACTTCCCCATCGAAATCATAGTTGTTTCAATGATAAATCCGTTTTTCAATTTTGGTGTGAATTGATTAAGCATTTCAAAAGTTACCGCGCGTGATAAAATTTTTCAAAAAGGCTTCCACTTGGAAACAATATAGTGGAGCAAGTTGCCCAGCAAACACATCCAAGATATTTGAAGCATAGGTTCACTACCAAACTGTGGTTCGAATCAGTGCAGTGTTTCAAAAGTTATTATTATGGCAAATTTTCAAGTGGCAGTCTAAGTGGCTGCTACTTGGAAACAAAATGGCAAAACAACTTGTCCAGCAAAATCATCCTATATATTTGTATGGTAAATTCATTGTCCATCTCTAGTTCATATTAAATCAGTATTTAAAAAATTATCGTCATAAGAAATTTTCAAGTGGCACCACTTGGAAAAAAAGCGGAGTGAGAGGCCCAGCGAACTTATCTGAGATATTTGAATGATTAATCCGCTACCCAAATTTGATGTGAATTGATTGAGTATTACTAAAGTTACCATAATCAAGTGGCCGCTACTTGGAAATAAAATTGCGGATCAAGTTACCAAATGAACTTATCCAAGATATTTGAACCATAAGTTCACTATTCAACTTTTATTTGAATCAGTTGAGTATTTTAAAAGTTAGGGTGATGGCATACTTTCAAGTGGCAGTGTGATTTTAAGTAGTTCCCTAACAACACATTTGTCCCTAACGCATCTTGAAGATGTCCATAGGATATTTTTTCATCCATAGGATACCTTCAAGATATCATTTGGAGAAGATGTACTGTTAGGGTCTCCACTTGAAAACAAAATGGCGGAGCAACGTGATTAGCAAACTCATCCAAAATATTTATAAGTTCACTGTCCAAATTTGGTTCGATTTGGAGTATTATTTCAGAATTTATCGTGATTTTAAATTTTCAAGAGGTAGTCTGATTTCAAGTGGCACCGCTTAACTTAAGATATCCGCCACTTTGTTAAATATTGTGGATAAAGTTCATTAATAAACCTGATTTAGACACTTATATTGTCTATGTATACATCAACATTCAAAGAAATTTGGAATATGCTTTTTACAATGTAAATTTGAAATTTTCAAGTGGTCTCCACTTGAAAACAAAATAGTGGAGCAACGTGGTTAAAAAGCTCTTTCAAGATATTTATAAGATGAGTTCACTGTCCAAATTTGGTTCGATTTGAAGTATTATTTCAGAAGTTATTGTGATTTTAAGTTTTCAAGTGGTAGCCTGATTGCAAGTGGCCCCGCTTAACTTAAAATTTCCGCCACTTTGTTAAAAATAACAGATAAAGTTCATTAATAAAGTTCATTGAAACCCTTATGAGGTCTATATTTACATCAAAATTCAAGCAAATAAGATCTTAAATACGCTTTTTACAATGCGGATTTGAAATTTTCAAGTGGCCGCCACTTGAAAACAATAAGTCGGAGCAACTTGGTTAACGAATTCGTCCAAGATATTTATAAGATAAGTTCGCTGTCCGAATTTGGTACGATTTCGAGTGTTATTTCGGGAGTTATCGTGATGACAAAATTTTCATTATCGATAGATACAGTTGGTAAGAAAAGTGTCCGAACACTAGCAAAAATTCCTATGTAAAAAAAGTACACTTCATACAGTTTTATTAAATAAATCCTTATTGAATCCTGTTCTTAGTCAGTCTAAGAACATGATTCGATAAGGATTTATTTAACAGAACCGTATGAAGTGTACCTTTTTTACATAGGAATTTTCGCTAGTGCTCGGGCACTTTTATTGCCGACTGTATATATATAGATACACGAAATGATTACAATGGGTCGATTTCTAAATAAATCAACCTAATAACATATACAAAGTAATTTAATTAAGTCAAAAAAAAAGAATCAATTAACATAAATTTAATGAATTTGAACATCTAGGGATTTCAGTTTAAAAAAGTAAAACAATTATTGAGGACCTTTTTATAAAAATTAAACTGTAACAACACATTCTTACATTTTTAACATAAAAAATAGAAATAAGAGGGCAAAACATTTTTTCCCCCCGCATGAAAAGAGTTAAAATGTTCATATTTCTATCTTTTGAGAGTTAAAATAATAATGAGAAAAGAATTTTGAAGTAGGAAATCTTGCCCAATAAATTTCATAAAAATAGTTAAAAGAAAAGTATCATTCGGTTATCAAATGCACCTTTCTGAAATCAAGATAAGCAATATTTGGCAGACTTTTACATTAATATTTACATTTGCATAAAATTATGTTAATTGTTTTTTTTGTATAACAAAACTTTGCAATTATTTTTTTCTATTACAAAAATCCAATATAAAGGTACCTTATCTGAGTAGATTGTTTTTTTTTTACGTCGCTCTAGTCCTACGCTATGAACAGTCCGTGACTGTCTGGGATTCACCCCTATTGTGTCATTTTCAACAGGTGGAATATTTTGACCGAAGTATTGCTCGTCCTACTGTCTTCAGAATTGCTAGTGCTATTTATTTTATCAAAATTTTGAGAAAGGTTATAATCCATATAATCAATATTATCTTCTTCACCCTCAGACTCATTTTCTGATAAATCCTGCAAAATTTGTATATGGATGGTTGGGTTTTACGTCTCACTATAGTGTTGCACAGGTGGGCAATTGGTGACGGTCTCGGACTCACCCTAGATGTGGTCCGCAAAATTTGTGAAATTTCCTGGCGACTATAATAACTTCGTCTTCGATCATCCATTAGAGCTCAGTTGAAAGAAAGCAATGTGTGAAAGAGGTGAATCCTAATTAAACTATCACCAACTGACTCCATACTTTAGATTCATCATTCATTACATAATTCACGAAAGAATCTTAAATTCTTGTTTTTTTTTTTTTTTTTTTTTTTTTTTTTCCCCACAAAATTCGTTTCAATTCGATAATTTTACGGGATTCCACAGAACACTACGCCTTCGTTATAAGCCCGCAAATGGCTAATTAACACTCTCCCTGCAACAAACTAATTCCTCTTTGATTTATAATAAAGAAAGGGCATGTTTACAAACAAACGCTCCGTCAATCAATCTTTGCCACTCAGAAGTGGCAAAATAACAACCTGTATTGGTGGAAATATCAAGGTTTTGCCCTGAGTAGATGAGCAGTGCCCTGAGTAAGGCTCCTATATATACGAGCTGGCACATCAGGCATTTTGTTGCCTTAGGGTTGCCACATGTACCCAGCGCGTTTCTCTGATAAACAAACCACAAACATTTTTTTTTATCATCTTACGTTACTTTAGAGTAACTTATTTTATTATATTTCAGAATTTCAGCTAAGTAAACTATGATATGGAAGTTTGTTTAGCGATAAACTACTATAATAATTCAAGAAGTGAATATAAAGTTTTCACAGACCTTCTATTACTGTGTATTTGAGTTTTGGCGACATTTTGTAAAAGAAACAGAAACCGCCCTAACAACACATCGTACATCCATAGGATATCCTCAAAATAAAATGACATCCTGAGAATGTACTGTGAAAAAAAATGTGTTTTTAGGAATATTGTTGTTGCTTATTGCTCTTATCTTGACCGGATTAGCTTCAGATCAAGATTCTTAAAATCATTAGGGAAGCGATAAGGACGCCAAGCGGGAATGCTGTCCTCTTCGGAGGCAAAAAAATGGCGGTGATGCGCTTGCCTATTATTTTATTTAGGGCTCTAGCCCTGAGTATAAACAAGTTTGTTTGCGCGTGACGTCACCTGCGCTTTCCTTATTAAACTGCTGTAGTTTGAGGCTGAGTGGGTTTTACGTCACAGTAGTGGTACGCTATGAATAAATGGCGATGGTCTGGGAGTCATCTCAAAGAGTAGTCCAGAGACATGCTATCGTAATTTTGATCTTCCGTGACTATGATGGCTCTTTCGCCTCGTTGAACCTCCAGAGGTATTATTTTGAAGGAGATCGTTGAATAAACTACTTTATCCAATAATACTATAAAAGCCACACGATATAAAACTTTGTAAGCTATGAGATTTCTTATGAAATGGAAGTAAGGAGAGTAACAGATTGTTTCAGTTCATCTAGTGTTAAAGAAAATCTCTTTGCGCAAATTCCTTTAATAAACATTTTTGTAGGTGAGTGAGTATGAATGTTTAGGTAAGTATTTGACGTATAATAGAATGTATTAATTTTTAATTTCTTTGTTTATTTTTTATTTTTGCTGCAATGGTTGGGTTTTACGTCGCACTAGTGCTGCACAGTTTGTGTTATAATGGAATTTCGGGGTACCTATTTCGACAAATCTATTTGAATATAATGGATACATACGCAATTATTTTAGAAGTCTTTTTTATATATATAAATTCATTGGATATAATATTTAATATTTTAATGAATGAAGTAAATTTTAGATGTGTACTAGTAAATATATTGTGTCTTTGAGTTTGTTGTCTAAGCTTTAAGAGTGGAAGAATACATAAAGTTTGAGAAAAAATAGAAAAACAAATATTTTTAATTTTAAGAAATATCTTTTTTTTTTTTTTTTTTTTTTGCTAGCTTACATTGATCGCCACACGAGAGTGAGATACGCAGTTGATGATGGTGTGGGATCAGTTTCCAGGGATGATCTGGAGACAGGATATCATACTTTTGATCTTCCACGGAGGGAGGGAATGAATCGCCACTTTAGTAACCCTCAGGGATATTATTTTTACGAAATATTAATGCTCAAAGTGAATAAAACTCGTATTTTGCGTACATTGATTGCTTATTAATAATTATCATGTTTTTTTGTGAACTTTTTGTGAACTTTTATTGGTACTTTGATTGATTTTTTAAAATGTACGTTAAATTTTGTGTATTTTGATATATGTTCTTTAAAACTCCGTCTTTTTTGTATCTATACATACATTATTATTATTATTATTATGTTTTTTGTATGTAAGTTTTGTTTTATTCGCCGGAAAACACGAAATCTTACGTAGGCATTGAAAAGTGTCAATTCCGTACGCGATACGGAACGTCATCATGTTGGCGATCTTTGGAGAAACACGCCAAGAGGCACCATCTATTGGATTTTTTTCCGAATGATAAATCTCCGCTCTTCTAGTGTTAAACGTGTACTGTTATCCTGTCTTCCTCCAACGTTTGCTGCTACTCATCAAGAGTTACGTAGTATCTATTATCAAGTCCAAGTATGGTTTAGTAACGAACTGGACCCTGAAAACTGGGGATGGGTATTGAAAGATAACGTTTTGGAGACAAATTCAGGCTCTACTTCCGCCTGCTTCAAACAAACTTCTCAGTACTATTGCAAAAAGGGCTGTAATTATAATCGGCTGTAAAAAAGTGGGATTATTTCGTTCACATGTATGTAGCAATTGTTAAGGCTAGTCTTGCTCCATTGTTGAAACAAATACAATAGATGATGATGCTTATGATATCAATGAAGAGATACCTGATCCATATTTTTTCTTCGAGCAATCTACAGACGCCAGCAAAAAAGTAAAAGAACTAGAAAGCGAAGAAGAACATATCACTGTTAAAGATTTTGAAGATTATTCAGAAGACAACTGAAGAGGAATCATAACACCGTTTTTAAAAAGTAAGTAGAAAATTGTATAAAAAGTTTGCTTCATTAAAATAGAGATAAAAAGAAACCTCTTTTGCATAGAAAAGCACAATTTATAAATTTTGCATGAACTATTTTTATGATAACTCTTAGCGTTTAACCCTTTATCTACCGCATTATGGAATAGGCAAAAAAAAATAGATTTCAAATATACTTTTTTATTTACTTAAAAGTATGTTTTAAAGATTAATGCAATAAAAATTATGCATATAATCTCACCATAATGATTAATGAAAATGTTGTGAGGGATGCTTTATTATACCACTGGTACGTAGAGATTGGGAAAGATATTTGGACCTTAAAACTGATATATATGTATAAATACTTTTTATGTTCCTTATATTTTTCTAAGATTTATGATAAATTCTTTAGATTATATAGAAATGAATTATAACACACGGGTAGATCGTAAAAAATGCCAAGCAAAAACAGGGAGAGCACTCTATAAAACTCTTTCTTGAACAAAAACTGCTACGTGTACCATCTAGTGCCATGTAGTGAGATGAAAGTGAGATACATACGTTCTATTCTTACAAATTACACCTTTGACATGCTTTTACGAGATTCTGTTTTATAGTCTTTTTAAACTAATGATATTTGAAGTACCGTCTGGTTATAGGTATTTGTGAAAACCCGATTTTTCGACCTTTGACTTTCCATAAACTTTTTAGCACAAGTGGGATCGATGGTGACTTTTGACATATTCTTTTTAATGATGTCCTTAAGATCTCTACCAACTTTCAGCCCTATGCGAATTTTTCTGAATTTTTAAGTTTTTTTTTTCTATTTTGACCTGACTATAACGGCATTTTGGGCCAATGCGTTACATAATAATTTGGAGTTGAAATACATCGACGTGAAAACTGTCTTTTTACATGGAGAACTAAATGAAAGTATTTACATGAGTCAACCAGACGGTTTCATAAACCCAGGAGAAGAGAAAAAGGTATGTCGACTAAAAATAGTCATAATAGTCTAAAACAAGCAGCGAAGAACTAAAAAAAAAAAAAAAAAAAAAAATGAAATGTTAATTAAGTTGAATTTTACAGGATGTACATCCGACAAATGTCTATATAAACGAGAGAAAAATAATAAAGTAACATTGTTAGCGTATATGGTTGATATTCTTATAGCGGGAAATAAAGTTGATATCGAAGAAATAGTTAGTCAACTAAAAGAAGAATATGCTCTCACAAATCTAGGCGAGGTTAAAAATTATCTAGGCATAAACACATACAAGTCTAGAAATGGAATATCAACAATTGATCAACAAAACAAAATTAGTGAGTTAGCCAAGAAATTTAATTTCACGCATTCAAAACCTCTAGATCCAGGTTATATCAAAACTAACAAAGATGTAAAACAATTGCCTAATAATCACCAATACAAATAGGCAGTAGAAGACATGCTTTATATTGCAACTGTGCAACTGTGTCTAGACTTCATATTTCAGCTGCAGTCAACATTCTCAATCACAGAAATAAACAGCCCAGAGAACACGACTGGGAAGCCGTAAATTAGGTTATCAGCTATTTATTTAAATATTACAAGAAATTACAAAATGACGTATAAAAAGGAAAAATCATCAATATTAACAGTATATGCAGATGCTAATTGAACAAATGACCCACTTGACAGAAAGTCTAGAAGCGGTAACGTTCATTTTATTGGTAACAATCCAATTTATTGGGAGACTAGAAACAAAGTTGTATATCCCTTTCAACTGCTGAGGTTGAGTGCATCTCAGCTGGAAATACAGCAAAGGAAATCTTGTGGCATTTCTAAATTATTAAAGGACTTAGATTTACATCAGAGTCCTCAGAGTCCTAACTATATATGTAGACAACCAAGTTTGTGTAAAGCTAACCGCATCAGACAAATACTATTATAGAACCAAAACATTGGTATACAGGTCTCTCACTGTGGATCCGAAACCGCGTGGTTATAGGAATTTTTGTTCCCACAGGAGAAAAAGAGTGTTTACGATCCTGCTAAACCATATCCGAGATAGACTCGAAACCATAAAACCAAAACATATAGACGTCAAATTTCATCTTCTTAAACAACTTAATGAAGAAGGACTAACTAACTAGTTTATATTCCGAGTAAAGAAATGATCGTCGATATACTCACTCTTACCTAAACTGACATTCATAAAACGTAGTAGCAATCTCCTACTATATGAACAGTTGTGTTATTGTGCAAGAAGTGGTGTTATGACAGAGTGGATGTTATCATATGCCCAATATACTATTTTGAAATAGAAATAATTCTTTAACCCACTTTCTTTAAACAACTTATTTAGATACAGTCGTAGTTGGAAACACATGCACAGCACGCAACCTCTTGAACTTTGATTTTCAAAAAACAACGTTTTTCCGTATCTAGGCTCTCTATGCAAGTTCTGTTAGTAGTGTTTAAACAATATTACTGTGGGGAGCAATATAATTCGCCCCTCTTTTATGCAATTTGTTAGCCTTATTTTTATACATATATATTATTTTTATACATATGAACCTATCTTATGAATTTAATTACGTATATTAAACAAATACAAATCAAAACAACTCTTTGAACTTTATAATAAAATGATATAGAAAACATTAATCAACAAAATTAAGTCTCTTTTTCAGCCATTTGAATAAAGAAGAAGGTTCTATGCTTACTATAGATAAATAATACTCCAAAATAGACTTTGCTGTCATTCTAAGATATTTCGGGTCTAAGATATTACAGGTACCTATATTCAACTAAGATATTTGATTATATAAGTTTAATAGTGTATGTGGACGCATCCTGTGTTAAACATAAAAATCTGGAGTGACTCCACTCGACTTTCCGAACATTGAGTAATTAACAGTTTTTTAGATAAAGTAAAGAAAGAGGAGTCGTTAAACAAACAAAAGAGAGAAAACCATAATAGAGTGTTTGAGTATTTTTCTCCATATACTACACGATGTTTTACTTAACGCTACCGAACTTTGAGCCCATAGATCATAATGATAAAGAATTTTTCGTTGTGTCCCTGTAAAAAACCTATAAATGCTAGATTCACCAAAATGCTTATAGTTAGTGCAACAGTGATTTATAATATTCATATAAATTTTCAGCTCAAATGAATAAGGCGTTTAGATGCTATCGCAGTTTTAAAAATTTGGTCCCATAGGCCATAATGATAAAGAATTTTTCTTTGTGTCCCTGTAAAAAAACTATTAGTGCTAGATTCTCCAAAATCTATACAGATTGAGTATTTGTAACCTGTAATATGTGTATAAATTTTTTGCTCAATTGAATAAGGCGTTTAGATACTATCGCACTTTTAAGATTTTGGTCCCATAGGCCATAATGATAAAGAATTTTTCTTTGTGTCCCTGTAAAAAAACTATTAGTGCTAGATTCACCAAAATCTATAGGGTTTGTACTATGGTGACTTACAATATACGTACCAAATTTCAGCTTATTCGAACGAAGCGTTTAGACGCTAGCGTGTTCACTCACAGACATACACACATACATACACACATACATACACACATACATACACACATACATACACACACACATACATACATCATCGCAAAAATAGTGAAAACGGACTCATTGGACCTCGAAACGTATAGAAACATCAAAATCTCAAATTCGGATTTTTGACATGATTACAATACTTTCCTCACTATAGTGTTCGGAAAGTAAAAATGTTACGAGACACATTGGATTATTTTAGCTATGGTGGCATATTGGATTATTTTGTAAAAGGTGAAAATTAAACCCTAAAGTGGCTGATCTTAAGGTCACATGAATATATTGGAAATCTTTAAAAGTGGAATACAGTGGAAACAAAGCTGTCAGCTTACAAGAGACTTCGATAAAATTAGAAAGCCTTTGATTATTTATTAATGAAAATTGGAATGATATCTTTAAAAATACAATTCAAAAAGCATTAAACATTTGTGAAGAAAAAGAAATAACTACATAATTAGCGAGATGAAGATCTCAGTCTGTAAGCTGAAAACGAAAGAGATTGTATGCTGGAATGCCTAGAGCGATTTCTCACCGAAATATTGAAACGAACAAAGTCAGTTAAAAATGATTCTGAAAGATTCAAAATAGTAAAAACCAAAAATTTATTTTCAACAGATGTAAAAAAGAAATAATAATCTATATAATATTTCTCTAACGTTGACCAGTTTCAATTGTTATTTTTTGAAACGATACGATACGCGAGGATAAAAAAATAATATTTATACATGAACAATATTTAAGCACGCGAACTTAGTTCAATGGACTAATAAGAAAAAATGACGACATTTGTCTGATGAGATGTGTGTCCAGTACAAATCTTGCAATTGATTTTTAACTAACTTCTTCACTAGCTAGGCGTTTGAAAGTTTTAGAATAGCTCAGAACACGATGACAATGTATTCTTTCAATACTTTTATTCAATTAATAAATGTTTACAAATTTCTTATAATTACTCTGTTTATTACACATTTAATCATTTTCTTTCAAGTTGATGGGATAATTTATCAAAAGAATAAAAAAATAAAGAAATAATAATAATAATAAAGAAATAAATGAATAAACAGTATTTATTAATACATAGAATTCTGAAATTTATATGATTTAACAGAAAATTTAAAAATGCGGTATATAAAAAGTTCTTTTTATCTTGTAATTATTTTAAATATACTCTGAGTAATGCGATTTTGTATTAAATATCAATATCATCGATCTTAAATAAACTGTGAATGAGATTAAAAATAAATTACATATTCAAAAAATTTCAAGTCCTGATCTTTTTTCAACTTTGATGTACCGACGGCACTTGAAAATTCCATCTCATTTAATTGTCATTAATTACTATGATAATGTAATAATCACAATTTTTATTACTTATGTCTTTAAGTTTGCTCTTAGCTAATCAGAAAATAAAGTAAAATAAAATAAATACCGGAAATAGGTTTTCTACGTAGTTCATTAGGCGTTAGATAAAGGATTAAAACCATTTCTGTGGATTCATCTTTATTGGCCGTTTTCCAAAATTCTACACATTACAGAGGAAATCAGCGCGAGGGTGGCAAAATAATTTTGTACATATATTGCAAATAATGTAAATTTTTTTATTGGTACTAGTAGAATTAAGTGTGAATTATTCCAAAAAGATTTTGCAAGAATATTATTTTGTCCAAAGAAAGTTAATGATATTTTCTCCAAGAGTGCGTTATCCTTTAAAAAGAATTTCTTAATAAGGTTTCTTAAGGAATTGCTTGGAATTTAACAATGTTTTTGCATGTATTCAGAATAGCACCGAATAAAAATGACTTAAACTTGAAAAACTGGTGTTCTTAATTTTGAAATACACTCTTAAAAAAAAAAAAAAAAAAAAAAAAAAAATGCAAATGCTAATTTTTTGAGACACACCCTCTTTAAAGTGATTCAATCATAGACATAGTAATATATATATATATAGATCTATTATCCCCATGTTACATCGAACAAAAATTTTTGATTCCGAAAAAAAGTTTTGGTATCAGTCATTAAAAGGTACTGAAAAAAAATAAAAAGAAGAAAAATGAATTCGAAACTGTATCTGGAGTTTTTCTTTCACCTTTAGTACATAAATTATTTATAAATTTTACTTGCTAAATTATTCGTGTGTATTCACTCGGGAAAGTCGGCCATTAGTCGGCGATTAGTAGACCGTCTTTCTACAAGTGAAAAGGAACCACATTTTCCCCTTCAATGATGAATCTGTGTATTATTACTATATCTATGGCTTCACCATGTTTTCATTTTTGAGACTCTGCTTTGCTGAAAAATGATGATGCCAAGTGTCGCAAGTATGTGCTGTCATTTGTTGTTTCCGAATGGAGATTATATTGTTGCCTTTTCTTACTTGCACACTGGCTGGTGTCTTAAATAAAGATAAAATCGAACTGAGGAACAACCGATCTGTAGGTGCGAGCTTTAAGGCTAAACAAAAGGTTAACACGGTAATTCATTGTCAAGAACTTTGTTATACTTTCTGTGAGATTATATCACTACAGACCAGGGGTCATACTTACCGCCCTTTTTTTTCTAGACTCTCTAAGGGATGAAAATTATAAAAATTTATTACTGCCACTATATTTATGCAGCAAGCTCTATCCTATATAATCATGGCATGCTACTATATATCTATACAGAAGTATTTCTGCATAAAATTAGTGGTGGCAAAAAAGGCAGAAATTTCTTACCTTTGAGAGTGTCCTGAAATAAGGGCGGAGAGTACGACCCCAGTTACAGATGAACCAACTTTTAAAATGATTTTCACACCACGCGCAATAAATAATTCCTTAATTTTGATAAAGATTATAATTAATATATATAATGACCCTCATCTGTCATTCAAAATTCCGGTTTACACCGCTTCAAAACAGAGACTTTTGGCAGCCATTTTATTTATTTATTTATTTATTTATTTTTTCCCGTTTGTTCAATTTAACTTACGAAAACATATATATCATTTTCATACATGTTTTGTATCGCACA
Organism: Salticus scenicus; assembly: GCA_963930645.1. Lineage (NCBI taxonomy): Eukaryota > Metazoa > Arthropoda > Arachnida > Araneae > Salticidae > Salticus > Salticus scenicus. The sequence continues at coordinate 6,563,850 of CAWVNO010000061.1, read as the reverse complement.
TATTGTTATTTATTCCCTCTAAAACCTTGAAAAACTATTCAATTGTAATGTTTAAATGTTTAATTAAATATAACGGATCACTGGCTATTATAAACATGAACCTATAAATAGAATTATGTAACTTCATGATTATAAACAACGCAATGCCAAATAAAAACAAACATAAACTGTTGCCATTCAGAAAATACAAATTCCAAATGGACAACTCTTTAATTGCGAATGAACGACTCTGACTGTTTCATAAAAAAAAAAAAAAACAAAAAAAAAACGCTTAAAATATTTCTAAAACATACGGACAATATTCCTGTGATGTCACAGTAGGTAAAATCGCCGAACACGTGGCCGATATTTTGTAAACAAACTAGATTCAAGATGCTATTTTATTGTTACGCATAGCATTTTCCTAAATATTTCTCCAGTGAAACTTAATAATCAGATATCTGTTCAAACAAGAACAAAAGAGAAATGTAAACAACTGAATCGAATGATAAAGTTAAGACTATTCCATATCGTAAAATTGCAGAACATTTTATGTACACACACACACACACACACACACACACACACACACACACATATATATATAATGGATAAAAGATTAATAAGAACATTTTATACAGACACGCATATATATATAGATATCAAAGCTTAAATAATTAGAATTTCAATCACTTTAATAAAGTAATTTATTAAATGGAACATTCATTTAAATTTGTTAACATCGCCACAGTTCACATAGCAACTTTTAATATTACATATGTTGATTAATATTAAAGTATATTACTAAAACTGGATTAAAAACAAAACAAACGTATCACTATATCACTCTTACTTCAATTTCATATAATCTGTAACTCTTATAAATAATATTGCAAGATAAAAATTTTCAAGCCACAATGCTTTTCTATGGTAGAGTTGAGGATTGTTTGCCTAACCAGCTGATATTCTTGTAGCCTCGAACCCAAAGTGGGAATATGGTCCATTAAAGCCTTAAAAATCTTAAAATATTTGTAAAAACATATTAAAGTCTTTAAATATAGAGCATTTCCTCGTGACGTCTGGTGGTTGGCAAAAAAGCGCGCTCGACTTTCCCGCGCCCCGCCCACCATTGATTTTCCGTTGGTGATCCGCCATCGCTATGCTTTTCCCAAGCCTTTTTGCCAACCACTCATAAAAATTGAGATGTTTGTTTACAAACAAGGAACTGCCCTATTTTTTATCAAGCTTCATTATTTGTTTACATTGTAAGGTATGATTGGCGTCGAGTTCAGTACGTAAATGTCGCCAGTTGATTTTAGTTTTGAAATTAGTGTAAAGTTATAGTTTGGATAGAATGGTTGGTTGGGCAAGTAAAGGTCACCAGTTGAAATGAGTATTGAAAGTAGGGTAGTCTAAAGCGGGCTTCACACTGGCCGTTCCGCACCGCTCCGCGAAACTAGCGCATGCGCAATGATGAATTTTGTCAACGCAACGGATGAACCATAGACCTACTATAAGAGTGGACGGGACAACGGCAACCTTTTTGAGTGCAAAGATAACTCATAAAAAGGTCACGTGATTGTTGATCTACAGAAGCCAAGCTAGCCAATATTGAAATTTACTCGCCATGCTCTAAACTCTACTTTTTATTAAGCAGGCGATATTTTTCCTTTTTCTTTGAAAGTTCTTTTAAATTTTTTTTTTCACTTTAAAAGTTAGATTGTTTTGAATTTAAAAAGAATTTTATAGCTAGAAATAGTAATTAGATGTACTTTAAAAACCCTAGAAGTTATGTTAAATAAGGATTTTATTTCACAGGTAAGATTCTTTTTAATATTTTATTATTTCGTTCTTTTTAAGTAATTATTTTTATAAAATGCTTATAATTTCTATACTTATTTCTCTAAATTGAATTAATTTAACTATATTATATCTTATATTATTTCAAAAATGGGAATGATTATTTACGAGAGTTAAAACGAATATAGACAAACAAAGTTATAAAAACTTTTGAACTTTGTTCAAAAGTGTTAATAACAAGGTAAAAATATATTTTAGTAGCTGTAGTGTTTTACACTAGTTTTGCTTGCTGTATCTTTTAATAATATATATATTTATATTGAAAGCAAAAAATCGCCAATAACGAGATAAATGTAGAAAAAGGTAACCTTTTTCAACATTCACGTGGTTTTATCTTTGCACCTTTTCTTGTATTCCCTTAATAATGGAATGCTCCGTCCACTCTTATAATAGGTCTATGGGATGAACGCAAAGCTCTCTTGCGGAAAACGTTGACTTCTGTCTGTGCTAGAAATGAACGTTCTCGCCGCCGTCGACCGCAAGCAGTGAACCAATCAGATTGTTGAATGAGAAACTCACTTCCTTCATGCTGCTTGCCTCGCGTGTAACTTTGGATTGTTTATGTTTGCTTCAGCATTTGATATGATGTTTTGAATTTCGAATAAGAAAATACATGATTTCTATCACTGAAATATCTCAAGATACAAACATTTGTTTGATTTGAGTCAGCTAAAAGATTACATAGAGAGGAAAAATAGTACATGAAAGGTAAATATAAATTCTGACCTTAATAACGTATCAGGTTAATTGTATATTTATTTTAGCATTTAAAGTTTGTTTTCGATAAATACTAATAATTCGTTCATATTTAAAGACTTTTTAAACTTATGCGAGTTGCTTATGCTTTATTAATTACTAATTGTTTCACTTTGGAAAGTGCCTACTATCTCTTATATTATTAAATAAGTATTTAATTACTATTATTATATACTCGTTTTACTTTGTTTGAAATAGGAAAAGTATGCTTTTGTGTAAAATTATCAGTTTTCCTTCACAAATTTCTGCTTTTTTTTTTCCCTTCACTAATAAGTGATCCTAATTTTTCAGATATTATTGATGTATACCGCTATCATGATTCGTATTTCACTTGAAATTTTGAGAATTAACCAGACTTAGTAATAATAAAACTGTAAGTTAATCAACAAAAAACAAACAAAATGTTATTAAAACGACGATTTTTCTTTCTTCATATTTTCGAATGTATTTTGAAACTTTAATGTTATGTTATGAAAAATAACGATTTTTTTTTTTTGTTTTTATTGCTCAGTTTCTCTGAGTATTTCAAAAATTTAATTTTGTAGATTTTATTTATTATTATTGAATTGCAGTTTGAAACATGCTTTTAATATGTATTGTAATTTAAAAAAAAAATGTGGATGCTTTTGAATTAATTATTTTTTATGCAAAATTTATGTTATTTATTTATTTTTTTTTTTTTAATTTTGCTGAAATATGATGAATAGATTGTAGTGAATAATTTTCTCTTTGAATTTTTATATGTATTTTTTCTAGTTAAACTAATTCCATGCACTTGTTGTAAAGTATAGAAATTTTACTGTGATTGTTGATAACAGTGGATGTTACTTAAGATGCAAGATTGTAATATATAGCAGAAAATCTGTTTATTTATTTATTTTTCATTAAAGAGGGTCTAGATATGGGTTAGGACCCCTTATAAAGACCCCTCTGGCTCTAGTGCAGTCAATTAGCCTTAATTCATATTCTATAACCAATCTTAAAAGAGGGGCACCAACCTTGTAGCTTATGATAAGCATTATAAGCACAAGGTTGGTAAAACATTGTTGAATTTTAATTTCCTCTTACACGAATGATTGTCACTTATGAATTTCCTTTAAACAAGTTTTGAAGCACTATCTTGCTACTTTCTTACTTTTTAAGACTGTTAAGTGTAATGTTCAGGATGAAATAAAACTAAATCGTCATGTATTTTTGTCCATGCTCATCATTTTGATTTTTTATGATAAGTTTTACTTCTGATTTCAAATTGTCATAATAATTTTTTTAGTACAATACTTTAATATGCAGTTTTCAGATAACACACAGCACTACACAAAGCCAGTTAATTCTAATAAATTAAGAATTTGGTCGCTGTAGAAGTTTTAGAGAATATATGTATATTTTATTATTTCATGTTTAAATTTTCAACAGTATATGTAAGCAGGGCCCGACTTAGACTACCTGGAGCCCCGGGGCAAGCCTATTCTGGGGGGCCCCCTAGCAGTGGCATAAGAGCTCTTTAGGTTGCAGAATTTCTGCATACGTCTGTAGGGGGGCCTCTTTCAGAAGGGGGGCCCAGGGCATTTGCCCCGTATGCCCTGCCGTTAGTCAGGGCCTGTATGTAAGCATGTTTTTTCCAGTTTGATGAAGATGAAGCATATGTATATGGCAGGTTTACTTGAAACAGTCTTCCACTTTTGATTGCCAGCTGGATTACATTTATAGGCACAATTTTTATACTGTGTCTATTTATGTAATCTTGTTAGCGTATGTGCCTAGATGCCAAATGAAGCGGTATGCTAAAATCCAGGTGTAAAGGAAGAAGAAATCTAAGATAACACATACATCTGAAGATGTGCCGAAGCTGACTGCTAAAGGATCCTTATGGTAAAGTTTAGGTAAATTGTAATTCTTCTTAAATTTTAATCCTTCATCAGCTTAAGCATTTTTTTTTTTTTTTTTGAAATTATTTATTTACATAAAGTTCTTAACACTGTGTTAAAATTGTTATAATTTCAAATGCACAGTGTGTAGGATTGGTATCAAATTATATATATGTGTATTTTTTCCCGATGTATACACATACGTACATGTGTATTAGTGATTGCTGCAATACAGAATTTTGTGTACTTTTTATGCACGGTCAAGTTTAGGGAATTAAGCTAGTAAACTATTATTCGACACTTTTATGGTTTAAATCACTGCTTTTTATTATTTCATTAAATTCATTGAAATTCTTAATTGCATAAATTTTTGAAATATATTTAGGAAGACTGTAAAAATTAATTTTATCATAGAAATAATTCAAATTTCTAAGTTAAAATTTTTCAGGTTATTTTTACTTCACATTGTCTTGATAATGTTACAAGATTTTTTTTATCTTTTAACCACTGGCGTCCCATCAGTGGCCGAGAGGTTCTGCTCAGCTGACAATCAGACAGTATCAGGTTCGATCCCAGGTCTCCAGTTATGCTTTTCGTCTTAGCCACTTAGAATTTTCTGTGATTTTCTCCAAAAACTAGCTCAAGAATAGGCTAAGACAATTTAGTAGAGCCCCTCGAAGGGTAAATCACCCAAATCATGTGGTCATTAAACCTTAACATGTACACCACAACACCGAAGCTGATAGACAGGACACACAAGGTTTGAACCCAGGAATACTAATGTATGTTTGGAAGTAATGCCGACGGACTGCATTAGGGTCTTAGGCTCTGAAGGAGGAGTCCTCTCTGTGGAGGTCTTTCTGAGGTGATCTAGTCCGTATTTATACAAGTTTAGGAGAAAATCATGGAAAACTACTAGCGGCTAGAATGGCAAGTGCAATTTGGGACTAAATCCAACACCTCATGTCTACTCCCTTTGAGCACAGAACCACTTGGCTACTGGTGGACTGGGCTAGTAATGTAAAATACCTGAGTATTTATTTTTCAAAGAACTCTGTTAGAATAAAACATTTGTATTTATGTATAATATGATATTGCTAAGTACAAAAAGAGATAGATAGAGGAAATATATGTAAAGTTAAAAGCATTTGAGCCTTTTTAAAATTTTTTTAATTTTATAAAACCAAAAGATTTAATCATAAAAAACCTGTTTGTAAACCTGTTAAAATAATCCTAAAATAAAACAAAAATTGGGTCTAAACTTTTAATGTTTATAGTCATTTCTTTTAATGTAACAAAGTATACTAAAAGTTTTGTAATAACTTCAAAAATAAAATATTACAAGTATATTGTGGACTTTGGTAAAGCAATGTTTTGTGTTTTAGAGCTTTTTTTTTTTTTTTTTTTTTTTTTTTTTTAAGAAAGAAAGAAAGAAAATAAACTGTTTAATATTTATGAATTTTCTGAATACAAAAATGGAATTTAAAAATATGTGTTAAGTTCATGAGTTATGATAGGACAAAATTCCACATAGAATAATCCTGGCTTTGGCTTCTGGCGACGATAAGTAGAGAGAGTCCCGTTAACATTTAAAAAAAATAAAAACAAGTCCTTTTTCATTCCTATCTTTATTTTTCACCTTTTAGCATAAAATTTAAAGTAACATTAACATGTGTACAAAGGGAGTGACTAACTGTTCATGAAATCAAAACTGATTTGTAGCATGGTATCTGTAAGAAAATTAAGAATTCAAGCTTCTCTCGCATCATCTATACTATGGCATAAACATAGTTAAAAATTATTTTATTATTAGTGACATTGCTTTACACTAGAAAAATTACACTGCTATCGCACTTAAGTTTTAGAATATATTTTATCATGAATGCTGATTAAATTTTTTAAAATAAACTTCATCAAAACTTTTAATTAAAAAAATATTGTAAATTATGTCATACATATGAAAACCTGTTCAAATACAGTGGCAGATCCAGAACTTAACTTTTGGGGGGGAGGGGGGAGGCTGAGATTTTTCAAGATGTAATTCCAGATTAATGAAAAGTTTGCAATTGTACTGTTCAGTTGGGAATCTCAGTACTTTGAGGGGGGGGGGGGTTCAGCCCCCTAGCCCCCCCACCTTAAATCTGCCACTTTTCAAATATATTGCAGGAATCAAAAATCAATCCAATATTTCTATATTACTGTTTAAAAAAGTCTCTTTGAATTATATTTAAAAAAAAAAAAAAAATCATAAAGAAAAAGAATGCAATACAATAATCAACATCCTTCAATGTCATTAGTTGAATTATTGTATACAAAAAATTCTGTATATGGGTATTGCGTTTCATTTCGAGATAAGAAAATTATCACCCATTCACAAATACTTGTTTTTTCAAAATACCCAGTTTTTGGGTTCCCAGGCCTCGGCTAGATACCCAAAAATATTTACCTATTCACCCACAGGGTATTTAAACATCCCACAAATCTACCCAGGACAGGACATATCAGTCCGCCTAGCTGTTCAGAGTTTTCCGTAGTTTTCTTCAAAGCTCTAATACATACCAGCTTGGATTGCTTATAAAGATTTCCATTAATGGTACTTTACCTAGGACACGGAACCTCACGTAATCAATCGGCTTTAACACCTACACCATTCCACCAAAGCTGGTAGATAGGACCTGCCGTGTTCAAACCAAAGTTCCATTTGTCAGACTCAGTGGCGGATCCAGAACTTAACTTTTGGGGGGCTAAGAGTTTTCAAGATGTTATTCCAGACCAATGAAAAATTTACAATTGTAACATCCAATTGGGAATGTTAGTGCTTTTGGTCAGACTAGTTGCTTGGAGTTTTCCATTGTTTTCTTTGGATTGTGCATAAGTGCTAGCTAGGATCATTTAGAAAGATCCGCATGGAATTCACTCTGCATAGAATTTAAATATTGTGTAAGAAATAGCTTCATTTTATCCAAATAATTTTAAAAATTAAAGAAGTCATTCTTATATCAAATACAATAAATACATCCATTTCATCATTTAATTTTTTTCTTCCAAATAAAGCATGTCTCAATAGTGGTCAAGTAGTTCTGCTCTCGAAACTGGTAGATTGGCAGTGCCGGGTTTGATCTTGCGACACGCCTGTCTAGCCATTTGGAGTTTTCCATGGTTTTCTTCACAACTCAAGTAAATTTGGGCTAAAATATCTTTAAAAAATCATGATGGAGGCAATTAACTCTACAATTCCACTTAAAAATAAAACATAATTAGCATGGGGGACAAAAAATAAATGCTTTTATTATTTGGTAAAGAGAATATTTTCTTTATCTCGATTAGTGTATCGTATTTAATATATTTTACAAATTTCTTCAGTTTTCAGTTCGTGGATTTAAATAACTTACAATCTGAAATTAATAATAATAAAAAGAAGAAGGAACATTTAGAAATATGGAAATGTTGTACAAGAAATAGGTGTAATTAATCCAAATAATCTGAAATTACATATTTTTAAAAGATGAAAATTAGAAAAAAAAAAAAAAAAAGTATAGTTATTTTAGAAAACACAGAGAATTTTTGAACATTTTATTATTTATTTATTTTCCATTCTAAAAACTAATCTAAATCTTTTCAATATACGAATTAAAAGAATATTAGAATGTTATTTAAGTATTGACTTTCTGTCTTTTGATTAAAATTGCCAACATTAAAAAAAATAATATTGATGGAAATTTTTTAATTAAAGTTGGAATGAATGACTGAGAAAAAAAAAAAAAATGCATAGAAATACTGCAAGCTTATTTTAAATAAAATTTGAAAATGTTTTTCAATCACATATATAGCACACATTTCAACAATTAATTTTTTTCTTTGAATTAAAACATGTTCCAACAATGGCCAAGAGGTTCTGCTCTCGAAACTAGTAGTCAGGGATTGCCTGGTTCAATTCCAGGTTGCACTTGCTACTTAGCTGTTCAGAGTTTTCTGTGGTTTTCTTCAAAATTTGCTTAAAAACAGGCTAGGTTCCTTCAAAAAGATTAATAGGGAAGTAATCTACCTAGGCGTAGGACACAAGTGCAAATAAAACATTATAAGCATGAAAAGGGGGGAGGAGTGCAAAATAGATGTCTTTGTTACTCTGTAAGGAGAATTTTATCTTCAGCCTATGCACAAAAATTTCTCAGGTTTTCAATTCATACATTTATTTTTTACAAAATTATTTATTTATTATTTTTTTTTACATTTGAAACGTTATTTTTTTTTTTTTCTGAATAGTGATTAAAAAAGCCTCATTTTACCTTTTGATTGAAATTGTTGTCATTATTTAAAATTAATAGTAGAAATTTTTTAATTAAAGATGAAATGACCAGGAAAATTAATCCTAACATAGAAATAATGCAAATTCGTTTTACATAAAATATACATTTCATTAGTTAAATTTCTTTCTTCAAAATCACTAGTAAGTGCCATGTTCGATCCAATATCGCGATCCTCAGCTTAGTTGTTTAAAAATAATTAGCTTGGGGGGAAGGGGGAAGTAAATGAATTTAGAAAGTAATATGTTATTATTATAATACTTATTTTGTTAGGAATTTTGTTTCTTCATCCCAGTAAATAAATTGCATTTCATATATTTTACACATTTCTAAAATTTCATTTTATGGATTTAAAGCTCTTACATTCTAAAGAAGTAATTAAAAAACAAAAACAAATATGGAAGCATTTATAAATTGAAAAATGTAAAAGAAATAGCTGAAATTTACATTAAATAAAATTTGGAAAAGTAAGAAAGATATTAAAGTATGACTATTTCTAGAAATATTATGTATATATCGATGTCTATTATAATTCAAATTCTTTAATTTTCTATTTCCAAATTCGCTTTGAATGAATGTATATAATGTTGCTCGCTGAATTCTAAAGAAAATCAAAACTCAAAACAGATGTTTTTTAAAAGGCTGGCTATTGCCTGTTACTGCCCTGCAACGTGATTGGTTCATTTCTTTGTACTCTCCCTGCCCTCGGGATTCTTCTGACGCCAGTAAACTCCTGCGGAATGTAACGGAGTTCACTGACGGAATCTCTGCGGACGACGGACAGTGGAACGGAACGTCCAGTGTGAAGGCACCTTAAGGTGATAATGTCGAGTCAAGATAAAATGTTCGGTTGAGAATGAGAAAGTCCCTAGCTGGATCCTGGATATTTTGGCGATGTTGTGGGTGAGATAGCTGGTTGGGAGTATAGAGTAGAGGTGAATTTGGGTTAGCATGGAGTGTCTGTAATTATTAGATAGTTAGTTAGAAAATACGCAAGCAAAGTGATGCATCACTGGGCGTCAGTGGATGCAAGAAAAAAATGTCCTATGTTAATCGCCCATTGGATTTTTTGTAAAAAATTATTAAAAATTGAGGAAAATTATTTCCCGATTTTAATTCCCATATTTCGGTATAGATATGTATTAGTTATCGTGTGCATGCGTTAGATTAAGTTGTTTTTGCTGTAAAATTGATAAAATTTAAATTTTAAATTTCAAAACTTTAGAAAAATAAAATAGCAAACTTCCATATTCGATTGAAAACATAAGCATTTCATTTCAAAGGATGATATTTACACAATAAATATCCAACTAATATACTAATTAAAAGGAAAATGATAAATATTCTATCATAATTTGAAGTCAAATTTGTTTTCAAATGTCTAAATAAAGTGTCTGATATAAGATACTCATATGTTGCAGCGGAATAGATTTAATATATCTGTCATCCTTGGCGGAAAAAATATATCGCCAAATTATTTGGCGAACATATTTTATTCCTTTCAAAAATCATGGTTATTTTAACAACTTATATTAAGAGAGCGATGAATTATATGAAACAATATTTCGTACAATACATATTACGAAAATAAACATCTGGCATGTATATTTTCGTAGTATGTTTTTAATCGCCAAGTACAAAAAACGCCAAAGATGACACAGTTTTGAAATTTAAAATTTTGTCAATTTGACAGCAAAATAACTCAATCTAACACAGGGATACGATAGCATATCTATACCCAAATACGGGTATTAAAATCGGGAAATAATTTTCCTCGATTTTTAATTATTTTTTACAAAAAATACAATGGACGATTAATATAAGGAATCTTTTTCTTAAAACAGGAAAAAGGTGAAAAGGTAGGTAGCAGGTAGGAGCAGGTAAGTAGAATTTAACATCTATAGCCTGCACTAAACCAAATGAAACGAATACATATTTTTTGTAATAGAGATAGTCAACTGGGAAAATTTTTTTTGTGTATGTAGGAGCCTCCTGTTATTAATCTTTTTCTTGCATCCACGGACGGTCAGTGACGTCACACTTCGCTTACGTATTTGGAAACAGGATCTTCGATAGTCTTAAAAAAAAGTATTTTGGTAAAATGAAGTGAATCGTTATTTACTTCCTCTTACCCATAGGGTCGAGAAAGTATTGTTTTAGGGTCAAATTTTCGAACGTCAGTTTTTGTTATACTTACATGTTCTGAGGTCCCCTGAATACGAAAATCACGTTTTTAACGAATGGTCTCTGTGTCTGTCTGTGTGTGTGTCTGTTATCAGCATATCTCAAGAACAAATAGTAGCAGAAATTCCAAACTCGGTATTCTAAATGTGTATCATATAGGGATGCTACAGTAAGCTTTTAATTGAGATGAAGCAAATGGTTCGTGTACAGGGACATTCAAATACATTACGTCTATGGGGGGAAATTGCAGGTAAGTAGAATTTAACATCTATAGACTGCACTAAACCAAATGAAACGAATACATATTTTTTGTAATAGAGATAGTCAACTGGGAAATTTTTTTTTGTGTATGTAGGAGCCTCGCCTCCCCCCCTGGGGTAGATGTCCTCCCTCGAGTGGAGTAAATTTTCATGATGGGTATCTTTCAAAAGAGCTTGCCAATACCTTTAAAACGAATGGTTGAACCATCGATCTACGATAATTTAAAATAAAATTATTGATTTCTTTCATTTTTAACATTTTTTTTTTTCTTTAATATTGAGAATAAATTCAACTTTTTTTTTGGATATTTAGTGTTATACTATTTCTCTAATACGGAAATCGTCTGTATTATCATACAAGATAACTTTTTTAAATAATAATTTTAATAAATTATTTTTTTTAAGCTGAATTATTTTTTAATAACCGAATTAAATTCTATATAAATGTAGGTGCATTAATGAAACGGGGGTTTGAGGGAGGCCAGAACTAATTATCATATAAAACTCTTCCGAAGCCTAATTTGAATTGTTTAACATAGGTATTGTTGCGTACTTGGGGGTTCGTGAGTTGTCTGAGAATGAAAGGCCAAACGTACCAAAATTCAGTAATTTATTCACAGGAAGTTCCAGAAAAATACAGGTCTATAAACCAAGTATCAGCTTCAATTCAAACAGTAAACACAGCTTAAACAACAGCTGTCAATAGCAAATCCACAGTACAAGCTGTATAACAATAACACTTGAAGCAAGTCTCTCTCAAAGAGGCTCAAGAGCAATGCAAGCACTAGCGAAGCTGACTGAGATCTGAACTGAACTGACTGCCCTTGGCGAGGAAGCGCTCCTTATATGCTGTTCCATGGAGCCCAGATTTTTCGAGAAAACTCTAGAAAGTGGTCAACCAATCAACTTACAGCTTCCATATTTGGTATATCCCATATAAGGATTTTCTCGCCAAGGTCGCCAAAAAAATCGCCAAGGTGCGAAAAACTCGCCAAATTTGGCGCCAAATCCATTACGTGCATTACTGGGGCTTTTTAATGCGTTTTTAAGGGAAAATAAGGCTATTTCAACGCTAAAACGACTAGAAATGCACAAAATTAGCACTTTATGAACTTACTAAGCCTCTTTGAAAGAATTTATACAAAAATAAACACAATTATTTACAATTTCGTAACACTGCCCCCCTCCCAAGGACTGCACGTCCCGGGCAGTGCAACCCTTGGTCAAGAGGCGAAACTAAACATAGAAAGGTAAAGATAACATAGAAATATAAATTAAGTGGGAAATATTTACAAAATTCACAAATATGTACAAATATTTATATACAAATATTTACAGTGCGCATGAGCAAATTTTACAAGTATTTACATTTTAAATTTTAATTTTACCGTTACTTGTGGTACTTGGCTAGCCTATTATAGTGCACCACCTTCGGTTTTGATGAAGGTGTTTTAGTGATCCGCACCACTACATCATTCAGCCTTTTTAAGACTGTGTATGGTCCGTCCCAGTTGCACTGTAGCTTGGGAGAGAGTCCTTTGCGTCGAACAGGATTCCACAACCAGACCTTCTCTCCTTCCTGAAACTCATGTTGCGTAGCCTTTAGATCGTACCTTGTCTTCATTTTCTCCGATGCAACGTGAATTCGCTCCCGAGCAAAGTTGTGAACGTCCTCAAATCGTGCCTGGAGATCTTGGATGTACTCCTCGGGCGATGAAGGCGCATCGGGTGGACAACCAAACAGGAGATCACAAGGGAGACGAAGTTCACGTCCAAACAGCATCTGGGCTGGAGTATAGCCGGTGGTTTCATGGACAGCACTTCGATAAGCCAGCAGGAACAATGGCAACTTCAAGTCCCAATCTTGCTGGTTCCTTGATACTAGAAGGGAGAGGTTATTCAGGATGGTACGATTGAACCTCTCGACCATGCCGTCCGACTGGGGATGTAAGGGTGTTGTCCGGGTTTTGTCTATGCCGAGTAGTTCACACAGTCCTTTGAAAACATCAGAAGTAAAGTTCCTACCTTGGTCGGTATGAAGTTGTAGGGGCGTGCCGTACCTTGACACCCATTGCTGCACTAGGACTTCTGCGACTGTGCATGCCTCTTGATTGGGAATGGGATATGCCTCAGGCCACTTGGTGAAATAGTCCATCACGACGAGGATGTATTTATTTCCACTGGAGGTCCGTGGCAAAGGACCCAAGATGTCGATTGCAATCCGTTCAAATGGTGCTCCCACGTTATACCGTTGCAGTCTTCCTCGACTTCGCTTCTGCGGGCCTTTACGTGCCGCACAAGCATCACAGGATTTACACCATTTCTCCACATCCTCCTTTGCCTTGCACCAGTAGAAGCGTTCCCGAACTTTCTGCAGAGTCTTCATTACCCCAAAATGGCCTCCGGTAGAGCTACTATGCAGTTGTTCTAAAACAGCTGGAATTTTTGATCTTGGTAATAAAATCTGCCATCTGAAGCTTTTCCCATCATCAGATTCCCAATTTCTGTATAATACGCCGTTTCTGATATGAAGAGAGTCCCAAAGTGCCCAATAACTTTTCGTAATGGGACTAAATCTGGAAATATCCTGCCAGGTAGGTCTGTTGCTGGTCGTCTCCTTCAGCTGTAATATTGGCTTTATGTCAGGATCTTCCAACTGGGCTTGTCTAAGTTCTTCGTCACTCCAGGGATCGGGATCTTGATCTGATGGTGTTGAGACAGTAACTTGGCAGGCAACCGGATTTATCGGCAGGTATTTCTGTTCGGCTCTAGAGCAGTACTTGCAGCTTTCCGAGCAGGGCTTCCGTGACAAGGCATCTGCATTACCATGTAGAGTCCCTTTACGATGACGTATCTCAAAGTCATATTCCTGCAGGCGTTGTATCCACCTGGCAATCTGTCCTTCCGGGTTCTTGAACTGGAGCAACCACGTCAAAGATGCATGGTCAGTCCGGAGCAGGAATCTTCTGCCATAGAGGTAATGATGGAAATGTTCTATGGCTTTTACGATGGCGAGTAGCTCTTTCCTGGTGGTACAGTAATTTCGCTCCGGTTTAGACAGGCATTTACTCCAATAGGCAATGACATGTTCTTGACCATCAATTTCCTGCGACAGAACAGCACCGACACTCTCATGGCTGGCATCTGTATCAAGTATGAACTGTCTGTCGGGCTGTGGATATGTCAAGATAGGCGATGATGTTAAGGCCTCTTTAAGTCGCTTGAACGCTTTTTCACATTCATCTGTCCACAGGAACTTCTGTTTGGCTTCCGTCAGCTTGTGCAGTGGTCTGGCAATATTTGAGAAACCCTTGACAAACTTCCTGTAGTAAGTGCATAACCCCAGGAAACTTCGTAGTTGGTGTACATTTTCAGGGCGACTCCAGTTCTCGACTGAAGAGATCTTCTCAGGATCAGTTCTCACACCTTCGGCAGAGATGATATGGCCGAGGTAGCTCACTTCACGACGGAACAAGTTACACTTGCCAGGATTCAATTTGAGGTTAGCCATTCTGAGTTTCTCCAGCACCTTTCGTATGTTTCGTAGATGGTCTTCAAAGGTGCGCCCCACAATGATAATATCATCCAAATACACCAGACAGGCTTCATAGGAAAGTCCTTTTAGCACTGTCTCCATCAGGCGTTCAAAGGTGGCAGGAGCATTACATAATCCGAACGGCATAACTTTAAATTGCCACAGTCCTTGTCCCGTGGTGAATGCAGTCTTCTCACGATCATCAGGATGTAATTCTACCTGCCAATAACCGCTCTTCAGATCCAACGTGGTGAACCATTTATTGCCAGCAAGTGTGTCTAATGTGTCGTCAATTCTGGGAAGAGGGTAACTGTCTTTCTTCGTGATGTCATTCAAACGACGATAATCCACACAAAATCTTGTTGAACCATCCTTTTTTCGCACCAGGACTATGGGAGAGGCCCAAGGACTCGTTGATGGCTCGATGACGTCATTGTGCTGCATTTCATTTAGAAGTTCAGTGACCTCTTCCTGTTTAGCAAATGGAAGTCTTCTTGGGTGTTGTTTGATTGGAGGATGATTTCCTGTATCAATTCTGTGCTGGGTGATGTTCGTTCTCCCGACGTCTTCAGGTGTTTGAGAAAAAAGGTCTTTAAATTCTTGGAGTAGCTTCTCCGCAGCACATCTCTGTTCCTTTCCTAACTCTGCATTCTTGAGTAATTCCGTTATTAATTGTTCAGAAGACTTGGATTCAGTTGATTGCGTGGGGCGGTTGATGCATGTTACAGGAGTGCAGGCTGCTAACACCTCATCCTTCTTCACTGTTCGGACCTTATCGCTGATGTTTGCGACTCTCACAGGAATAGTACTTTTTGAGAGATCAACTAGAGATGAAGCTACCAGAACTCCTCTTGGGCTATTGTCTGTATTCGGGTATTCAATCAGTCCATAGCGGAAGTATTGCTTTGTAGGTGGTGTTCCTGAAACTATTGTCTCTGTGTGTGGAGGGATGGAAATTTCAGACTTGGCTGTTATCTGGCAAATTGTCTGAATGTCTTGATTTTCAGTGTTGAATACAGCGATGTCTTCCGAACTCGAATGCAGTTCGTTATTCTTGAAGTCCAATTGAAAGTTAAATTTTCTCAGGAAATCAATTCCGATGATTAAAGGATCTCTTATATCAGCCACATATGCCATATGATGGTACCTGGCATTCCCAAAAGTGATGGTCAAGTTCATTTTTCCATATATTTTGATTTCGTCTCCAGTCACAGTCTGGAGTTTAACGCAGGGCGGCGTCCAGATGATCTTCTCTTTTAGTTCTCGAGCCAAATCCGTTCTAATGATGGTCACGTTGGCTCCCGTGTCCAGAATCATCCGGCAGGAGGCGTTGTTGACTTGGCCATAGACGTGAAGTCCATTATCGCCGCCACTCATCGATGAAACATGAAATACTGTAAATTGGGGCTCTTTAATTTTAGGCAACCTCCGCCCCGCGAGATGGCCTCCTCTTAGTTTCCCTGTAGTGATGGTGAAGACGAGTGATTTCCTATAGTTGGTCGTACAGGGCAGTTCCTCTTCACGTGACCATCCCCTCCACAGCCCCAGCACTTTATCTTCCGGTCCCTTATTTCCTTGTTATTCTCCAGGCTGCGCAATCTCTTTAAGATCTCTTCGATACTTCTCTTCATTTCATTTTCACCAGCAGGCGTATCGTTTAAAGAGACTGCTCTTATGGTATGGCGGTCTTTCCGGGAGGCTTGTTGGGCTGCCTCTATCCTAAGTGCATAGCCTAAAGCTGATTCTACGTCTCTGATGTTGGAGAGTCTCAGCGCTTTTTGAATTTCTGGATCCCGAACAGCATCGATAAAGTACTGAAGAGCTAAGTCGTTTCGAGTGTCAGCTTGACAGTCTGAGAATGCTAGGTGTGACAATCTCTGAATGTCCGCTGCCAGCTCTTGCAAACTTTCGCCCGTTTTCTGGTAACGGGACTTTAGCTGGAGGCGACTATAGTCCTTAGAACACTTCTCTCCGAACCGTAGCTCCAGTGCTCTAGTCAGGGCCTCGAAGTCGTTCCTTTCTTCTTTAGAAACATTTCGCAGTATCTCGGCTGCATCTCCCCGTAATGCTGCTGCTAAGTGGACTGACTTGGCGGTAGAGTCCCAGCCGTTAGCTTCAGCTACGATGGAAAACTGCGTCTTATATACATGCCAGGAGGAACTGCCGTCGTAGGTAGATAGCTTAATAAATTCCTGATTCTGGATTCTTCTCTCTTTCTTTTCATTTTCCTGAGGCATGGATTCTAACTTTTCCTCTAGATTCCGAATCTTGCCCTGCAATTCATTCCCTATTACTTCTCCTTTCCACTCTTCTTTCATTTTGTTCTCAAGATCTTCCTCCATTCTCTTAAACTTGCTTTCTATCTCTGAAACCTTTCCTTTCAGCTCTTGATCAAAGTTTTCTTTAAATTTCTTCTCAAAATTCTCTTCTATCTTCATAAATCTCTCTTCAAAATTCTTTTCCACTTTCAAAACTTTCTCTTCAAAATTTTCTTCTATCTTCATAGCTTTCTCTTCAAAACTCTCTTCTATTTTCAAAACTTTCTCTTCAAAATTTTCTTCTATCTTTATAACTTTCTCTTCTATTTCATCCATTCTATTTTTCATCACAGTTAGTTTACCCTCTATTGATTCTTTCACCGTTGAAAGCTCTCTCTTCATCTCATCTTGATTAGATTTAATCTCTTCGGTCAAACTGGCTTCCAATTCTTTTTGTCCTTCCTTCATTTCTTTACTGAGGCTATCTTTCATCTCTCTTTGCCCTTCTTTCATTTCATTCATCTGGGTAGCTAAGCTTTCTAGAAGATTCTTCATCTGTTCCTCCATAGCTCTAGTTATAACCATTCACAGACAATCCCGCTTCTGACACCAGAAATGTTGCGTACTTGGGGGTTCGTGAGTTGTCTGAGAATGAAAGGCCAAACGTACCAAAATTCAGTAATTTATTCACAGGAAGTTCCAGAAAAATACAGGTCTATAAACCAAGTATCAGCTTCAATTCAAACAGTAAACACAGCTTAAACAACAGCTGTCAATAGCAAATCCACAGTACAAGCTGTATAACAATAACACTTGAAGCAAGTCTCTCTCAAAGAGGCTCAAGAGCAATGCAAGCACTAGCGAAGCTGACTGAGATCTGAACTGAACTGACTGCCCTTGGCGAGGAAGCGCTCCTTATATGCTGTTCCATGGAGCCCAGATTTTTCGAGAAAACTCTAGAAAGTGGTCAACCAATCAACTTACAGCTTCCATATTTGGTATATCCCATATAAGGATTTTCTCGCCAAGGTCGCCAAAAAAATCGCCAAGGTGCGAAAAACTCGCCAAATTTGGCGCCAAATCCATTACGTGCATTACTGGGGCTTTTTAATGCGTTTTTAAGGGAAAATAAGGCTATTTCAACGCTAAAACGACTAGAAATGCACAAAATTAGCACTTTATGAACTTACTAAGCCTCTTTGAAAGAATTTATACAAAAATAAACACAATTATTTACAATTTCGTAACAGTATACATAACAGTACTCTTTATCTTACCTCTTAATCTCCAACCTGTACTTATAGCATTAAATTTCAGGGTAAGAGAAAGTCGTGTGAGTGACACACTAGATTATTCTTATTATGAGGACTTTAAATAGAGCACTTAACGGAACACTGGGATGTGTTGTTGCTGTTGTGTTTTCGGGCCTATATTTTTTGTCAACCAGCAGTTTTTTTTATTGTCATTCATATTTATTGATCGGGTAGAATTTTTTTAATTTCAGAACGAAAATTATAAAATATCGAAACACATTTGATTTATAAACAAAAACTGAAAATACATTTAAATGATCACGTGGTAATCTTCATGATCTAAACATTGTTTTCAAGGTTTATCGTTCACATTCCGTGATTTTTGACGGGTTTATATAATAGTCTATATTAATAAAATCAGAGTTTTGTCTGTAAATTTGTCGGAATCGAAAAATTTTGCGATATCTTCACGTTTTACACCCCATGAAAGCCGAAAATGACTTCAGAAAATTTTGCCTGTGTGTGTGTGTGTGTGTGTGTGTGTGTCATCGTGTCCGAATGTCGCTTTTTTTGTCCGGGCATCACTTGAGAACGGCTGGACGGAATTCAACGATGCTTGGCAGGAATTTAGGTCTTCACCCAACTTAAAATTATATCTATCAACTTTTCAGAAATTCCCCCCCGTTCTCCCCCTAGGGGGTAAAAGACTAAAACACGTTTGTCCGGGCATCACTCGAGAACGGCTGAACGGAATTCAACGGCGTTTGGCAGGGATTTAGGTATTCACCCAACTTAAAATTATATCCATCAACTTTTCAGAAATTCTCCCCCGTTCCCCCCTGGGGGGTAAAAGACAACACGTTTGTCCGGGCATTACTCGAGAACGGCTGGACGGAATTCAACGGCGCTTGGCAGAAACTTAGGTCTTCACCCAACTTAAAATTATATCTATAGAAATTTTCAAAATTCTGATTAGTGTTTAAATTGTGGGTAAAAAACGCCTGCGCATGCGCCATAAATATTTTTTCACTAAAACGCTTTGAATGGAAAAATAAAATGCAAAAATAAATTTTTAAGATAAAGACTTTTTTCATTCGCGTGAATCGCACTACAAATTATGAAAAGATTTAAATGAAGTTTTGCCATCTGAGTTTCATACTTTAGTTAATTTTAAAACATCTAATTGTCGTATCGAAAAACTGTTTACACCCCAGGATTCAGAAAAATCATCTCTTTAATTTGGTACTGAATTTGTAACGATAGGTCTGATACTTCTAATTTATTTTCCCCTTTTTCCGTTTTTTCGTTGCCACTTAAATTTCCTACTTTAGTTATTTTTTTAATATCTAATTGTCGCATCGAAAAACTGTTTGCACCCCTGGATTCAGAAAAATCGCCTCTTTCATTTGGTATCAAATTTATAAATATAGGTCTGATATTTCTAATTTATTTTACCCTTTTTCCGTTTTCAACCTAGATTCGATATGGAACAGCTTTAGTATTGGATCCCTTTGGCAAAATTTGAAATTCGGAACCGAAGTAGCTCGGACGTTTCTCGCCAAGATCTTTGACTGCACAATTGAGATAGCCAATTCAGTTCATCGCAAAAATGGCTTAAAATATTTAAAGTCACCAAAGGGTTCCCATACTAAAGCTGTGCATTTTGTACTTATTTATTTATATTTTCTATTAAAGACTTCTGTGGTCACGAAATTTGGTGCGTAAATTGTTTGTTTGCATCCGGCACTTATTGTAACTGGATTTCACGAAATTCGAAATCTCCCCCCCCCCTTCTCGGAGTCGGAGGGCAATAAACGGTATAACTTCTGTATAACCCCACAGCTGAATTTGGCGATTTTTCTTTGGCGTTGTTTTGAAGGATAACGATGTCGTTCTGGACTGTTTGCGATATAATATGGCAGCCTAATATTTTGTTTATTTTGGATTTATGATTTAGATTATGATTTTATCATTTATCATATATGATTTATGATTTTTAGATTTATGATTTAGCCATAATCGCCAACAAAAAAAATCGCCAAATATCGTTGTGGGTTTATACTGAAGTCGTTCCCAATAAACATGTGTAAAAACATGTTTTTCCGTTTGAATTCGCTTTGAATTATCTTAGAATGGCGAATTTTGGTGTGCGGATATTGATTAAGTGTACGCATTATGCACGTTAGTGGGATTTTGCAAAACTTCGAACTCACCCACTGAGGAAGGGGAAGTAACAAGTGGGTAAGTTGTGCCTAAGGCAGTGGGGACCCAGACTGTATATTGATTAAGTGTACGCATTATGTACATTAGTGTGATTTTGCAAATCTTCGAACTCACCCGCTGAGGAAGGGGAAGTAAGAAGTGGGTAAGTTGTGCCGAAGACAGTGGAGACCTAGACTCCTCACTTTGCGAGCGAGAAAACCTCTACCAATCACAGCGAGAACTTGGGTTATTAATAAAGATATGGGATTTTGACAACTCATTTAAGTTTAATGTCCAGCGAAGCGGGCAAAGCCTGCTAGTTTTTAATAAAGATGTTTTGAAATTAGTTGTGAAAAAGTTTTATACATTGTTTTAGTATCTACGTTACAAATGAAATCAATCTTATACAATATAATTTACCTAAATAAAGTGATTATTAGTTGGGAAGAAAATAACAAATGCTTCCTTTCATGTTCAAGCATATATTTTTTAACTGTGTAATCTGGCAATAAAGCAGATTTATTTTTTATTTTTTTCGATTTTTATTTTCTGTAGGGTAAAAAAAAAACAATTTATTCATTTTACTCTTTATACATATATATATTTTTATTTTCTGTAGGGTAAAAAAAAAACAATTTATTCATTTTACTCTTTATACATATATATATATATATTTATAATTAAATATTTCAAATAAAGGATATATTATTTGATAATTACCTATATAAGGCTTAGTTCCAGACATTGATGTCGCCAACTCGCCTTCTTTCAATTCCATAGCTATATTGAAATCTGTCAGACGTATATGATCTGTAAAAGATGAAAACTGAAATATAAAAAGAACAAAGAATTCATCAATTTTAAATGAACTTTTTTCTTTTATTTATTTAAGACGTTTGATGATGATTTAAATTTACAATGAAATTATTTTCGAAAAGGCGTAATTAAAATCTAGTTGTTCCCGATAATAAAGGAAAGACAGTGGGGATGAATGGGACATTTTTCATGTTTTTATTGATAACGTTGGCCATATATAACTCATAGTCCGGTCAATCTAGACATTCGGTGATACGTAAAGTTACAACAAGCTGATAATCAGTAAAATTGTTCAAAATATAATTATAAATAAAATTTTGAAATTCCCCACCATTCCGGTGTATGGAAAAAATTTTACTCAAGGTCAAAGGTAAAAAAAATGAGTTTTTCGCGATTTTCACCAAAACGGTAAGATTTATCATAAAAATACCTCAGACAAAAATTGTAGATCATAAAATTATCTACAAAAAATGTATCAATACTTTTTTTCCTACGAGCCACGGTTTCTGAGATATTATGATCCAAAAAGTTGTAAAAGTTGTAATCGTCATAATATGCACACGTTTCCACGCCACCTATGAGGTAGTGTACTTAGCGCGTTTTTTTTAACGTGGTTTCCCCAGTAGGCCTATTCCACGAGTCAACTATGATCCTGTTTAATTTGTAACTATTGCAAAATAACGGAAATTAGCAAAGATTGTAATAAATAAAAGCGATGTCAATTAAAAAAAAGTAATGAAGCTTATTCGTCTGATTCAAATTCTTCTTCTTCTTCTTCTTGATCTTCTTTTGGTTCTTGTTCTTGTTCTTGTTCTTCTTCCTCTCTTCTTCATCTTCATTTTGAGAGCAAGTAAATTGCGTTAATAGAGACGTATCGCATGTCATCTCGTTAGAATCAAACGAATCCTCCACTGTTGGTGATTCAACATTAGAACACGACCGGCCATGACAATTTGTACATGCCAGAGAACAAAACAGTCCAACTTTTTTGCAACCACATTTAGTTCTGCATCCCTTTTTGCAGTTGCAAAAAATTGTGTTCAGCAGTCTTTCCGGCGCAGGTGGGAGTAAAGTTTGAACTGGTTCTAATGTATTGTTGACCAACTTCTAACCCCACTTTGTAGGGTCTAGCTGATAGCCAAGCCACACTTGAACTTGATAATATACCCGAAAAAGATGTTGATGAGCAGCATCTGAGGTTGGAGGAAGACAAGCTAATTGAACTTGTTTTTTATTTTTAGTATTTTTAACGAAACATGCATATCGATACTTATCTAAGCAGGTAGTTTTTTTAGGAGCTCCGTTCATAGAAAGAAGAAAGCGAATGCCGTTGGTGATGACTTCTTGTTGAGTTGAATTACTGTTTTTAAAAACTTGAGCACATTGAACTAAATCTTGTTTTTCAAACATTTTGAAAACTGTTGTTTTACCTCTCCTGTAAAATGCAGATGTCGTATCACAGCCAGTTATTGCGTGTAAAAATAGTACATGATTTTGACTCTTTAAAAAAGTAGATAAACTTTTTGAAGAATATATTTCCGATTGATGTTGAGCTTTTCCTGGTTTTAAGAAGAAAATAGTTTTTGCAGTTGGAGTTCGAGCAGTGAGTAATACGAGTAAGTCTACATCTTCAAAAACAACAACAGTTATATTTGTCACATTGAATTGCTCTATTGCTGTTTTAATAATCAGTACATCAGCATCGTTATTAGCTTGTTTTACCACTATATTTTCAGCAGTAAACTTTTCTTTCAACATTGAAATGAACCGAGACTTGTTGTGAGTATTTGTAAGAAATTTCTGTTGACTGGTTGGAACTGTCATGAATTCATCAAATAAAATATCAGAAGATGAAGATGTTGCTAAAGTTCGATGACGTTGTTCTGAAGCTTTGATATTTCTCGTGTAATCATTGTAGCCATCAAATACGACAGTAACTCTGGAACCAAAATGTCGACGTACATACTGAACATATTTATCTAAGATTACGTTGAATGTTTTCTCTCCACCTCCGAGTCATATGACCCGTCTTTAATCCTTGGCTAAGCAGTAGCCACGCACACAATTGAACAGGGGACAGATGTTGTCTCGAGGTTACACTGGTGTATAAATGAAGGGACTGGGTTTCATTTTACCTGATATTCTTATAGTTATAACTTATTTATATTTTATATTTTAAGTGTAAGTTACAATGACCTATAGAAAAATAGTTTAACATATATTAAAACTCTAGAGATGTATATACGTGGCGTACTCATGCATATTATGACCATTACAACTTTTTACAACTTTTTGGATCGTGCTCGTAGGAAAAAAAGTATTGATACATTTTTTGTAGATAATTTTATGATCTACAATTTTTGTCTGAGGTATTTTCATGATAAAACTTACCGTTTTGCTGAAAATCGCGAAAAACTCATTTTTTTTAACCTTTGACCTTGAGTAAAATTTTTTCCATGCACCCGAATGGTGGGGAATTTCAAAATTTTATTTATAATTATATTTTGAACAATTTTACTGATTATCAGCTTGTTGTAACTTTACGTATCTTCACTCTTATTTTTTGGTCTAATTTGACCGGACTATCAGAATTTTGTAACATGGCTCATAAGTACACTTCAGTAATCAGTTACATATCAAAATACTAATTTTAATAAAAAGTTATCAATTTTAATTAATAATATGTATATACATATATATATATATATACACCGTGACCAATAAGTTCTCATACAACTTTTGAAGCACGTTAAAAAGTTGTACATATGTGTTACTGTAGTCCCAATTATTTTGCAGGCAATTTAGTGTAAGGTATAAAGCTATTGCAAAAATGTAAATGTTGTAGTAATTATAATTTTTCTTTAAATAGGTAGAATGAAAAAATTGAGAGAAATTGTGATAAGTAAATTCGTCAAAAGAGAGCAGCCGGTTATTTTCAGAGACTTGAAAGCCCTGGGGCTGAAGAGATATTTGATTTACAGAACTATCAGAAGGTATAATGAGACGTTCTCTGTCGATGACAGAAGAAGATCTGGCAGACCGAAGTCCGTTCGGACAAAAGAGGCTGCGAAAAGGGTCAGGGAAAGGGTACGACGAAATGGACAAAGATCTGCTTGAAAACTAGCACGAGAGCTCAAAATATCGAAGGGGTCAATGTTAAACATTCTGAAAAAGGACCTTGGATGCAAGGTTTATAGAAATCGTAAAATTCACGGAGTTTTAGAGTCTGCTAAGATGAAAGGGAAACAAAGGGTGGAAGAAATTCTTGCTTGGCACGCTGGAGATGAATTTGTCTTTTCACCCGAGAAACTATTCTTTTTACAGCAAAGTCCCAACCCCAAAAATGACAGAGTATGGCCAGTTTCAATTGATAACATCCCTGAAAGCCAACATTATGTTCCGAGTTATCAAATTGCTTCGTCTCTGATGGTTTGGGCCGCTATTTCCAAAAGAGGAAAACTCTTGTTAGTCTACGTGGATAAAGGGTTAAAAATCAATGCCCAATATTATAAAACTGAGGTTTTGGAAAAGGTTTTACTCCCAAATGTCCAGAGTATGTATGGGGCGGAATATTTCTGCTTCCAACAAGATGGTGCCCCTTCTCATACTGCACGTGTGGTTCAGGAGTGGTGCAGTCAAAATTTAGCTGACTTTTAACCAAGGAACGAATGGCTCCCCAACTCCCCCGATATGAACCCGCTTCATTATTTTGCGTGGTCATATATGCTCTCCCAACTAAATAACTATCAAATCACCGATTTGAGCAAATTCAAAAATGTAATTCAAAAGATACGTAGGAAATGTCAATGTAAGCCGTGCATGCCGCATGAGATGGATTTGAAAAGAGACATAAGCTCGTTAAAAAACTAAAAGGCGTAATTATTCCAAAGGATTTATTGTAAACATACTCAATGATTGCTACTTTAATTTGATGCAAAAAGTTTTTGTATGATTTATTTTGTGTTATTGTAATAAAAATTTGAAAGTGTATGAGAACTTATTGGTCACGGTGTATATATATATATATATATTACATGCATGTGCATTGTTCCATTCATCCCCATCTATGGGGGTGAATGGGACATGATTGGGGATGAATGGAACAGGACTGGAATTAACAAAGAAAAGAAAACAAAATGAAAAGTAAATAAATTTTTAAAGTTAAACTGGTTTATGTGATTTTATTACAGACTATGAATTTACTGAAATTAACATAAACTGATGTATTGACTCAAATTAACATAAAAAAGCAAAAGTCCTTTGGTTCGCACAGTTTCTAGTGCTCTAGGCTTTGGTAATTTAATCTAATAAGACCTAATCTAAAAATAAATAAATAAATAAGACACTAGAAAGAGATAAATCATTATAACAGAGTACAAATTATCCAGATAAATTTTTGTTTCCGACTAATCGGGAAAATCAACATTCTATTCTGTATTACATTAATAATCACCAGAATTTATTTGATTAGCTTAATTGAAATTGTGATTTTAATCAAATTATTATTAGTTTATTAATTAATTTATTTTAATTATTGATTTAAGTTGCATTGAACATTCTAACTTATAATTTTTTAAATCATAATTATTATAAACAAAAATCAGAACAATTAATTTCCTTTTTTTCCCTAAGCCCACAAAATTAAGAATCCTGGTAATCAATATGGTTAATTTACGTTTTAATATAATCCTTGTGTAAAATTTTAAATTAGTACATAATGGGGAGTATCACATTCATCCCCATTTAAACTGTCCCATTCATCCCAATCGTCACATGATCATATAAAACAGGAAATAGGCTTAATGAACAATTGCCAATATTCTTCTTGAATATCATAAACACAATAAAAGATTATGCCTTTTCACCATATAAGAGTTATATTAACTTTAAGCAGATAGTTAATGTCTTAACTGCTACCTAATTGAATGAGTAAAAAACTTACTTTGCCATCTGAAAAAGACACTTTAATTTTTTTCTGCTTTTCTATGGATAGCACAAATCTGAAACTACACTTGATGAATGATCTCAGTGCTGCCATATATCAGAAAAAATGTCAAGTTTCTGGTGCTTGCAACACATAAAAATCTAGCTATTGTCCCATTCATCCTGCGTCCCATTCAACCCCACTCTCCCCTAAGTTGTTTATAAAGTTTTAATTGTTTTTACTCGAAATATCACCAGGCGAAAGTTAATAATTCTTTTTCCGCCAGGTTTTTAATATTTATTTAAATAAAGAAAGCTGTAAAATAAATAATTCAAAGAGTTTATTTATGAAAATGTGGGAGAGAGTGTTTCTTTGATTAAAGTTTTATTAGTTTTTACGCGATACCTTTAGAGATATAATTTAGGGATTTAACATCATGTATATATTTGTCCTTGAAAATTTTTAATTTAGTAATAGAAGCCTATTTCACTTAACAGAGATAAAAGATATTTCCACTTACCACACACCAAATAGATTTCGTACTTGTATAAAATACTGGATTTGATAATAATAAAATACTAGTATAAATACTAATACCAAAAATTACACTTATTCATTATACTAGTTTAGTTTAAATACAAATCAATATTTTAAAGTAAAAGTTAGTTACGAACCATACAAATAATATGATTTATGTCAAAACATCGCAAGGATAAAGTAATTATAAGATAAAAAAAAAAACTTTTTATATTCTATGCTTTTAAATTTTCTGTTGAATCATATTAACTTCACAATTCTGTATATTAATAAATACTTTTTTAAAATGTTTTTGATGAATTATCCCATCAACTTGAAAGAACATGATCAAATATGTAATAAAGAGAGCAGTTATAAGAAATTTTCAAATATTTATTAATTGAATAAAAGTATTAAATGAATGTATTGGCATCGTGTTCTGAGCTATTCTAAAAGTTTCAAATGTCAGTTAGTCAGGAAGTTATAGCTATAGAGCTTTATTAGCAATTTATCAATGCATACAATTTTTAAAGTGATAATGACGTCAATTTTTGTGACATGCATAAGTTAATATTTTACATTTTTTTTATTGTTTTCCGTTTAAGGAAATGTATTTATTTTCCTGTCGAAACAAAATGAACTCGTAATTTTTTTTTTTTTTTTTTTTTGGTCAACAATTGAATCATAAATAAAACTTAAACGGCTAATTTTAAAGCTAATATGAGGTTATTATTTTCACAATTTATTAATTAATTAAAAAAAAGTATTCATTAATTGAATAAAAGTATTAAAAGAATGCATTGTCATCATGTTCTGAGCTATTCTAAAAGTTTCAAATGTATAGCTAGTCGGAAAGTTAGTTAAAAATCGATTGCAAGATTCATACTGAACAAACTAATAAATAAACAAACAAACATAGGGAGTAAATAAAAACATGGTAATACTTATATAACTAGTAGGCTTGCCCGCCTCGCAGGTCACTAAAATAATGAATACAAAAATTCACTTTTTTTTTTTTTTTTTAAATCGATATATATATATATATATATATATATATGTGTGTGTAAAAGGAAATCCATTGAAATTGCTAAAAGCATTGCTTCGGTTTCCCGCTCCTTTTGGTAGCGTCTTCGTCGCCCACAAAATCTCGAGTCTATGTTCCTGTTGCCTGCGACACTGCTTTACCCGTGGACTTCAATTTGGGAAATGGTAATGGCTGAATTGCGAGTGAGTTCAGATGTTCAGATCGATTTCCCTAAAAAATTACTATTGTATGTCGAACGAGTCGGGTCAGACTGAGAACATGTTTATAAAAAAATTAGAACAATACGCATACACACAGAAAAATGGAAAATCGAAACTTGTCAAGAAACGTGTCATCTTAGTGATAGTACACGTTTTCCTAGTACATTGACAAATTTGCACAAAATTACGCAAAATTTTAAACAATCAAAACACTACCTGACAATCCCATTTAGTCATGAGACACAAAAGTCGTTTTATTTTACCATGTATCTTTAATGTGTTTCGTCTGATGATCCGTTTTGGCTCTAAAACTTGTCAGATGACTAATTTCCCAGGTACAGTTTTCATTTTCCTCAAATTTGACCGGTTAGTCAGATGAGAGAATAAAAATAAATTGTTCCTGTTTTGTCAATTGACTAAGAAAAATTTGTTTTGCTAGTCCAAAAGCTCAGCATTATTATTATTTTTTCTCTATTATTATTTGTTTATTTATTTTTTGTCTCCTTCTGACAACTTGAGTTAGTCAACCGAAATCGAACAATTTAACCTATCAAATCTGGCGGCATAATGCAATCGCAGAATTCGAAATTCAAATACTTAGAAAGCTGAAACTGTGGATCCGTTGATGTCGTTTCGGTTCCGTTTCCATATTTGTGATAATTTTCATTTTAGAAAGAGACCCAGAGATTTTAATTATCTGCGAATCGAGTTTACGGTCAAAAGCATGGGCGTCAGCGCATAGGGGCAAGAGGGGGCACTTGCCCCCTCCTGAAAAATTCTAATAAATAAATAAATATTTTAAAAAAAAAATTACAATTAAAGCTTTAAGGCTGTGTCATTAGAATTCAAATAACCAAATAAAATTTATGTCACAGAGCCAATTAGAGTCAAACCACTCGATTTGCATTTATAGGTTGTCTCTAACTTTTCCCTGTAAACAGATTTTAAATCGACTCGACAGTACATTTTCCGGATTAGTATTGGTTTAGAATAAGTTGTATAATTTCTGTATGTAAAATGTTGTAGCTTAAATTGCATGTATAAAAAATTGTTGTACTAAATGCTTACACACTGGCTTACTTAATCACCTCAATCAACTAATCAATCATTTCAATTTGTAAAAACATGCTGAAATTTTGCAATTTAAAGTTTGCCCCCTCCTGAAAATTTTTCTAGCGACGCCACTGGTCAAAAGTAAGTGCTAAATACTCTATTTTATTGTATATATATATATTTTTTATTGTAAGCTTTGTTAGAATAGTAAATTGTAAATTTGTAAAATTCTAAGCTTTAGCAATCTTCTAACAATATCAATCGTATTTAGAATTTGTTTTAATTTATAAAGTTGTTTAAAACGTATAAATTTTAAAATACGTTATTATAAATCTTAGTTTTGCGTATCGTTGTATTATAAAAATAAGTATTTTAATTTGTCTGAACTATAGTTTTTTACATATATATTTAACATTAAGCTCATATTAATATTTTTTATATACAGAATAGTAACGCTTTATTTTCCCTTAAAGGTGGTTCAGAAGGTATTTGGATTCCAAGAGATAAAAATTTAAAAAAGATATGGAAAAATGCTATTTATACGGATTTTGAATAACTCCGAATTCTAAGGCATGTTTTTAAATTATCTTTTGCAACATTTTATCTATCTTATCTCAGAACAATAAAGAATAATATTCATACTTTTTTATATTTAAAATTTTTAATGAGATGATTTAAAAAAAAAATTAAAAGGTTCCTCGTTTATCTGTTATTTGTTCTATTTTTTTTTTTTTTTTTAATTTCCAGTTTTAAATAAATAAATATATCTTTATAATTTAAATATTTTTGGCAAATGGTTGATAATTGTAATAAAAAATGTCTTTATTTATTATTAAATGTTTGATAACAATTTTTTCAGAACAAATTTGAGCAAAAATGATATGAATTTAATATCACATACAATATTCTTTTCTCAATTTAAAGTTAAATTGTTCTTGTGTACAATATTAGTTATTAGCGATAAATAATAGATGTCTTAGTTAAAATACATATAGATTCAACTTCATGCTACTTGTTGCATTCAAATGATTGATGATTGTAATAAAAGGTTGATATTTTTAGTTATTAAAAATTTGATATCATATATATATATATATATATTTCCTTTAGAATAAATTTAATCAAAAATAATATGAGTTTAAATTATTAGATACTATTAAGTATTCGTTATAAACAAAAGCTATCTTGTTAAAAATATGTACTTAATTTCATATTATTTGTTTCAAACAAACTGAAAAAGTAAAAGTTATATGCTATAAAAATGAGACAAATTACTATAAAGATACAAAATGCACAAAACATGGGCAAATTTTAACCTTGAACAAAACGAGCCATATAGTCTGAGAACATAGTGTTCAAAAGTTGAATGACAGAATCTGCAACTAACAGACATTTGTTGATATGTATCATTACAAAAAAAAAAAAAAAAAAAAAAAGGGTATAAGAGTTTAAAGCCTGCCTTTTTTCCCCCCAGGGAGAAAAAAAGAAGAAAAAAAAATGTTATGTTGAGGCAACCACAAAACTAACTTTTTTCTACATTTTCCTATATAAAATCATGCAATGGAAATTATTTTTTATTTTTTATTTTTATCCATTATTAATGCAGACGATTTTCATATCAGAGAGGTAGTCTAAAGGTCCAACGGAAGTAAATTTTTACCGTGCAGATGATCACGGGGAAAATTGCAGTATAACAGCGCCACATATCGCCTGCATACACCCAATTTAATAAGCATTATGTATCATAATGGTCTTTTTATACATTAAATATTGTTCGATTATACGCATTAGAACCTGAGACATAACTTTCCCTTGAATTGTAAAAATAGCTGTATAGCAGCTTCACCTGTTGAGCGATTAGCACTAAAAGTTGGCATAAACTAATAATTTATGTTAAGGTGCATCTACATATAATTTTATATGCAATTGTGTGCAGTAGTTCCTGAGATAGAGCCTTCCCTGAAATTGCAGAAATCGACGTATATCAGTGCCACATGTTGTGCAATTCGCACCAGAAATTTGATAGGCACTAACTTATGTCAAGGCGCATCTGCGTACAAATTAATATGCAATTTCGTGCAGTAGTTTCTAAGATATAGCCTTTTCTGATAATTGCTGTAGAGCAGCGTCATCTGTTGAGCGATTGGCACCAAAAGATGATAGACACTAATTTATATCAAGGTGCATCCGTATATTAAATTATATGCAATTCTGTGCAGTAGTTCCTGAGATACAGTCGCCACAAAGCTTTTTGTCACATACAAACATTTTCTATGGTCAAAACATGTTCTGGATCTCTCAAAACGCGTAAATCCATCAAAAACCGAAAATCGAAAATGTTTACGAATTCAATGCTTTCTTCTATTGAATACAAAAAAAAAAAAAAAAAAAAAAACTAAAGAATAGTATGTGTGTTACTGTAATGCAAAATAATTTTAAATTGAAAAAATAATATAAAAAAGCTTAAGCATAAATTTAGATTAATAACAATTAATATGAAATGATTGGGCTTCTATAAACATCCATAAAAGAACAACACTTTTTAACTAATTGTTAAAATTCTTATGTGAAAACTAAAATTTAAGACACAAAAAGAACCAACTCATTAAAAAATTTGTTTTGTCACTCACAGCTAACTGCTCAAGTTCTTTTTCTTTCTTTCTGCTGTTTTATTTATTATTATTATTTTGTGTGTGTGTGTGTGTGTGTGTACGCGCGGGGTTTGGTTGCGAGTGGGGGGGGGGGGAGAGCAATTGATGAATGCACAATCGAAACTGAATCAGACTCAAAACTATGAAAAAAAAAAAAAAAATGTTCCCTCCCTTTCTTAACGGCTAAAGTAAACAAACACGTAATTTTTCCCATCCGCCGGTCATTAAAGTGTTTGTTTATTTATGTAAAGCATTTTAGTTAATTAAAAAAAGAAAAAAAGTTGGAGATTTGATATTTTTTCTAGCTTGAATGAATCACTAAATATACAGTACGACGCAAAAGTTTAGACAATGACGTTATTCATCTTTAAAATTTAGAATTATGACGTCAGAATTACAAAAACCAGTATATATATTTAAAATATGATTTAAAATGCTATAATCAAAAGACAGTCGTTTGATTTGCAATAATTTTAATTTTTTTTTAAAAAATGAAAATTTGCCTGTCGCAAAAGTTTAGACACGATTATGAATTTCTGTGAATATTTGCTGGCATACGCAAATTTAAAATCGATGATGTCACAGATTTTGAGTACGTAAGTTCTGTAAATGATAACGCTTCATAGTCGACATGCCGCGAGCTAAAAAAATCTGGAGTGACTCCACTCGACTTTCCGAACATTGACTAACAGTTTTGTTAAATAAATCCTTGTCGAATCCCGTTCTTAGACTGACTAAGAACAGGATTCGACAAGGATTTATTTAGCAAAACTGTATTAAGCGAACTTTTTTTATATAGGAATTTTTGCTAGTGTTCGGCGACTTTTGTTACCGACTGTATGTGGGTATGTATGTGTGTATGTCTGTGAGTAAACACGCTAGCGTCTAAGTGCTTCGTTCGAATAAGCTGAAAGTTGGTGCTTATATTGTAAGTCACCATAGTACGAGCCCTATTGATTTAGGTGAATCTAGCACTTATAGTTTTTTTACAGGGACACCAGGAAAATATCTTTATCATTATGGCCTATGGAGCCAAATTTTTAAAAGTGTGATAGCGTCTAAACGACTTATTAATCTGAGAAAAATAATTGTACACATGTTAAAGGTCACAGTTGCACCAACTGTATAGATTTTGGTGAATTTAGCACTTCAGTGTGTTTTACAGGGACACAAAGGAAAATTCTTCATCATTATGGCCTATGGGACCAAATTTTTAAAAGTGCGGTAGCATCTAAACACCTTATTCAATTGAACTGAAAATTTATATGAATAATATAAATCGCTTTTGCACTAACTATAAGCATTTTGGTGAATCTAGCATTTATAGGTTTTTACAGGGACACAACGAAAAATTCTTTATCATTATGATCTATGGGCTCAAAGTTCAGTAGCGTTAAAAAAAAACATAGTGTAACATATGGAGAAAAATACTCAAACACTCTATTATGGTTTTATCTCTTTTTTTTTTTTTTTTTTTAACAACTCCTCTTTCTTTACTTTATCTACAAAGCTGTTAATTACTCAATGTTCGGAAAGTCGAGTAGAGTCACTCCAGATATTTTTAGCTCGCGCCATGTCGACTACGCAGCATTATTATTTGGAGAACTTAAGTACTCAAAATCTGTGACATCATCGATTTTAAATTTGCATATGCCAGCAAATATTCACAGAAACTCATAATTGTGTCTAAACTTTTGCGACAAGCAAATTTTCATTTTTATCAAAAAAATTAAAATTATTGCAAATCAAACGACTGTCTTTTGATTATAGCATTTTAAAACATATTTTAAATATATATACAGGTTTTTGTAATTCTGAAGTCATAATTCTAAATTTTAAAGATGAATAACGTCATTGTCTAAACTTTTGCGTCGCACTGTATATCACCGAACTTCAGATACTTAACTTTCGAGGAGGGGGTTTGAAAGGGGTGGGCAGGGGATGTAAGTAACAGGTATTTAAAAAAATATATATGTTACCGCTAAAACGCGAAATCCGTTAATCTGTAGATTACCTAGCTAATCTGCAGATTAACTAAAATGACCCGTTAAAGTGCGGAATAAAGAGTTTTCCGCATTTTAACTAGGTAATCTGCAGATTAACGGTTTCAGTATCGTTAAAGTTCAAATGTTTGTTTCGAGCCTTAGCCTTAGTTTTTTTTACATTCACTATGACGTCAAACAGCCATGTGATACAGATACGCGAATGACCTTCAAACATAACTAAAACTTTTACCCCTTCACTTCCGCTACGCTATGATGATATTGATATTGATAAACAGATAAACGGCAAACGCAAAATGTGGAGGATGGAAGCCATGATTTTAGGTTTATTATTATGACTAACACAAAATTTAAAGTAACAAGTACGTTATAATTGTTTTAATTTTGATTTTATTTCTATCTTTTTTAATTCTGTCAATATAAGTTTGATACGGGTCTGTATTTTATTAATGAAATTTAATCTTAATTAAAAGCTGTCTCTCGTGAAACTCCATTTTGAATTATGAATATTAGATTTACATTACAGTAATTATTTCCTTCCGAACTAAAACTATTAAACCATAACTTTTTAAGACTAATTTATTTTAAAATTGATTTAAATTACTATTACTTACTGAAAGAAAAAAAAAGATATATTAATTATTAATTTTGAAAAATATTATGGCATTTAATAAATACTTAATATGAAATTTTTGTACATTTTTTAGCATTTCATTACATTTTTTTTCTCTCTCTTTCAGTTTCAAGTTTCCTGTACATATTTTATACATCATGATTATATTATTTATTTATTTATTTATTTTGTTCGCTTTTTCAGGTAATTTCGTTGTAGTTTATCACATAAAAAGTGTTAATAAACTTTTTTTTTTTTTTTTTTTTAATTAATATATTTGCTAAATTTGTGCAGATATAGGTATGCTGCAAAATATAGTTTAATAAAGCATTGAAAACTGTCATTTTAATTTTCATGCATTCTAAAAAATGTTAAAGCAGTTTTAATTATTTGAAGTACTTCTTAAATAATGCTTCTGATTTGTCTAATTTAATATTTCTAGTAATATTTTATATAATTTAATATTTCTAGTATTTAAATAGTAATAGCAATATAAATTGTTAATAAAACTTTTTTTTAAATTTTAAATTGTTAAATATTTTTATTTTGAAAAGAAATCGTTACTGTATTACAATTCTAACAGTCATTTATAAAATAGAATTTATTGAAAGCTATTACATTTCATATTAAAAATGAATAACATCTTCAAACTTATATTGGCAGAATAAAAAAGATGAAATAAATAAAAAATGAAACAAATATAACTTTAAAAGATATAAAAATTAAAACACATACAGATTAAAATAAGTAAAGAAAGAAATAAAAAAGAAAAGAAAACTATTTTTTTTTCCGAATGAAAAAACAAATACAACACAGCATGCTGTAAAATTGCAACACCAGATATCTTATTTTCACTTTAACTAGTACCTAGTAGGTAATCTGCATATTATCTAGCTAATTCGTAGATTACCTAGGTGATTTGAGAAATAAAACAATTTTCCTCACTTTAACGGATCCCCCTAGTTAATGTGCAGATTACCTAGCTAATCTTCAGATTAACTGATTTCTGCACTTTAGCGGTAACATATATACTTGTAACAGAAGAAAACAGCTGCCAATTTGTTATTTAATATTAGAAATTTTGTTTTTTCAGTATATTTTTACTCCATTACCCGACTGCCATAGGTAATGGGAGTATTGTATGCGGTCCAAAAATTCGATATCAAGATTTCATCTGATTTACATGTTTTAAGGTCCCCTGAGTCCAAAATGTGTTTTTTGGCAATTGGTCAGTATACGTGTGTCTGTGGGACGGGGGGGGGGGTATCCTCTGACTATGATATCTCCTAAACTAATAAAAATAGAATCACGAAACTTCAGAATTGAGACAGGTCTGGTGTACATATGAATTTTTTAAGTTTTGGTGAAAATTGGAAAAATAGGAAGTGGGATATCCGAAACCGAAGGTGAGTTCGTAAGCCCGTATCTCAAAATCGGCTCCAACGATTTTCTTCAAAGTTACTGTATAAATACTCCATTAGATGTCCTTTCGAATGATATAGTTGGTTAGTTCAGGACAATTGACAGGTGCCCTGTATGAAAAGCTCAATTTCAGGTACTGCAAGTGCGTTCCTTCCAAAACGACTGTATGTATTTTTTTCAAAGTTGCAATATTAACCCTCTTTTAA
Source organism: Salticus scenicus (assembly GCA_963930645.1). NCBI lineage: Eukaryota > Metazoa > Arthropoda > Arachnida > Araneae > Salticidae > Salticus > Salticus scenicus. The sequence goes on along the minus strand of CAWVNO010000061.1, from coordinate 6,527,945 downwards.
ATATACTTTTGTGTGTAATTGTTGTTTTCCGGTCAAGAATTGAACATGCCAAGTTTTGGTAAAAGTCGGTATCTCAAAAATGGCTCTAACGATTTTCTTTAAAATTGTTACATAAACCCATTTTAGGTATCCTTTCTCATGCTTTACGTGGTTATTACAGGACAATTAATAGTCATCCTGATCAGTTAGATCTGTTTTAGATCTTGGAAACTGGTGTTTCAAAAACTAAAAAAAGAAAAAAAAAAAAACATAAATAAATAAAATAAAACTACCCCCCCCCCCTTTTTTTTTTCTCTTATTTTTTTAACTCGCTATGTAAACTCTGTTTCATATGTCTTTACGCTTGTATTAACTTTCTCTTACTGGGAAATTTTTAGTTGTCTATTTCATTAGGTCATTTTTTTTTCCGTTTTCATTTTTATTTTATTCTAAGAAAATAAGTATTCAAAATTTCCCTCGAACATCGTTCGCGCGTTCGGACATATTCTGCACCCCTGGAAATATGTTAAAAGGCACTTTAAAGAAATTCCTTCCATAGACTGTACTGTATTGGACCTTTTGTATTTGTTTGACCATACATAAATTATATAGATAACATTTATAATATGGTTGTCAGCTTCCAAATATGTTTAACAATTGTGTACTAACAGCGATATATTCCTTTAAAAAAAAAAAAAAAAAAAAAAAAAAAACAGTAAAACCAGATCGATTTAAAAAGAAATCTTGTGCGTGCGTAATCAAGTAGTAAGTAATCATATATGTATATATATATATATATATATATATATATATATATACGAGTATATAATAATTTATGTATAGATTAAGAAAGGTTTTGATATATGCAATTTCCTAACTAAATGCAACCTATGCAATGAGGTGAAATTACATCTCATATAACGTACTTCTTAGCGATATCCTAATGACTTTTTTTTTTTTTCCTTTTAAGGTTTGCGAGCTTCATTTTAAACCTGATGAAATTATACAAACAGTAACATATTTTAATAAAAAAGAAGAAAATTATATCAAGTCCCAAGAAATAAACCAATTGTTAAAGATGGTGCTATTCCTACGATTTTCAGTGATTTGCCATCATATCTATGAAAGCCAAGTACATGAAGACAAAGTCCTGTAGAAATATTTCTTTTTTGCTTTAGAGCTATTTAGATTTGTAAATAATTAAGTTGGAAAAAGTTAACAAATAGTCACTAACAAAAACTTGAGAAGTATTGCAAAAGCCAAGGCAAAAAATTTACGTTTTATTACCTAATGATATATGTGCTTTTATATTATTATTATGATTAATTTTTATGCAAATTATAGAACAATCTTCTTTATGTATATGAAACATATTTATAATTTTCAATAAAATTATTTTTTTTTCTTGATTTTTGTCTTTTATGTATTATTTTAATTACTTAGTTTCTTATTAAAATAAGCAAATAAATCTATTTAAAATCTTGATCTAAAGAATGTTGAAAGTATGTTATCAGGTAAGTGAGAGTTATTTTGGATGATCAAAATACTTGTAAATTATTGTTATACATTAAAATTTCTCTGTGCATAAAATTAACACAGATGATTAAAGGAAAAAAAAATTCTTATTATATACGGTAAAATGTGTTTTTAATGCAAATTTTACATCCACCCTCACCTTAAAAAAAAAAAAAAAATGTGTATCATTAATATTTATGATTTTAAAACTTTAAATAACCGGAAATTTGGAGTTTGATATCATTTATAATTTAGTACATTGTAACTTCTATACCTTATATATCGTTTATATTGTCTATATCAATACATTGTATCGTCGTACCTGTTTATAATTTTAATCTGGTGAAAAAAAATCCATTATTTAAAAAATATATGCATATATTCAGGTGGCTTAACCCTTTGTATCCCACCGGGACTTTAAAGTCCCACCAAAAAAATTCCTCAATATAGCCTAAATTTACTACAGGCTTTGATTGGAACTTCAAAGTTCCTATAGTTTAAGCTTTCTCTATTGTTAAGCTATAGTTTAAGCTAAATTTAATATGAAATGTTTCTCTTGCAGCAAAGAAATATAATAAAAAAGTTTCAAACTATTTTTCCAAAAATAAGGTGATTTGGTATATAAAGGGTTAAGTAAATTAACTGTTTGAAATATTTTTTATTTTATCTTTTAATGTTTATAATTTGTATTTTAATTAATTACAACATGTATGTTTTCCAAAATTTTGATATTTTTATTTATTGAAAAGTTGTGATTATTAATGGCATCAGTGGTTATATTAAACATAAATAAACACCTCTCAGTTGCTTTGTTAGCTATATTAATTCGAACTCTGCTATTACTCCTATTAAAAAAATATTTATATGTATTATCTTTGAAATAAATTTATGGCTAAATATAAGATTTATTGTTTTATGGAGGGAAAAAATTGGGAATGAAAGGGGTAATATTAAAAAAAGGAACTTAAAAAAAAAAAGGTTTATATTTATTTTTGTAACCACAGCGTATAAAACGAAAGCACCGAGGAGGAAAAAAAAAAAAAAAAATATATATATAGAAATATATATATATATATATATATATATAGAAATATATATATATATATATATATATATATATATATATATATATATATATATATATATTTCTAAATCCATATATGAGGATGTGCATAAAAAATGGACTAAATCATGTGGCAACCCAATCGGTGTTGTGACAGATGCGTACATGACATTTGCGTACAAGCTGAAAACAGTGGCACTTGCGTACATGTCCAGGTGGTTTAAATATTACAGGTGTGTTTTCAAAAAATCTAGTGGCACTTGCGTACAACATTTCTTTCGCTTTATCTGAGGAGCATTGCATGAAGGGGTTGTATCCATATGATGCAAACATTAAAACCTTTTTCTTTCTTTCTATTCTTTCTTTCTATTCTTTCCTTCTTTTTCTTTTCTTTTTAGTTTCTCTTACCCATAGGGTCGAGAAAGTATTGTTTTAGGGTCAAATTTTCGAACGTGCGTTTTTGTTGTATCTACATGTTCTGAGGTCCCCTGAATACGAAAATCATGTTTTTAGCGAATGGTCTGTCTGTCTGTGTTATCAGCATATCTCAAGAACAAATAGTAGCAGAAATCCCAAACTCGGTATTCTAAATGTATATTATATAGGAATGTTACAATAAGCTTTTCGTTGGACGGCACTAAACCAAATGAAACGAATATATGTTTTTTGTAATAGAGATAGTCGACTGGGAAAAAAAAATTGTGTATGTAGGAGCCCCACCTCACCCCCTGGGGGGGGAGTCCACCCTCGAGGGGAGTAAAGTTTCATGATGGGTATCTTTCAAAAGAGTTCACCAATACCTTTAAAACGAATGGTTGAACCATCGATCTGCGATAATTTAAAATAAAGTTATCGATTTTTTTCATTTTTAAACACACACATTTTTTTTTTTTTTTTTTTTTGGGGGGGGGGGGGAGGAAGGGGGAGAAAGAGAGACATATAGGTAAACGGCAAATAATTTCAGGAATTGGAATATGATTCAATTCGTTATTGATAAAGAGAGATCTTTTTCTAATTCTTTTTTTTTTCTTTATTGGAGACAAAAAAATTCATACTTGTTAAAAAGTAAAAAAGTATTTAAGAAATAAAAATATTTTTAAAGATCTTAATAGCATTTATAAGGACCTTTATTGATCTTGTCTCAGTGAATAAATAATTGAATGTCATTTCAGAAAGTAACTACGGCTATTATAGCTTGTAACTTTTATATGCCTTAAGCTCATAACTTTGTCAGTCGTAAGACTGCATGCATAAGAGAAAATTTACGTATTTATATAAAAGTATTTATCTTCAAGTTTAACATATGGATACAACCCCTTTGTGTTACAAACGAAAAATACAGCGAAACAAATTTTGTACGGAAATGCCACTTGATTTTTTCGAAAACAGATCTGTAACATTTGGAACACCTGGACTTGTACGCAAGTGTCACTAATTTCAGCTTGTACGCAAATGTCATGTACGCATCTGCCATATAACCCCACAATCCACTTGGAAAGTCTTGATAAGAAGGTGTTGGATAAATGCGTGCGTTAATCTATAATAATAATAATAAATAAATGTAGGGAAGAATGTTTAAAACAGCGAATTCTTTGTTTCAGTGGTTTGTTAAATTTCCAGTACTCATAACTACTAACATTTTTAATTGATTCCGGAATATTGTTAGCACCGCTCTTTTTTAAAACCATATTCTTTGAGAAGTAATTTTCTTCATATTTAATTGTAATTACATTCTAAAGAAAATTATTCTAGAAAGAATATGGTATGAAGAAAAGGGCGATTGTTAACAACTTTCCGGAATAATTTGAAGTTGGCAGCTAAGAGTATTTTTTTCCGAATTGATAGACAAGTAATATTTTTTCAGAAAAGTTCTTTAAATGTATTTTCAAGGTTGAACACCTTAAAGGGGGAAGAAATTAAACAATTACAAAAGTAAAGAGGTTATGACTAATAACAATGCTTTTACAAAAACCCCTGCAAACAAGCATGAATCTCTTATTCCTCATAAAATATGAAGGATTTTAAACAATTAAAATTTTGATTAATCTGCATACTTGCCAACTCTACTGTTTTTACCAGTAGACTACCGTTTTTTTTAGCTATTTCTACTGGTCAGCTGTTTTTAGGAACTTACAAGAAAAATTGTAAAATTGAGCAATTTTACTGTAAAATATATAGAGGAAAATATACAGAAAATAAATATAATAATGAAATGAGGCTTATTAAATGTATGTGTAAAAATTACACTATTGATTTTAATTAACTCAAAACAAACTTAAATTTTTGGGTTTTTTACTTCCATCACCTAACTACCGTAGGTAATGGAAGTATTGTATTCGGTCCAAAAATTCGATATCGAGATTTCACCTGATTTACACGTTTTAAGGTCCCCTGGGTCCAAAAATGTGGTTTTTAGCAATTGGTAAGTGTGTGTGCATGTATGGAATCTCCTGGCTATCATATCTCCGAAACTAATAAAGATAGAACTACAAAACTTCAGAATTAAGACAGGTCTAGTGCACAGATGCATTCTCCAAATGTTGGTAAAAATTGAAAAACCGGAAGTGGGACATCAGAAACCAGAAGTGGGACCGTAAGTCCGTATCTCAAAACCGACTCTAACGATTTTCTTCAAATTTGCTATATAAACATTCTATTAGAAGTCCTTTCGAATGATATAGTTGGTTAGTTCAGGAAAATTGATAGGTGTCCTGTATAAATAACTCAATTTCAGGTCTCGCAAGCGCGTTCCTTTAAAAACATCTGTACGGATTTTTTTCAAACTCGCCATATTAACTCACTTTTAAATATAGTTTTGTATGTAATTATTGTTTTCCGGTCAATAATTGCGTTTTGGTAAAAGTTGTTATCTCAAAAACAGCTCTAACGATTTTGTTGAAAATCGTTATATAAACCCATTCCTTTCTCATGTATTGCGTGGTTATTAGAGGAAAATTAACAGTCATCCTGCTTAGGTTGGGCAGATTTAGATCTCGGAAATTGGTGTTTCAAAAAATAACTCTACCATTTTTTTCTTCTTATTTTTTATCTCGCTAATGTAAGCTTCGTTTTATATGTCTTTACATGTGTATAAAATTTCTCTTACTGGGAAAAAATTTAGGTTTCTACTTCTTTAAGTCACTTTTATATCTTCTGATCACATTTTCTCAAAAAAATCTGGTATGTAACAACCACACGGCTTCCATTACCCACTATTACACGTATTATATGCATTTTTTAGAAATAATGTGGTCAGCGGAGACGTAAAATTGACCTAACGAAGTAGACACCAAACAAATTTACTATAAGAGAAAGCTAATATATATATATATATGTGTGTGTGTGTGTGTGTGTGTGTGTGTATATATATATATATATATATATATAAACATGAAAACAGAATTTATATAGCGAGTTAAAAAATAAGTGGGGGGGGGGGAGGGAATGAGTTATTTTTTCAAACACCAATTTCCGAGATCTAAAACTGACCTACCTAATCAGGATGACTGTTATTTTTCCTGTAATAACCACTTAATACATGAGAAAGGCTATCTAAAATGGATTTATGTAACAATGTTCAAGAAAATCGTTAGAGCCGTTTTTGAGATACTAACTTTTACCAAAACTTGGCATACTCAATTATTGAACGGAAAACTATAATTACATAGAAAAGGATATTTAAAAGTGAGTTAATATGGCGAGTTTGAAAATAATCCGTACAGCCGGTTTTAAAGGTACGAACTTGCGAGACCTGAAATTAAGCTATTTATACTGGGTGCTTGTCAATTTTCCTAAACTAACCAACTAAATCATTCGAAAGGACATCTAATAGAGTGTTTATATGGCAACTTTGAAGACAATAGTTGGAGCCGTTTTTGAAATACGGACTTACGGTCCCACTTCCGGTTTTTCAATTTTTACCAAAATTTGGAACAGTTATCTGTACACCAGACCTGCCTCAGTGCTGAAGTTTCGTAGTTCTATCTCTATTAGTTTAGGAGATATCATAACCAGAAGATTTCGTTCGTACATACATACACACACATACACACTGTTGCCAAAAACTACTGATTTGGAATCAGGAGACCTTAAAACGTGTAAATCAAGCGAAAACTCGACATTGAATTTTTGGACCGAATACAATACTTCCATTACCTACGGTATTCGGGTAATGAAAGTAAAAATGCATATAATTCGTGTAATAGTGGGTAATGGAAGTCGTGTGGTTGTTTCACACCAGATTTTTAAATAATGCTTTGTAATTAAATAGTATATTTACATAGTCATTGTGAGTGTATTTTCAGTCAGATAAGATAATTAAAAACTGAATTTTGATCCTCATTATCTGATAAAAATCTGGAGAACATTTTAATTTCTAAATGCAGTGAAAATTTAGTTTAAAATTGCTATGAATAACAATTTAATTGTTCTTTTCTTAATGAAGCAAAATCTGCTACGAATGTAAAAATTTGTGTTTAAGTAAATATCATTGGCAATATTTTCTTTTTCCCAATTTTTAGGATTTGAAATTAATTCTTGAGAAACATAATCTCAATATTTTATCTGTTTTCGTTTGAAAGATGAGTGATTTTTATGTAAAGAAAATTTTTATTTATGAAAAATATTTTGTAAATATTCATATATTTTTCTTTTCGTCTACTATATATTTATATAAATTCAGTCTCGATTGTTAAAAATGTCAATTTACAAAAATCTACTGTTTTTTTTTTTTTTTTTTTCCGATAAAATCTACAGATTTTTAAAACTGATATGTTGGCAAGTATGTATCTGTCTCAAATTTTATGAGACAGGCTAGTCATTTTTTTTTCTAACTAATCTTCCTCCACAAATATTATGAGGCAGCTTAGTCAAATAGAGACTAGTTTTCCTCTTCAGATATTACCAGACAGGTTAGTCAGGCAAATAATCTTGACTATCCTGCCTCTTCAAATATTCTTTAAAAATTGACTAACTTTCTTAGTCAGATACCTGGGATCTGTTGACTAACTTTCTTAATCAAGTGTAGATTCTGACTAACTTGCCTTGTCTGGCAACTGCGGTTGTTGACTAACCTTCCTGGTCAGATAATTATGATTATCGACTAGCCTTCTTTGTCTAATAATATTAACCTTCCTAGTCTGGAGTAGTGTTTTGGTGACTAGTTTAGCAAGTACACTTTTTAGTTTTGGAGACTAGTTCAGCAAGTACACTTTTCAGTTTTGGTGACTAGTTCAGCAAGTACACTTTTCAATTTCGGTGACTAGTTCAGCAAGTACACTTTTTGGCTAGTCAGTTATTTTGGTTAGTCAATTTTGTATTGTCAGCTGAGCATTTTGGCAGGTCACTGTGACCAATTTATTTTTCTGTGTGTAGGTTTGCTTTCGATAATTCTATCTGCATGACTGGTAAAGCAAATAAATCCATAACTAAATATACGCACATTTAAATCCTTATAATATAGTAAACCTCTCTCCTCCCCGAACAGCGAACATCTCTATTTAAGAGAAATTTATTTTAGTCGCCAGTGTCAGTTCTTTTGATTCTTCGGCTCTTCCAATCAGCGCCACAGCTAAAGAGCGAAAAAACTTTCCCTTCTCGAAGGTGTCAACAATTTAAGAATTTTATTGCACTAGAAATAGTTTAGAAATATGACTCATGTAAGAGGTGTTACTATCAGAATTGTCAACATTTTAATTTATTTTGGAGCATTTTTTAGCTCCTCCTTTATTTCACACCAGTTTATTTGTATAATTTTCCCTCAGTATGTAAGTACGACAAAATAAGAAAGAATTAATCTTAAAAAAGAAGAAAAAAAAAGGAAAAAGTGGTATGGAATAAAGGCAGGTTTAAAAATGTTCCGAATAAATTAAAATGTTGGCAACTCTCGTCTTCATACATTAATATGTCGATCTTGCTAGAAACGACTAACTGTAAGTCAATCGCTTTGATTATCTATCGTCCTATATCTTATGCAAAATTTTGCCTTTCAGACTTTTTTCTTTCTTTCTTTCTTTTTTTTTTTTTTTTTTATTTGGTTTTTAACATATATATATATATATGTATATATGTATGTATGTATGTATATTCGAGTTTCAAGTCGACTATAAAACTTAATGTCGGGTTCAGGCAATTAAACATATCTTTTGCGGTTTCAGGTCGAGTAAAACCCGACCAGGCACCGATATCCCATCTGTACTTATACTAAATATGCTAAAAGTGCATGCGCCGATTCTCGTCAAAGGTGAATCACTTTTATTTAAGCTATTGGAAGAATCTAATTTGCTCTTCAATTTACAGCCGATCGAAAAAAGAAATAAAAATCGCATTTCATTAAAAGTTAGAGAACAAGTTACAACTTAGGTGAAGTACATCTTTTGAGGCTTCTGTTGATTGACGTCGATGATTTGCTAATGTTTCGGTAAGCCTTTGAGAAAATAACCTATTTTTATTTAACACACATCAAACAAAAAAGAAAACAGTGTCCTCTTCTAAAATGTATGTTTTCATGCAGAGTCGTGTCATTAGGCAATCATTTTTTAATAAGGCAGCAGGAATATGTTAATGAAAATTGTGATACAGAAATAAAATGATGTCATAATTATGTAAAAAATTATGTTGTAAAATAATAACTGATGGAACTATTAAACTGTAAATAATAATCATTTAAAAAATAAATGAAAATATAGAAAGAAAAATAACAGTTAATTACTTAATTATAATATTCATCATAAAAAAAAAAAAAATAATAATAAATAAAATAAAAAGTCTAAATTTATAATTTTCTCTTCATATAAATGTAAAAAGTTTGAGCAAATTATACTAAAAACGAGTATGATGTAACCACCACATGACTTTTTTCTGTATTTTCCAATATATATATATATAAATTCTCTTAGCAAAAATACTTTATTAAAATCATTATTTTTTAAAAATTAGCTCCCATGATGAATACAGATAATTTCCATTCTAGAGAAGTAGTATAACATTAAATATCCAAAGAGAATAAATTTTATTCTCTATATGACCTTAAAAAAAAAATATATATATATCAATAACTTTATTTTAAATTATCGCAGATCGGTGGATCAACCATCCGTTTTAAAGGTACTGACGTGTTCTTTTGAAAAGTGTCCATAGTGAAAATTTGCCCCATCGGGGAGAGGGATTTTCACTAGGGGGTAATAAGTAATGCTCCTACATATATATATATATTCAAAATTGACTATCACTATTATAAACAATTCTTTTTCATTTAATAGTGATTATAAAAAATAAAATAAATCGTTTTTATATACATTTGTACGAAATTTTGTCCAATACTAGGTTAAAAATTTAGAAAAAGCGGGATGACAACGCTATCTGTTGGATGATTTTCACCAAAAGTTGATAGGCCCTAGTTTATGTCAACTACTTGCAGTCGGCAGCAAAATTATTGAAGCACACATTGACATTTTTCATATTTTTTATTTTAGTGTGATCGCTAATTTTTTACGTCAACTTACTTTTTTTTACTTCCATTATCCAGCTAAAGTAGGTAATGGAAGTACTATAGTCGGTCTGAAAACTCGATATCGATTTTTCACCTAATTAACATGTTTTAAGTTCACCTGAGTCCAAAAATGTAGTTTTTGGCAATTGGTCAGTGTGTGCGTGTATATATGTAGGAATCTTCTGACTATCATATCTCCGAAACAATTAAAGGTAGAACTACGAAACTTCAAAATTGAGACATATCTGGTGAACAGATGATTTTTCCAATTTTTGGTGAAAAACCGGATGTGGGACATCCATAACCAGAAATGAGACTGTAAGTCCGAATCTCAAAAAAGATTTTCTTCAAAGTTGCTATAAAAAAAACTTTATTAGATGTCCTTTCGTATGAAATAGTTGGTCAGTTCAGGAAAATTGATAGGCGTCCTGTATAAATGGCTCAATTTCAGGTCTCGCAAGTGCGTTCCCTCAAAAACAGCTGTATAGATTTTTTTGAAATTTGCCAAATTAACCACCTTTTAGATATACTTTTGTATGCTATTATTGTTTTCCGGTGAATAATTGAGTATAGCAAGTTTTGGTAAAAGTTGGTATCTCAAAAGGGGCTCTAACGATTTTCTTGAAAGTTGTTACATAATCCCACTCTAATTATCCTTTATTATATATTGCATGGTTATTAAAGAAAAATTAACAGTCATCCTGATTAAGTAGGTCAATTTTAGATTTCGGAAATTAATGTTTCAGAAAAGGGCTCAATCGATTTTTTTCTTCTTATTACACTGCTCTGCATGAAAATAGGCCTCAACACCATTTTTAGGTTGATTTCTTTAGAAATCGACCTATTGCAATCACTTCGTTTATCTATATATCTATCTATCTATCTATCTATCTATCTATCTATCTATAATGAAAATTTTGTCATCACGATAACTCCCGAAATAATACTCGAAATCGAACCAAATTTGGACAGTGAACTAATCTTATAAATATCTTGGATGAGTTCGTTAACCAAGTTGCTCCGACTTTTTGTTTTCAAGTGGCAGCCACTTGAAAATTTCAAACCGACATTGTAAAAAGCATATTTAAAGCAAGATTTGCTTGAATTTTGTTGTAAATACAGGTCACATGAGGGTCTCAATGATGTTTATTAATGAAGTTTATCCGCCATTTTCAATAAAGTGGCAGATATTTTAAGTTAAACGGGACCACTTGAAATCAGGCTACCACTTGAAAATTTAAAATCCCTATAACTTCCGAAATAATACTCCAAATCGAACCAAATTTGAACAGTGTCTTAACTTATCTTATAAATATCTTAGATGAGTTTGTTAACCAAGTTGCTCCGCCATTTTGTTTTCAAGTGGAGACCACTTGAAAAGAAAATTCCCAATTCAAATTGTAAAAAGCGTATTCCGAATTTTTTTTAATTTTGATGTATACGTAGATTACACAAGTGTCTCAAATAACTTTATTAATGAACTTTATCCGCCATTTTTAATAAAGTGGCGGATATCTTAAGTTAAGCGTGACCACTTGAAATCAGGCCACCACTTGAAAATTTAAAACCATGATAACTTCCGAAATAATACTCCAAATGGAACCAAATTTGAACAGTGTCTTAACTTATGTTATAAATATCTTAGATGAGTTTGTTAACCAAGTTGCTCTGCCATTTTGTTTTCAAGTGGAGACCACTTGAAAATTTCAAATTTAAATTGTAAAAAGCGTATTCCGAATTTTTTTTAATTTTGATGTAAATACAGACCACGTAAGGATCTCAATGAAGTTTATTAATAAACTATATCCGCCATTTTTAATAAAGTGGCAGATATCTTAAGTTAAGCGGGACCACTTGAAATCAGGCTACCACTTGAAAATTTTAAATCCCTATAACTTCCTAAAGAATACTCCAAATCGAACCAAATTTGAATAGTGTCTTAACTTATCTTATAAATATCTTGGATGAGTTTGTTAACCAAGTTGCTCCGCCATTTTCTTTTCAAGTGGAGACCACTTGAAAATTTCAAATTCAAATTGTAAAAAGCGTATTGCGAATTTCTTTTAATTTTGATGTATACATAGATTACACAAGTGTCTCAAATAACTTTATTAATGAACTTTACCCGCCATTTTTAATAAAGTGGTGGATATCTTAAGTTAAGCGGGACCACTTGAAATCAGTCCACCACTTGAAAATTTAAAACCATGATAACTTCCGAAATAATACTCCAAATGGAACCAAATTTGAACAGTGTCTTAACTTATCTTATAAATATCTTAGATGAGTTTGTTAACCAAGTTGCTCCGCCATTTTGTTTTCAAGTGGTGACAACTTGAAAATTTCAAATTTAAATTGTAAAAAGCGTATTCCGAAATTGTTTGAATTGTGATGTAAATACAGACCACATAAGGATCTCAATGAAGTTTATTAATAAACTATATCTGCCACTTTTAATAAAGTGGTAGATATCTTAAGTTAAGCGCGGTCACTTGAAATCAGGTTCATACTTGAAAATTTAAAATCACGATAACTTTTGAAATAATACTTCAAATCGAACCAAATTTTGACAGTGATATTATCATATAATTATCTTGAATGTTTTCACTAGACAACTTGTCCCGACATCTTTTGTCTAAGTTCCAGCCACTTGAAATCACACTGCCACTTGAAAATATGCCATCACGATAACTTTTAAAATACTAAACATATTCAAATAAAAGCTGGTTAGTGAACTTTTGGTTCAAATATCTAGGATAAGTTCTCTTGATGACTTGATCCGCAATTTTATTTTCATGTGGCGGCCACTTGAAAATTTGTCATTATGCTAACTTTAGTAAGACAGAATCAATTCGCTTCAAGTTTGGGTAGTGGATTTATCATTCAAATATCTCAGATAAGTTCGCTAGGCATCTCACTCCACTTTTTTTACAAGTGGTGCCACCTGAAAATTTCTTATGATTATAATTTTGGAAATTCTGATTTAATTTAAACTAGAACTGGACAATGAACTTATCGTACAAATGTACTGGATGATTTCGATGGGCAAGTTGTTTTGCTATTTTGTTTTACAAGTCGCAGCCACTTAGACTGCCACTTGAAAATTTGCCATAATAATAGCTTTCGAAACACGGCACTGATTTAAACCACAGTTGGACAGTAACCTATGCTTCAAATATCTTCGATGTGTTTGCTGGAACTTTAGAAATACTTAATCAATTCAAATCAAAGTTGAAAAATGGATTTATCATTCAAACAACAAAAATTTAGAAAATTCACGTAACTCATGAACCAATCACGTTATTGCGTCCATCTTTGGTATATCGATAAGTATTTTCTCGCCAAAAGTCGCCAAAAAAGTCGCCATAGGGGAAAAGTCGCCAAATTTGGCGCCAAATCCATTACATGCGTTACTGGATCTTTTTAATCCGTTTTTAAGGTAAAATTAGACTATTTTAATGCTAAAACAAACTAGAAATGCAGGAAACTAACATTTTATCAACTTACTAAGCCTCTTTGAAAGAATTTCTACAAAAAAAAAAAAAAATATTTTCAAATTTGCAACGATATCTTAGATGAGCAACTTTCTCTGCCATTTTTATCGAAGTGGCAGCCACTTAATTTTTCAACACAATGACTTTTGAGATTTTGAATTAATTCGAACTATGTGTGTACAGTAGACTTATCTCACAAACGCATTTCATATATTTGTCAACATAACCCACCATTTTTTTTTCCTAGCGCCGGCCACTTGAAAATTTTAAATTCACATAAAAGTGTATTTATGAACCGATTTGCTTAAAACTCCATATGTGCACAGCCTACATCAATATTTCTACCAAGTGCATTAATAATTTGTAGCCGCCATTTTGAAACAAAATGACGGCTACTTGATAAGGAAAAAGAAATCAACCTACCCTTCCGAAAAAGCCGGAAGGTCTTGTTATAAATTCTTATGTAACATGACCTCCTAAATCCGAATATGACGCCCTATTAGCCCTATAACCAATCGCTTTTTAGGGACGCCCTACTATTTTTATCAATTTTAGATAGTTTTATGGCTATAAATTTCATTTGTAGGGGGGGGGGATTATTTTAACAGTTAAATATCTTGTGAGGGGCTACAGAGTTGGAAAATTCTAAAACATGAACATTTGCAGCAAGGCGAAAATTTATGTGGGGAATTTGCCATTGAAATTATAGATTGCATTTATTATATTTTATTAATCAATTATTATTATTATTTATTATACATTATATATATTGTTACGAAATTGTAAATAATTGTGTTTATTTTTGTATAAATTCTTTCAAAGAGGCTTAGTAAGTTGATAAAGTGCTAATTTTGTGCATTTCTAGTCGTTTTAGCGTTGAAATAGCCTTATTTTCCCTTAAAAACGCATTAAGAAGCCCCAGTAATGCAGGTAATGCATTTGGCGCCAAATTTGGCGACTTTTTCCCACCTTGGCGATTTTTTTGGCGACCTTGGCGAGAAAATCCTTATATGGGATATACCAAATATGGAAGCTGTAAGTTGATTGGTTGACCACTTTCTAGAGTTTTCTCGAAAAATCTGGGCTCCATGGAACAGCATATAAGGAGCGCTTCCTCGCCAAGGGCAGTCAGTTCAGTTCAGATCTCAGCCAGATTCGCTAGTGCTTGCATTGCTCTTAAGCCTCTTTGAGAGAGACTTGCTTCAAGTGTTGTTGGTATACAGTTTGTACTGTGGATTTGCTATTGACAGCTGTTGTTTAAGCTGTGTTTACTGTTTGAATTGAAGCTGATACTTGGTTTATAGACCTGCATTTTTCTGGAATTTTCTGTGAATAAATTACTGAATTTTTCTACGTTTGGCCTTTCATTCTCAGACAACTCACGAACCCCCAAGTACGCAACATTTCTGGTGTCAGGAGTGGGGTTTGTCTGTGAATGGTGATAACGAGGGCTATGGAGCAAGAGATGAAAAAGCTTCTAGAAGGTCTCACTGCTCAGATGAATGAATTAAGATCTGGATTGATAGAGAAAATGGAAACAGGACAGGAAAAGTTGGAAACCGGATTGATCGAAAGAATGAAGGAAGGACAAAGTGAGATGAAAGAAAGTATGGAAGCATCGCAAAGAGAGATGAAAGAAAGTATGGAAGCATCGCAAAGAGAGATGAAAGATAGCCTCAGTAAAGAAATGAAGGAAGGACAAAAAGAATTGGAAGCCAGTTTGACCGAAGAGATTAAATCTAATCAAGATGAGATGAAGAGAGAGCTTTCAACGGTGAAAGAATCAATAGAGGGTAAACTAACTGTGATGAAAAATAGAATGGATGAAATAGAAGAGAAAGTTATAAAGATAGAAGAAAATTTTGAAGAGAAAGTTTTGAAAATAGAAGAGAGTTTTGAAGAGAAAGCTATGAAGATAGAAGAAAATTTTGAAGAGAAAGTTTTGAAAGTGGAAAAGAATTTTGAAGAGAGATTTATGAAGATAGAAGAGAATTTTGAGGAGAAATTTAAAGAAAACTTTGATCAAGAGCTGAAAGGAAAGGTTTCAGAGATAAAAAGCAAGTTTAAGAGAATGGAGGAAGATCTTGAGAGAAAAATGAAAGAAGAGTGGAAAGGAGAAGTAATAGGGAATGAACTGCAGAGCAAGATTCGGAATCTAGAAGAAAAGTTAGAATCCATGCCTCAGGAAAATGAAAAGAAAGAGAGAAGAATCCAGAATCAGGAATTTATTAAGCTATCTACCTACGACGGCAATTCCTCCTGGCATGTATATAAGACGCAGTTTTCCATCGTAGCTGAAGCTAACGGCTGGGACTCTACCGCCAAGTCTGTCCACTTAGCAGCAGCATTACGGGGAGATGCAGCCGAGATACTGAGAAATGTTTCTAAAGAAGAAAGGAACGACTTCGAGGCCCTGACTAGAGCACTGGAGCTACGGTTCGGAGAGAAGTGTTCTAAGGACTATAGTCGCCTCCAGCTGAAGTCTCGTTACCAGAAAACGGGCGAAAGTTTGCAAGAGCTGGCAGCGGACATTCAGAGACTGTCACACCTAGCATTCTCAGACTGTCATGCTGACACTCGAAACGACTTAGCTCTTCAGTACTTTATCGATGCTGTTCGTGATCCAGAAATTCAAAAAGCGCTGAGACTCTCCAACATCAGAGACGTAGAATCAGCGTTAGGCTATGCACTTAGGATAGAGGCAGCCCAACAAGCCTCCCGTAAAGACCGCCATACCATAAGAGCAGTCTCATTAAACGATACGCCTGCTGGTGAAAATGAAATGAAGAGAAGCATCGAAGAGATCTTAAAGAGATTGCGCAGCCTGGAGAATAATAAGGAAATAAAGGACCGGAAGATAAAGTGCTGGGGCTGTGGAGGGGATGGTCATGTGAAGAGGAACTGCCCTGTACGACCAACTGTAGGAAATCATCCGGCTTCACCATCACTGCAGGGAAACTAAGAGGAGGCCATCTCGCGGGGCGGAGGTTGCCTAAAATTAAAGAGCCCCAATTTACAGTATTTCATGTTTCATCGATGAGTGGCGGCGATAATGGACTTCACGTCTATGGCCAAGTCAACAACGCCACCTGCCGGATGATTCTGGACACGGGAGCCAACGTGACCATCATTAGTACGGATTTGGCTCAAGAACTAAAAGAGAAGATCATCTGGACGCCGCCCTGTGTTAAACTCCAGACTGTGACCGGAGACGAAATCAAAATATATGGAAAAATGAACTTGACTATTACCTTTGGGAATGCCAGTTACCATCATATGGCATATGTGGCTGATATAAGAGATCCTTTAATCATTGGAATTGATTTCCTGAGAAAATTTAACTTTCAATTGGATTTCAAGAATAATGAACTGCATTCGAGTTCGGAAGACATCGCTGTGTTCAACACTGAAAATCAAGACATTCAGACAATTTGCCAGATAACAGCCAAGTCCGAAATTTCCATCCCTCCACACACAGAGACAATAGTTTCAGGAACACCACCTACAAAGCAATACTTCCGCTATGGACTGATTGAATACCCGAATACAGACAATAGCCCAAGAGGAGTTCTGGTAGCTTCATCTCTAGTTGATCTCTCAAAGAGTACTATTCCTGTGAGAGTCGCAAACATCAGCGATAAGGTCCGGACAGTGAAGAAGGATGAGGTGTTAGCAACCTGCACTCCTGTCACATGCATCAACCGCCCCACGCAATCAAACGAATCCAAGTCTTCAGAACAATTAATAACGGAGTTACTGAAGAATGCAGAGTTAGGAAAGGAACAGAGATGTGCTGCGGAGAAGCTACTCCAAGAATTTAAAGACCTGTTTTCTCGAACACCTGAAGACGTCGGGAGAACGAACATCACCCAGCACAGAATTGATACAGGAAATCATCCTCTAATCAAACAACATCCAAGAAGACTTCCCTTTGCTAAACAGGAAGAGGTCACTGAACTTCTAAATGAAATGCAGCACAATGACGTCATCGAGCCATCAACGAGTCCTTGGGCATCTCCCATAGTACTGGTGCGGAAAAAGGATGGTTCAACAAGATTTTGTGTGGATTATCGTCGTTTGAATGACATCACGAAGAAAGACAGTTACCCTCTTCCCAGAATTGACGACACATTAGACACACTTGCCGGCAATAAATGGTTCTCGACGTTGGATCTGAAGAGCGGTTACTGGCAAGTAGAATTACATCCTGATGATCGTGAGAAGACTGCATTCACCACGGGACAGGGACTGTGGCAATTTAAAGTTATGCCATTCGGATTATGTAATGCTCCTGCCACCTTCGAACGCCTGATGGAGACAGTGCTAAAAGGACTTTCCTATGAGGCCTGTCTGGTGTATTTGGATGATATTATCATTGTGGGGCGCACCTTTGAAGACCATCTACGAAACATCCGAAAGGTGCTAGAGAAACTCAGAATGGCTAACCTCAAATTGAATCCAGGCAAGTGTAACTTGTTCCGTCGTGAAGTGAGCTACCTCGGCCATATCATCTCTGCCGAAGGTGTGAGAACTGATCCAGAGAAGATCTCTGCAGTCGAGAACTGGAGTCGCCCTGAAAATGTACACCAACTACGAAGTTTCCTGGGGTTATGCACTTATTACAGGAAGTTTGTCAAGGGTTTCTCAAATATTGCTAGACCACTACACAAGCTGACGGAAGCCAAACAGAAGTTCCTGTGGACAGATGAATGTGAAAATGCGTTCAAGCGACTTAAAGAGGCCTTAACATCATCGCCTATCTTGACGTATCCACAGCCCGACAGACAGTTCATACTTGATACAGATGCCAGCCATGAGAGTGTCGGTGCTGTTTTGTCGCAGGAAATTGATGGTCAAGAACATGTCATCGCCTATTGGAGTAAATGCCTATCTAAACCAGAGCGAAATTACTGTACCACCAGGAAAGAGCTACTCGCCATCGTAAAAGCCATAGAACATTTCCATCATTACCTCTATGGCAGAAGATTCCTGCTCCGGACTGACCATGCATCTTTGACGTGGTTGCTCCAGTTCAAGAACCCGGAAGGACAGATTGCCAGGTGGATACAACGCCTGCAGGAATATGACTTCGAGATACGTCATCGTAAAGGGACTCTACATGGTAATGCAGATGCCTTGTCACGGAAGCCCTGCTCGGAAAGCTGCAAGTACTGCTCTAGAGCCGAACAGAAATACCTGCCGATAAATCCGGTTGCCTGCCAAGTTACTGTCTCAACATCATCAGATCAAGATCCCGATCCATGGAGTGACGAAGAACTTAGAAGAGCCCAGTTGGAAGATCCTGACCTAAAGCCAATATTACAGCTGAAGGAGACGACCAGCAACAGACCTATCTGGCAGGACATTTCCAGATTTAGTCCCATTACGAAAAGTTATTGGGCACTTTGGGACTCTCTTCATATCAGAAACGGCGTATTATACAGAAAGTGGGAATCTGATGATGGGAAAAGCTTCAGATGGCAGATTTTATTACCAAGATCAAAAATTCCAGCTGTTTTAGAACAACTGCATAGTAGCTCTACCGGAGGCCATTTTGGGGTTATGAAGACTCTGCAGAAAGTTCGGGAACGCTTCTACTGGTGCAAGGCAAAGGAGGATGTGGAGAAATATTGTAAATCCTGTGATGCTTGTGCGGCACGTAAAGGCCCGCAGAAACGAAGTCGAGGAAGACTGCAACAGTATAACGTGGGAGCACCATTTGAACGGATTGCAATCGACATCTTGGGTCCTTTGCCACGGACCTCCAGTGGAAATAAATACATCCTCGTCGTGATGGACTATTTCACCAAGTGGCCTGAGGCATATCCCATTCCCAATCAAGAGGCATGCACAGTCGCAGAAGTCCTAGTGCAGCAATGGGTGTCAAGGTACGGCACGCCCCTACAACTTCATACCGACCAAGGTAGGAACTTTACCTCTGATGTTTTCAAAGGACTGTGTGAACTACTCGGCATAGACAAAACCCGGACAACACCCTTACATCCCCAGTCGGACGGCATGGTCGAGAGGTTCAATCGTACCATCCTGAATAACCTCTCCCTTCTAGTATCAAGGAACCAGCAAGATTGGGACTTGAAGTTGCCATTGTTCCTGCTGGCTTATCGAAGTGCTGTCCATGAAACCACCGGCTATACTCCAGCCCAGATGCTGTTTGGACGTGAACTTCGTCTCCCTTGTGATCTCCTGTTTGGTTGTCCACCCGATGCGCCTTCATCGCCCGAGGAGTACATCCAAGATCTCCAGGCACGATTTGAGGACGTTCACAACTTTGCTCGGGAGCGAATTCACATTGCATCGGAGAAAATGAAGACAAGGTACGATCTAAAGGATACGCAGCATGAGTTTCAGGAAGGAGAGAAGGTCTGGTTGTGGAATCCTGTTCGACGCAAAGGACTCTCTCCCAAGCTACAGTGCAACTGGGACGGACCATACACAGTCTTAAAAAGGCTGAATGATGTAGTGGTGCGGATCACTAAAACACCTTCATCAAAACCGAAGGTGGTGCACTATAATAGGCTAGCCAAGTACCACAAGTAACGGTAAAATTAAAATTTAAAATGTAAATACTTGTAAAATTTGCGCATGCGCACTGTAAATATTTGTATATAAATATTTGTACATATTTGTGAATTTTGTAAATATTTCCCACTTAATTTATATTTCTATGTTATCTTTATGTGCAACTTAGTTTTTGTGTTTTAGATTGTGTAAATTTGTTTAGTTTCGCCTCTTGACCAAGGGTTGCACTGCCCGGGACGTGCAGTCCTTGGGAGGGGGGCAGTGTTACGAAATTGTAAATAATTGTGTTTATTTTTGTATAAATTCTTTCAAAGAGGCTTAGTAAGTTGATAAAGTGCTAATTTTGTGCATTTCTAGTCGTTTTAGCGTTGAAATAGCCTTATTTTCCCTTAAAAACGCATTAAGAAGCCCCAGTAATGCAGGTAATGCATTTGGCGCCAAATTTGGCGACTTTTTCCCACCTTGGCGATTTTTTTGGCGACCTTGGCGAGAAAATCCTTATATGGGATATACCAAATATGGAAGCTGTAAGTTGATTGGTTGACCACTTTCTAGAGTTTTCTCGAAAAATCTGGGCTCCATGGAACAGCATATAAGGAGCGCTTCCTCGCCAAGGGCAGTCAGTTCAGTTCAGATCTCAGCCAGATTCGCTAGTGCTTGCATTGCTCTTAAGCCTCTTTGAGAGAGACTTGCTTCAAGTGTTGTTGGTATACAGTTTGTACTGTGGATTTGCTATTGACAGCTGTTGTTTAAGCTGTGTTTACTGTTTGAATTGAAGCTGATACTTGGTTTATAGACCTGCATTTTTCTGGAATTTTCTGTGAATAAATTACTGAATTTTTCTACGTTTGGCCTTTCATTCTCAGACAACTCACGAACCCCCAAGTACGCAACAATATATACATTAAGTGTTAAAATAATTCTTTTCCATTCTTCAAATTAAATTCATGGTCATAAAATTACCATGATGAAAAAAATTGGGGGAGGGGGTGTCGTCACAAGATAACGGTGGATGATTAGGCAAAATGGGGGCCATATTCAGATTCAGGTGGTCATTTTACATAAGAATCAGCAAGAATGGTATAAGGGCTCGACCTTTTTTTTTTTTTTGCGCGTTGCTATTTTTAAATTCGCGTTGTAAATCTATTTCATACGTCTTAACATGTGTATTAGCTTTCTCTCAAAGGAAAAGTTTTAGATGTCTACTTTATTAGGTCAATTTTATGTATTCTGATCACATAATCTCCAATAATCTATTACACGTGGCTCCGTGCACGTGGCATATAACACGTGTAATAGACAGCGGCAATGAAAGTCATGCTGTTTTTTCACACCAGATTTTTATAAACAGCATAAGACAAAGATCATGACTCGACAAAACAGTATTAGGTACACATTTTTACTTACATTAACCAACTAACGTAGGTAATGGAAGTATTGTATTCGGTCAAAAATTTCGATTACGTGTTTTCACCTGATTTACATGTTTTAAAGGTCTCTTGAGTTTTAGTAGGTTTTGGCAATTAGTCAGTGTGTGTGTATCTATGTATGTGGGGAATCTTCTGGCTTTCATATCTCCGAAACTATTAAAGATATAACTACAAAACTTCAGAATTGAGACAGGTCTGGTATACGGATGAATTTTCGAAATTTTGGTGAATATTGGAAAAACAGAAATGAGACATTTGAAACCGGAAATGTATCTCCTAAGTCTGTATCTCGAAAACGGCCGTAACGATTTTCTTCAAAGTTTGTATATAAATACTCTATTAGATGCCTTTTCGAATGATATAACTGGTTAGGTGAGGAAAATTGATAGGCTTCCTGTATAAATAGCTCAATTTCAGGTCACGCAAGAGCGTTTCTTTAAAAATGGCAGAACAGATTTTTTTCAAACTCGTCATATTAACCCCCTTTTATATTTCCTTTTGTATGTAAATGTTGTTTTACGGTCAATAATTGTTTTGGTAAAGATGGTATCTCAAAAACGGCTCTAACGATTTTCTTGAAAATTGTTACATAAATCCATTTTAGATATCATTTCTCATATATTACGTGGTTATTACAGGAAAATTAACAGTCATCCTGATTGGGTAGGTCAGTATTATTAGATCTCGGAAATTGGTGTTTCAAAAAAATAACACTACCAGTTTTTAGTTCTTCATCATACTATAGGTATGGGGAACTTAGGTAATCGTGAAAATTTTTGACCTCGGTTTTTTGACTTTTTTATACGATTTCAGGTGTGAGGAATCCGAAAATGACAAAATCTGTATGGTATCCGTCTGCAGGGTGTCTTGTAGTTTGTTAGCCCGTCAGTTAATCCGTTAGTTAGTTTGTTATTCTGTGTTCACGATATCTCGCGAACAAATAATCGCAGAGAGGTCAGATCAGTTTTAAAATATTACTTTCGACACTGGCAAGAACCCTATTCATTTTCAACAATCGAATTAAAAAACTTCGTAAGTTATTATAAATTTACGATTTTCTTATCATTGAGAGAATAGGGCAAAATTTCACTTAAACGTCCATTAATTAGAAAATTTTTACTGCAAAGATAACAGGACAGTTTTAAAATATCAGTTTTGAATTTGGAATGAACATCATTAATTTTAAACATGCTACTTTGAAAGTTTCGCAAGTTATTTGGAATTTACGAATTTCTTAACATGGCAGAATAAGGCAAATTTTCACATAAACGTCAATTTTGAGAGATATTTTCATCGTAAAGATGTCAGACCACTTTTGAAATATTATTTAGGACACTGGCATGAACATTATTGACTATGAATTTTCCAATATAAAAATTTCGTAAGTTATTGGAAATCTATACGAATTGCTTAACATGGCATAATAGAGCAAAATTTCACATAAACGTCAATCTTGAGGGATATTTTCATCGTAAAGGTGTCAGACCAATTTTTAAATATTATTTAGGATACTGGAATGAATATCATAGACTATGAATTTTCGAATTAAAAAAAAATTCGAATGTCATTTGGAATTTATGATTTACTTAACATGGCAGAATAAGGCAAAATTGAGAATAAACGTTCATTTTGAGGATCATAAATATATCAGGCAACTTCAAAATAACATTTATGATACTTGTTTGGACATGATTGACTATAAATATTCTAATAGAAAAATTTCTTTATTCGAAATTTAAGATTTTATCAACATATCGAAATTGAAAAATTTTCATATAAATAGGAATTTTGAGGATTATTGCATTGGAAATAGTTACATGAAAACTAAACAACGGAATTGACCCTGATAAAATAAATTAATAGATTAGAATAAGATAAATATATCGAAGTGAACGGTGGATAGCCTATTAGGAGGGGATTTCATTCTGTCACTGTGTCAAGCTTTGGTCAAATTCATTTCTCTAAACGTGATTAGAATATGTCACGCACTAGAAATTTATGAGAACATAAACATGATGGGGAACTGTGCAGAGTCCACCTATGCCGCCAACTAGTTTAGTTCCCCATCATACTATAGGTATGGGGAACTTAAGTAATCGTGAAAATTTTCCACCTCGGTTTTTTGACTTTTTTACACGTTTTCAGGTGTGAAGAATCTAAAAATATCAAAATTTTGTATGGTGTCCGTCTATAGGGCGTCTGTTAGTGTGTTAATCCGTTAGTCCGTTAGTATGTTAGCCTATGTACACGATATCTCACGAACAAATGATTACAGAGAGGTCGGACTAGTTTTAAAGTATTAGTTATGACACTGGCAAGAACCCTATTTATTCGCAACTTTTTAATTACAAAACTTCAGATGTTATTCGATATTTACGATTTTCTTAACATGAGAGAATAGGGCAAAATTTCACTTAAACATGCATGAAAAGAAATATTTTTATCGTAAAAATATAAGAACAGCTGTTAAATATCAGCTTTGATGCCGGGATGAACATCATTAACTAGAAACATGCTGCTTTGAAAATTTCGCAAATTATTCGAAATTTACGAATTTTATAACATGGCAGAATACAGCAAAATTTCGTATAAATGTCTCTTTTGAGTGGTATGTTCATCGTAAAGTTGTCAGACTACTTTTAAAATATTATATAAGATGTTGATATTATCATCCTTGACTATGGATTTTCCAATTTAAAAATTTCGTAAGTCACTGGAAATTTACGATTTACTTAATATGGCAGAATAGGGCAAAATTTCGCATAAACGTCCACTTTGATGGCTATTTTCATCGTAAAGATGTCAGAATACTTTTAAAATATCATTTAAGATACTGGAATGAACAACCCTGATAATGATTTTTTTAATTTAAAAATTTCGTAAGTTATTTGGAATTTACGATTTATTTAACATGGCAGAATAGGACAAAATTGAGCATAAATGTCCATTTTGAGGATCATAAATATATCAGACAACTTTAAAATAACATTTATGATACGTGTTGAACATGATTGACTACAAATATTCTAATGGGAAAATTTCGTAAGTTATTCGAAATTTAAGATTTTATCAACATAGCAAAATGGGGTGATATTCCATATAAATATGCATTATTGGGATTGCTGCATTGGAAATAGAAGCATAAAAACTAAACTACATAATTAAACCCCAATAAAATAAATTAAAAGATTAGAATAAGATAAATATACCGAATTGAAGGGTTGGTAGGCTGTAGGCGGGGATTTCGTTCTGTCACTGTGTCAAGCGATTGGTCAAATTAATTTCTCCTAACATGAATACAATATGTTCTGCACTAGAAATTTATGCAAACATACATATGATGGGGAACTGAGCAGAGTTCACCTATGCCAACTACTTTTTTACCATGTTTTTATTAACTTCGATTCTTGTTTGTGGGTTTGTTTGTTTGTTTGTGTGTTTGTCAGGGACAAATCTTGCAATCAATTTTTAACTAACTTCCCGACTAGCCAGATATTTGAAATTTTCAGGACAGCTCACAACACGGTGACAATACATTTTTCTAATAATTTTAGTCAACTATTTCAAGTCCCGCTGCCTTCGGCAGCGCTTATATGATTCGACAGAAAATTTATTTAACTAACCTCCCGACTAGCTAGACATTTGAAACTTTCAGAATAGTTCAGAACACGGTGAAAATGCATTTTCTTAATACCTTTAGCCAACTGTTTCGGGTTCCTGCTGCATTCGGCAGCTTTATCAGTACAAAGCTTGCAATCGATTTTTCACTAACTTTCCGACTAGCTAGACATTTGAAACTTTCATGACAGCTCACAACACGGTGACAATACATTTTTCTAATAATTTTAGTCAACTATTTCAGGTCCCGCTGTCTTCGGCAGCGCTTATATAATTCGACAGAACATTTATTTAACTAACTTCCCGACTAGCTAGACATTTGAAACTTTCAGAATAGTTCAGAACACGGTGAAAATGCATTTTTTAAATACCTTTAGCCAACTGTTTCGGGTTCCTGCTGCCTTCGGCAGCGTTACCAGTACAAAGCTTGTAATCGATTTTTCACTAACTTCCCGACTAGCTAGATATTTGAAACTTTTACGACAGCTCACAACACGGTGACAATACATTTTTCTAATAATTTTAGTCAACTGTTTCAGGTCCTATTGCCTTCGGCAGCGTTCATATGATTCAACAGAAAATTTATTTAACTAACTTCCCGAGTAGCTAGACATTTGAAACTTTCGAAATAGTTCAGAATACGGTGAAAATGCTTTTTAAAAATATTTCGGGACCCTGCTGCCTTCGGCAGCGTTTCCAGTACAAAGCTTGCAATAAACTTTTAACTGACTTTCCCGCTAGATAGCCATTTGAAACTTTTATAATAGCTCAAAAGACGATAGCAGGGAATTTTATTGATACTTTTATCCAATTGCCGGGGTTCCGGCTGCCTTCAACAGAAAATTTAAAAACATGGTGCATAAAATTTTTTTTACCTTATAATTATTATTATTATTATTATTATTTTTTTTTTTAACACGTTATGTAAACTCTGTTTTATATATCTTTACACGTGTATCAAATTTCCCTTACCGGAAAAATTTTAGGTGCCTACTTTGTTAGATCATTTTTATGCTTTCTGATCACATTATCTCCAAAAAATGCATATAATACGTATAAAAGTGGGTAATGGATGTCGTGTGGTTGTTTTACAAGAGATTTCTTAAATAGGAATTATTGCTAGCTCTTCAATAATTTTTCTGCCGATTGAATTAAATTTTAGGAAATTTCGTGCAGTAGTTTTTGAGATACCGTTGTCACAAAATTTTGTCACACATACAGACAGATATATTTTAAAAATGGTCAAATCATGTTCTAGACCTCTCAAAATGTGTAAATCCATCGAAAATCTGAGATAAAAAAATTTTACGAATCCAATACTTTCTTCTATTGAATACAGAAGAAAGTAAAAATACTGATATACAATGTGTCATTCCATATTCCTGTACTACAGTTATTCGTGATTTTAAATTTTCAAGTGGTAGCCTGATTTCCAATGGCCCCGCTTAACTTAAGATATCCGCCACATTGTTAAAAGTGGCGGATACAATTCATTAATAATCTTGATTGAAACCCTTATGTGGTCTATATTTACATCGAAATTCGAGTGAATCCAGCTTAAATACGCTTTTTTACAATGTGGATTTGAAATTTTCAAGTGGCTACCACTTGAAAACACGAAGGCGGAGCATCTTGGTTAACGAACTCATCCAAGATATTCATAAAATAAGTTCGCTGTACAAATTTGATTCGATCTGAAGTATTATTTCGGGAATTTTCGTAATGACAATATTTTCGTTATATATATATATATATATATATAGATAGATAGATAGATATAGATAGATAGATAAACGAAGTGATTGCAATAGGTCGATTTCTACAGAAATTAACCTAAAATGGGTTTTTGGAAATATCGTCAAGAAGACGCACGACCATTTTCAGCATATTTGTACCATTATTAATAGTTCTACTCATAAATCCGGATTTTGTGAAATTTATCCCCGAAAATCTTTTTCCCTTCTCCCTTAAAAATCGAAAATTTCAAAATCGCAGAAAACAGCTTTTAGCGCTCAAATCTAGTCTACCCATGTGCAATTTCTTCACTGTGAAGTAATTTGGAGCCGTGTTCTGCTTACAAACGTGTTTTCGCTTCTAGCTCTCACAGGGGAAGAACTGGGGCGGGGGATTTCGCAAAATCCTGTCTTTGTGGAAGCCAGGGTCCTAAAAACAATCTACATTTCAAAATTTGTGTCTTTATCTCTCATAGAATCGCCATGGCTGTGTTGTGCTGAAAACGCGGAGTTTCGATTTTGTCCATTCGTAACTCTCTCCCCCCCCCCCCCCCCCACCAAAAAAAAAAAAAAAAAAACAGCACAAAAAAGCGCAAAATTTAGTTTCCGGAAATATCCTCAAGAAGACGCACGGCTGTTTCCAATATCTTTGTACTATTTTTGGACGGTTTCTACCAGAAAATTCAGATTTTGCTAAATTTCCCACCGAAAATCGTCTCCTCCCCTCCCTTCTTAAAAATCCAAAATTCCAAAATCGCAGAAAATCATTTTTTGAAGTGAAAACTTCTTTAGGCGCGTTGAGCACTTTTGGGTGAAGAAAAATCTTTGAACTCCCGTCATCGTCAGCTGACGCTTTCCATTTGAAGTGAAAACTTTTGGGTGAACAAAAATCATTGAATTCGCGTCATCGAAACGCTTTCCATCCTTGTATGATACAAATAATGTATCATACAATTAACTTGCTAATGTGAAGTATTAGTAATTATATACTGTATATTGTTTTAAAATCTGGTGCGGCTCTACACGACTTCTCTCATCTCCGAGCACTGCCTCTATTGCAGTTAGACCTCACAAAACCGTGAGAAAGCCCAAGGCTGCCATTTTTCTCAAGTTTTTACAATCTGGTGCGGCTCTACACGACTTCTGTCATCTCCGGACACTGTCTCTTAAATATTGCAGCCGGAAACGTTGCAGTTAGACCTCACAAAACCGTGAGAAAGGCCAAAGCCGCAATTTTTCTCACGTTTTTACAATCTGGTGCGGCTCTACACGACTTCTCTCTTCTCCGGACGCTGTCTCTTTTGCAGTTAGACCTCACAAAACAGTGAGAAAGGCCAAAGTCGCCATTTTTCTCACGTTTTAAGAATCGAGTGCGGCTCTACACGACTTCACTCATCTCCGGACACAGTCTCTTAAAGATTGCAGCCGGAAACGTTTCAGTTAGACTTCACAGAACCATGAGAAAGACCAAAGCCGCCATTTTTCTTACGTTTTTAAAATCTGGTACGGCTCTACACGACTTCTCTCATTTCCGGACACTGTCTCTTATAGATTGCAGCCGGAAACGTTGCAGTTAGAACTCACAAAACCGTGATAAACGCCAAAGCCGCCATTTCTCTCACGTTTTTACAATCTGGTGCGGCTCTACACGACTTCTCTTATTTTCGGACACTGTCTCTATTCCAGTTAGACCTCACAAAACCGTGAGAAAGGCCAAAGCCGCAATTTTTCTCACGTTTTTACAATCTGGTGCGGCTTTACATGACTTCTCTCATCTCCGGTCACAGTCTCTTAAAGATTGCAGCCGGAAACGTTGCAGTTAGACTTCACAGAACCGTGATAAAGGCCAAAGCCGCCATTTCTCTAACGTTTTTACAATCTGGTGCGGTTCTACACGACTTCTCTCATTTCCGGACACTGTCTCTATTCCAGTTAGACCTCACAAAACCGTGAGAAAGGCCAAAGCCGCCATTTTTCTCACGTTTTTACAATCTGGTGCGGCTCTACACGACTTCTCTCATCTCCGGACACTGTCTCTATTGCAGTTAGCGCATTAAATAAAATTGTAATATAATTTTTGTAGTAGTAGTTTATATTAATGAATTAAAAAACACTTCATTTAAAAGTATTTCCTACACAATAAAATATTTCCTGACGATTCAAGAAATACACACGTAATTGTTCACGTTTTCACTTCTGTCGGCACTCCCGAAGTGCAACTTTTTTTTTTTTTTTCAGCGAATCAGTGAGTTTACATTTTTGTATATGTCGTTTGGTACATTTATTAATTAGGACACAGTCTAGCTGAAAACTTTTTTTTTTTAGATCAATCGGATAATTGGTTTAAATGGTATTACAAAATAAATAAATAAATAAAACTAAAAAAAAAAAAAAAAAAGTAATTAAAATAAAGTTGAGAAAAAAATCGTGCTAAAGAAATGGGACATCTTCAGTATAGGTCCCCTAGGCGAAATGTGAAATTTGGCTTCGAAGTATCTCAGACGTTTCTTGCCACGATGTTTACTTACGCAATAGCGATATCCATTTTAATTCATCGCCAAAGACAACAAAAATTTAAAAGTCGGCAAGGGCCTCCTAGGCTTAAACTATACCCAAGAAAATGAATTAAAAAATGAAGATAGTAAAATATGCTCAGGAATGAAGCACAGTTACCACATGCCTTAATATGGAAGGACAGATTAAATTAAGTCCTGTCATAGTAATTTAAATCCAGTTTATAAAGAATGTAAACAGGATTTATATTTTTAATTATTATTATTATTAATTTTTTTTATTATTATTTACTCCTTTGGATATTGAGTTCAAACAAATTTTATTAATTAATAGTTTTTAAATAAATTATAAATAGGGAAATTGGAGAATTTAATTTGTTTATATTTAAAAGCTTAAATATAGAATATAACATAAATAATCACAATTAACTTTATCTTTTATTCATTTTATTGGCATTTGTCTACAGCATAATCAGTGGCGGACCTACAACTCTCGAGGCCCGGGGCGAAAATTTCGCTAGGGGCCCCACTAACTGGAGTCTCTACTACATTGAGACACCCCCCCCCCCCTTTGCACTTCTTTACGAATTTATTACGATAAAAAGCAATGGAGTTAGTTAGTTTTAAGATTTATTCAGAAACCAAACCAACAAGAATGCCAGGGCCATTGGTCAAGATTGTGGTAGATGAGTTTTTTTGGTTTTGGAGTTGTCACTTTATGGTCACATTTTGTATATTAAGGCTCATTATATAGGAACCTACAGTTTAAAGGGGAATTGCAGGGAATGTTTCAAATTAAAATAATGACAACTTCACCAGATAAATATACTTAAAGTTTAAGTTCCTTCGAAGGCTCCCTCATGACCAGAGGCCCGGGGCGGACCGCCCCCTTTACCCTACCCTTGGTACAGTCGGTAACAAAAGTCTCCAAACACTAGCAAAAATTCCTATATAAAAAAAGTATACTTCATACGGTT
This sequence comes from Salticus scenicus, assembly GCA_963930645.1. NCBI lineage: Eukaryota > Metazoa > Arthropoda > Arachnida > Araneae > Salticidae > Salticus > Salticus scenicus. Next base: position 6,497,594 of record CAWVNO010000061.1, on the reverse strand, counting down.
TTATTAAATAAATCCTTATCGAATCGTGTTCTTACACTGACTAAGAACAGGATTCGACAAGGATTTATTTAACAAAACTGTATGAAGTGTACTTTTTTTAAATAGGAATTTTTGCTAGTGTTCGGACACTTTTGTTACCGACTGTACGCCAGTGAGCATAATTACCTTAAACAGCACAGTATCTTCTTCAAAATTTTTTTTTTTCATAAACTTATAGCAACCACCAACGTTGAAAATATACTTAAAGCAATTATTTCGTTTCTGTATCAAAACGTACCGTAAACTGGGGTGACTTTGACCCCCATCATGTTTTGTGTTTGCTGCCTATATTTTGCTCATGTATTGTATTTGGGGTTATTATAAAAACTATTATCCTTTTCTTTTCAGATAAATGAACAGTAAAAATGCCAAGAAAGTACAGTCGTGTTGCTGGTTCAAGACTTTACCGCAATTAGAACGTTGAGAAATTGGACTTGGCGGTGACCGCCATTAAAAATGGCTTATCAAAGAAAAAAGCTTTGCAAATGTTTAGCATTCCACGTGCAACTCTCATCAACAAGATCATTGGTGTACACAACAAGACTCCAGGTGGCCAAATTGTTCTAAGAGGAGATGAGGAAAGAATCCTTGCTGAAACTTTAACCACTGTTGCTACGTGGGGATTTCCATTAACTAAGCCTGATGTCCAGGCTGTCGTTAAAAAACATCTGGACAAAACGGGTGCAAACATCAAAATGTTCAAAGACAATCTTCCGGGTTCTGACTTTATTGATGGTTTTATACGAAGAAACAACTGTTCTGTGCGTTTAGCTGCCAATATCAAAACATCCCGTGCAAGTTTAAGCCCAGAAGTTATCATCAATTGCTTTGACAACATAAAGAGTGTTTTCGAAAACGCAAATTCAAAACATGTGTACAATTACGACGAAACGAACATCACGGATGATCCTGGTGCAAAGAAAGTTGTAGTTCAAAGGGGATTTAAAAGAGTGGAAAGAGTTCAGGATCATTCGAAGCAGACAATAAGCATCATGGTTTGTGGAAATGCAGATGGTAAACTGCTACCACCCATGAGTGTTTATGAAGCAGCCAATATATACGAAAATTGGAGGGTTGGAGGGCCATCAGAAGCGGTTTACTCTAATTCACCAAGTGGCTGGTTTGACATGAACCTGTTTGAGCTATGGTTTTTCAGAATATTGCTTCCTCATATTGAACGCTCACGAGAAGATGAGTCTGACAAAACTGTAGTAGTCATAGGTGATAACTTGGCTTGCCATTTCTTGCTTACTGTATGTAAGGCAGCTTCAGAGCACAATATCTACTTGACTCCCTTTCCTCCTAATGCCACACATCTCATGCAACCGTTAGACCTCTCAATGTTTGCTCCAATGAAAAGGATATGAGGTCAATATTGGACAGCTGGAAAAATGACACGAGGGTTAGTGGATCTATGCCAAAAGAGCAATTCCCTGGACTACTGAGAAGTCTGTGGAATTCTCTTCATGAAACAGTCGAAACAAATCTAAAATCAGGATTTAGCACAAGTGGACTTCATCCTTTCAACCCATCCGAAGTTCTGAGGATGATGCCAGGAACAGCTGAAAGTGAGACAAATGTTGGAAGGCGTTTAGACGACAGTTGAAATTCTGAAATTCTGAAGGAGAAGAGAGGTGTCAACAAAGAAAGAAAATCTAAGCTACCAAGAGGTAAGAAAATAATTCCAGGGAAGTTGTTTATTCTTGAAGATATTGATGATCCACAGCCGACAACCTCAGGGACTTCTTCAACTAGTACAACCAGAGCAGAAAAGAAACGGAAGAATCCAGTAATGCCCACTTAGAAAAGCAATCCACAGGACAGAACTGTTAGCGGCAAAAACAAAGAAACTTCTGATGATATTGATGAAGTTTGTGTAATTTGTAGTCATTATGCACTGGCATAATTACAGAGGCAGAATAGACTGGATCAAACGTTTGTATTGCAAAAAATGGATCTGCGGTTTTTGTCATAGAAACAGCAAGGACTCTTACTTCGTGTGTGCGATATGTGAGGATGACGAAAATTCAGGCCCTGGACGATGATAGCGATAAATGTTATCAACCTTAAGTTGCCAATAGTTGCTTCCCAAAATGCACTTTATGTTAAAAAATGTTCTTGCATTTTATCATATTGTGTCGTTTACTTACAGTTAAAGTTTTGTAATGTATTTGTGGGATTTTTCAATAAATATGCGTTTCGTCAATCTGAAAGTAAGAAATAAATGTAAATGTTACACAAATAAAGGTTTGCTGATAACATAAACCTCAAATTGGGGAATTTCGACACTAGTATTTGAAAAACACGGCAATAAATGGAAAAAACTTGTGCATGTCAAAGTCACCCCACTTAGTACACCATTCTGACTTTATAACACTGTTATTGAAAAATCTAATGATATTGTGGGATTGAAGAGTTATCTAGTGTTATATTACAATTACACAATTACGGAACACTTGAAGGTACTGTTCATAAATGTGAAATGCAGGTCCAAAAGGTATCAAAGTAACCCCAGTTTACAGTATTCATTAATAATTCAGATGTTAGAACTTTTACCACATGTAAACTAAACACTTTTGGAGTAAAGGGCGAAATTATATCTATAAATTTACCAGTTATTAGTTCTTGTTATTCATACTAAAAAAAAAAAAAAAAAAAAAATCCTTTAGTGGCCCAGCAATATTTACCCAACACCCCAAATTTGCCCCAAAATGGGCATGCATTAATGAAGATCAAACATTTCCCCAAGCTTACTCAGTATTGCTCACAGAGGTGCAAACATCTAAATTAATAATCCAGAGGATCATTAGTATACCCACCTTTTTTACCACACTAGTCTTTTTATTTCCTTTACCCGGCTACCGTAGGTAATGGAAGCATTGTATTCTGTCCAAAATTCGATATTGAGCTTTCACAGGATTTACACGTTTTAAGGTCTCCTGAGTCCAAAAAAGTAGTATTTGGTAATTGGTCAGTGTGTGTGTGTGTACGTATGTGGGGAATCTTTTCACTATTACAATTCCGAAACTAATAAAGGTAGAACTACGAAACATCAGAATTGAGGCAGGTATGATATACAGATGATTTTTCTACTTTTGATGAAAATTGGAAAACCAAAAGAGGGACAGCGGAAATCGGAAGTGGGGACGTAAGACCATATCTCAAAAACGGCTCTAAAGATTTTCTTCAAAATTGCTATATAAATACTCTGTTAGATGTCCTTTCGTATGAATTAGTTTGTTCAGAAAAATTTATAGGCGTCCTCTATAAATAACTCAATTTCAGGTCTCGTAATTGCGTTCTTTTAAAATCGGCTGTACGGATTCGTTTCAGACTCACCATATTAACCCCTTTTTAGATATCCTTTTGAATGTAATTGTTATTTTCCGGTCAGTAATTGAGTATGCCAAATTTTAGTAAAAGTTAGTAAATCAAAAAAGGCTCTAACGATTTTCTTAAAAATTGTTACATGAACCCCTTATAGACATCCTTTCTCATGCATTACGTGATTATTACAGGAAAATTAACAGTCATCCTGATTAGGTACGCCAGTTTTAAATCTCGGAAATCAGAGTTTCAAAAAATAGCTTGACCGATTTTTACTTCGATTACTCGACTACCGTAGGTAAGAATTGTATTCGGTCCAAATATTTGATTTCGAGTTTTCAACTGATTTACACGTTTTAAGGTCTCCTGACTCCAAAAAAGTAGTTTTTGGCAATTGGCCAGTGTGTGTCTGTGTATATATACAATATGTATATGGGGAATTTTCTGGCTATTATATCTCCAAAACTAATAGAGGTAGAACTACGAAACTTTAGAATTGAGACAGGTCTGGAGTACAGATGAATTTTCAAAATTTTGGTGAAAACTGAAAAACCGGAAGTGGAGCATCGGAAACTGGAAATGAGACCGTAAGTTCGTATCTCAAAAATGACTCTAACGATTTTCTTCAAAGTTGCTATATAAACACTCTATTAGGTGTCCTTTCGTTTGTTAGTTCAGGAAAATTGAGAGGTGTCCTGTATAAATAGCTCAATATCAGGGCTCGCAAGTAAGTTCCTTTAAAAACAGCTGTACGAATATTTTTCAAAGTCGGCATATTAACTTCCTTTTAAATATCCTTTTGTATGTAATTATTGTTTTCCGGTCAATAATTGCGAATGCCAAGTTTTGGCAAAAGTTGGTATCTCAAAAATGGCTCTAACGATTTTCTTGAAAATGTTATATAAATCCATTTTAGATATCCTTTCTCATGTATTGCGTGGTTTTTACAGTTAAAATTAACAGCTATCCTGCTTATAGGTAGGACAGTTTTAGATCTCAAAAATTGCTGTTTCAAAAAATAAATGTACCATTTTTTTTTTCTGTTTGTATGTTATTTTTTAACATGCTACGTAAACTTTGTTTTATATGTCTTTACACATGTATCAAGTTTCTCTTACCGGAAAAATTTCAGCTTTCTACTTCGTTATGTCAATTTTATGTCTTCTGAACATATTATCTAAAAAAGAAAAAAAAAAAAAAAATGCATGTAATCCGTGTAATAGCATTGCTCTGGAAAAAAAAATCGAGTTCTGATACCATTTTTGCTGATTTTTTTGTAAAATGACCTCCTGAATCCGAATATAACTCCCATTTTGCCCAGTGACGCACGTTTCTAGAAACACCACTTCCACCCTCAACTTTTTACTTGTTCGATAATTTTATGACCATGAATATGATTTGATGAATGAAAAATAATTAATTTAACACCTAAAAACAAAAAAACATAAAGTTTAAAAAATAACATTAATAACAGATTAAAAAAATGTAAGATATGTAATACATAATTTCAGTGGCAAATCCCCTCAAAAATTTTCCCTTGTCACAAATGTCCATGTTTTACAATTTTCCAACTCTGTAGCACCTCAGAAGATATTTAACGGTTAAAATAATGCCTCCCCCCCATTTCTAAAAATCAAATGTATAGCCATAAAATCACCGATAAATGATAAAATTAGAGGCTATTCAAAAAAAAAAAAAAAAAAAAAGTGGGTGATAGGGCAAAATAGGCGTCATATTCGGACTCAGGAGGTCATTTTACAAAAGAATATGCTGAAATGATGCCAGAAGCAATTTTCATGCCGAGCAGTGTAGTGTGTAATGGAAGTCATGTGGTCGTTTCGCACGAAGTTTTTTTTCTTATTTTTTAACCCGCTATGTAAACTCTGTTTTATTAGGTTTTTATATATGAATCATCTTTTTCTTACTGTAAAATTATTGGTTGTCTACTTTGTTAGGTCAATTTTTTGTCTTATATCGCATCATAGCCTCCTAAACTAGATGTCTGCCGTGTGGCTCGGAAACTTGGCAACTGTTCAAGCGGTAGATAGCGCCACCTGGCACAGATTGCGCGACTTTTTTATTCAACAGTCACCAAAAAATTTTAAAAGTGGTATTTGGAATACATAAAAGGCGAATAGACTCGAAGAAACGTCGATTATATATATCATATATCGCTTCTTAAAATTCTTGGTGACAATTAAATAAAAAAGTCACGCAATCTGTGCCAGATGGCGCTGTCTACCGCTTGAACTGTTGCCAAGTTTCCGAGCCACGCGGAAGGCATCTAGTTTAGGAGGCTGTGATCATATTATCTCCAAAAAGTGTACATAATAAGTGTAATATGTGGGTAATGGAAAGTCGTGTGGTTGTTTCACACCAGATTTTTTTAGAGTACTTTTCTTCTTATTTCATTTTAAATACACTTTAAAAAATTCCTACAAAAATTAAGTGGTGTAGAAATAGTGGTAGGTAGTAACAACACTCTGGATTAAATTGGCAGCTATATCCTCAATATTGACCAGAGTTAGATCTGTTTTAAATTTTATTCGACAATTTTTTTCTTTTTTTAATTAACATTTTTTTTAAGCAAAAGAAGACATAAAACAAATTTAGCAACATTATAAATGTTGTAAATATAAATTTCAGCTTTCCATCTCTAATAATCTCCAGTATTATCTAATATTAGAAAGAAAAAATGTATGCCATAAAATATTGTCCGATTCAATAAACTCTGATATTGGCCGATATTATTGTGCTTCTGGGGATTAATGAAAAAATAATATGTCACAGAAACAACTATATGTGTATCACTGAATGCATAGGTTATTCTATCAAATTTGTTTCTGTTGAAATACGAGAATTATATTCTCAATATATTTGGAGTAAAAATTAAATAGTAATAATGCCAGTTTCACACAATTAAAGAAACTTTTGTTATGTGTGTAAAAATGCGCATTTTACATACAACAAACTGTTAGTTTTTACTATCAGTATTTCCAATTACTAAATCCTCTTTCTCCTAAGCACACGCCCATAAATTACAAACATCAGAAAGTAATTATTTTAATCGTATATTTAGTCTTTTTTAAGGTTTTAATTTATTATATTATTACATTTTATTTTGAAGCTAAGCAATTAATCAAAGTAGAAAGATAAACCAACTGATAAAATCAGGAAAGAATGAAAATAAAATATTCTACTTACCTTGACCATCAAGTAACAGGTTCTCTGGCTTTATATCTCTAAAAATTAAGAAGAAAAAAAAGATAAACTTTAATAATATTCAAATGGAAACTTTGTGAAAGCATATTCGAATATCTTTTAAGTAGATTCAAGCAATACTTTGACCTGACGAAGCAGAACAATGGAACTGAACAAACTTTAGTTAAGTAGTTCTGATGTTATCTTTGTTAAACAAATGAGAGCTTCATTACTGTTTTAAAAGTATCGTTTAAACAAGTGGAGAAAGAAATTTTAAGTAATGGAAATTTATTGCTTGTGCTTAAATTTAAATAAAGAGTCTGTTTATTTTATACCTTGTGGTTAGTTATTTCTTATTTACGGCTGTTTAAAATTCATTGTTAGTGTATGTCAGAGCTAATTTCTTTCTTTCTTCCTTTTTTTTTTTTGTTTTTTTTTTTATTTTGTTACCTGAAAAGATGTTTCATTTTTTGAAAGTTCTCATTTAGTGTTTAGTTTAATTAAATCGTGTTAAAAGTCATGTAAGTTATTGGAAGATTGAAAAATGCGCACTCAGACTTATATTTCGAAAGTAAAATGTTTCGTGAAAAATTTGCTAATGAAATGAAACGGAAAAGTAAAACAGAAATTAAATAAGAAATACTTTTTATCATTGAAACATGTACAGGTGTCCACTAATCGGTTCCCGATTTTGAAGTTAAATTACTCCTAAACAAAGATAGGTAGAGGAACGAAACAAATGGCATGTTTATTTTGAAAGCTGTAAAAATCTTTTACATGAGAATCAAAATTTCTTACAAGTATTGTCAAAAGGTGGTGTTGTTGGCAATGAACGTTGCCATTCACGCAAATGGGATTCGTCTGTGAACCAAATGCATCGAGAGTCGAATCGATCTTCATTAATAATTTTTAGCATGTTATGTGCGAAAATTTCTCTTTGTTGCACAATTCGAGCTGGAATGGAGTGGTGACATTGGATCTTAAACGGAAACATGAGTAGATTATTTCTCAGAAATGTACGGGAGCTGGATGGCTTCAATCCTGATTCTAATGCGGGTCGCAATAGCCCAGTCGGTAGAGCGCCGGCCTCGTAATTGAAAAATTGCGGGTTCAGTACTCGAGCCGGCCAAAGACCGTCGTGTACACTAATGGTGGATGGTGCACGTAAAATCTGTCGTGGCCGCAGTGTCCTCCATGTTCCCATCAAAAATTACCCCTCTGGGGGTCACCGAAGCGGGAAAGCCATCCCTTCCGTGAAGGATCAAAATTGTGATGGCATCTCTTCGGACCACCTCTAGAGGTGTGTCCCAGACCGTCGCCAATTGCCCATCTGCGCAGCACTAGTGCGACGTAAAACCCAACCAACCAACCTGATTCTATTGCAATTCTTCTTATAGATTTTCTCGGATACTTGTGTATAAGATTTTTAAAACTTTCAAAATAAACATGCCGTTTATTTCATTCTTCTACCTATCTTTGTTTAGGAGTAATTAAATTTAAAAATCAGGAGCCCATTAGTGGATACGCTGTTTTTACACACATATATTTTGCAACAAAAATCGAGCTTTATAATCGTAAAAGCGAATAGATAAAAATAGCTATAAATCTGCATTTAAAAATAATTTATTTCGTTAACTTTCATTACAAAAGTATCATTGATTGATAATAAGTAGCATTTATTTCAACTCAGAGCAAATTTTAATACTTTGCACTTACATATATTTAATGTTAGAATATGTTATAACAGAGTTTCCTCGATCTCGTCTTTTTATAAGCACTCTTCTACAAGTATTATCTTAAAATAAATTTCTTCTTAAATAAACAATGTACAGGGTGGGCGGGAAGTAACTCCCTATTTTGAATTTGGAATAGCTATTGATGTTATGTGTAGATTGCAATGGAAGTTACCTTGTTTTGTAGACTGTAGTGTGGCATTATTTGCAATATTTCCCCCTTTTTCATATGTCTAATATATGGCAGGAGCTTGATGAGTGATTCACTGGAAGCTGGATAGGCTGCCGAGGCTGCTTTACAGAATGCCCTGCGCGTATTTCAGACCTCACCCCATGCGATAACTTTTTATAGGGGTGGGTTAAGGAAAAATTGTACCACAGCAAAACTCAAACTCTTGGTTCTTCTCTTTGTTCTCCTTGAGAACAAAATCCATAAGGTCAGAAGTGGTGTCCCTGATATGTTCTTGCGGAAGACCGTAGCAAAAGTACCCGTTCGTTTAAGACAGTGTATAGAAAATACTGGGGCACACATTGAATTGTAACTTCTGTAATTATCATGCCACACAATAAACTAAGCGTGTACAAAAAATTGCCTTCATACCTACATTCGTTTAGGAGAAAAAAAATTATTTGCAGTAGTGAGTTACTTTCCGCTCACCCTGTACATTTAAGGATAAATTTATTATAAAATTAATAGTTGTTGAAGAGTGCTTATAAATGTTCGGGCCATGGTAACACTGTATAAACTAAACATATAGAGACATAAATGTTTGTCTGATAAATTTTATCTAAATAAAAAAAAAAAAAAAAAAAAAAAAAAAAATCTAAAGCAAATAATACTCGTAAGAAATAAGTCGTTTTTAAAATATAAATAAATTTTTGTATGCATGCTAGGACAGAGGTACAGTAGAACCTCGATTATCCGAAGTAATTGGGACCGAACCTACTTCGGATAATCGAGAATTCATCAATAATCATCTAGTTTAATATGTAGTATCGTCATTGAACTGGTATTATGACTATTTTAACTGTTAAATAAATTAAAATCATAAATGAAAATAAATTTATTTCTGAAACAAAAACTTACAATGGTTTAAATGCAAGCTTGATCTGATGTAAATTGGCAATCCTTTGCCGTGCAGCACTACCCCAAGTTAAAGAGAATACGTTCTTTGTACTTGCTTACAATCAGAGGGTGCAATAATATTCGATTGTTCTGGGACTCGGCAGTATGACTTTCCAAATTTCGAAATGGGGTATATTTTTGTTTAGAACAAGGCCGTTTGAAAGTGAGGAAGAGTACACTCATACTGAGAATTGAGCTTGCGAGAATGAATTCTAAGAAAGGGAATTCCAAAATATTTATCTGCACTCGTAGTTTGGAAAGGACGGCTTGCATGCAAAAGAACTTTAAAAATGCATGTTTGTAAAGAGAAAATTTTGGATGATAGTAGAAAGGGAAAAAAAAAAGTGAAGAAGAAACCGACTTCGGTTAACGGAGAGTAGTTTCGGTTAATCGAGGTTCGGATATTCAAGGTTCTACTGTACTTTCTACCTATTTTCAAAAATGTGATAGCGCATTGAAATATTTTAAAGTATATAGAAAAATCTCAAATAAAACTATTTGATACAAATAAACTGTTTTCCAGGCATCATCAGATTTGTATGTTTAAATTTAGAATTTATAAACAAATTAATAAAAGTCAAACAGAAATTATTGCTTCTCCTAGTCTTACACAGTGAAGAGAGGGCATGGATACTGCCAAAAGGAAATTTAGCCGTACTCATGGCTCGCATGTTGGTTTATGAGAAGTGGAAGGCAGGCCTAAAATATAGAAAATCATGAGACATTCTGAAAATGCCTTTGGTAAGATTTTAGGCATTAATGCTATAGGTGAGAAAGCAACACTTGCACTTCTGTTTGTGTACTTGTTGTCTCATTGTGGAAAAGCATTGAAAGAGAGAGAGAGAGAGAGAGAGAGAGAGAGAGAGAGACGGTGTATGTACATACAAATTTCTGTCAGAATAGATGATTATGAAAAAGAAACTGGCAATGACCTTTTGGGAGCAAATGTATAAAAATTGGTAATGCTCCCAGAAAGCAATGAATAAACCAGTGAAAACATATGATAAACACAACATAAGCAAAATTAAATCGGCGAGGGGACACTCTCAAAAGTGGCGAAGGACCCTAAAACGGGCGATGGAAAACTTATTTGACAGAGATCGTTAACACATTCCAGAAGAAGAATCAATTCAAGGTTTACATACAAACGGAACGCTTGCAACTTCGATGACGTAAATTCTGCAAGTTTTTTGCAAATACAGTTGACAGCAAAAGTATCCGAGCACTAGCAAAAATTCTTATAAAAAAAAAGTACACTGAATGTAGTTTTGTTAAATAAATCCTTGAAGAATCCTGTTTTTAGTCAGTCTAAGAACACGATTCGACAAGGATTTATTTAACAAAACAGTGTTAAGTGTGCTTTTTTTACATAGGAATTTTTGCTAGTGCTCGGATACTTTTGCTGCCGGCTGTCGTCATACATTTGGAACGCTTGCAAACGGTTGCAGACGGCTTTGCAAACGGATGTGTTTCATTTGTATGTACCCCCTAAATCATGTATGGTTTCAATTTTCAAATAGGCATTGAAAATCCGTTCACAGTCTATCTTCAGTTAAAAAATTACTTTAAGTACGTGAATAACTTTTGAAATATTGTAAGAGTACAATCTTTCAGATTAAGAGGAAATCACGACTATTATGTAATATAACTAGAATGGTCAGTTTCAAATTTGAGCTAAATAAGTGACACTGACTGGAATCTCATCGGAAAAATCAAATAGCACAATGTCTTTTATAAAAAATCTCTAAAAAATAAAGAGTTAAATTGAACACGTGTCATTTGTATTAAATATATTTAAAACACTTTAAACACACGTAAATATAAATTTATTTAAAAGATGTTAATTTTTTTTTTTTTTTTTTTTTTTTTAATCCAAAGCTTTTCGCTTTAATAGTAAAGCATCATCAGGGATTTATGATTCGTTTCTATTGCGCAGTTTTAAATATGTTTTCTTTTTACAGTCAACAGTTAAGTCTTTTAATAACGTGATATATTTTAAATATCAGCAAAAAACAATATGAATTCCGGTAGATGTTGGACCAAGGAGTTAAGAAAAGTGAGAGAAGCTGGAACTATTGCATATCATACGAGGTTATTGTAGGAGAAAAAAACATCATGAATTAGCAGAAATAAACTATTAACTATTTTATAATATTGTGCCAAATTATTGGTAAAATTGCAGCATCTTTGGGATTTATTGCATTTTTGCATTTAATTATATGAATAGCTTCGGAAATGTAGAGTTCTTGGATATTAGATGGTGCTGTAATAATTTTGGCTTTATCCCATATAGGGTTGGCGTTTGTGTTGGCATAGATGAAGTCGACTAGAGTAGAACTATTTGCTTCTTTTATATTTCGTATATGTTCTTGTATTCTTTTATTTAAAGTCCTCTTGGTCTGTCAATATAATAGAAAAGTTCTTTATTGCTTTCTATGGGAATTTGATAGACTCCTCCAGTGGGTCCATTTAAGTCGCGGTCATGAAGGGTTAGTTGTTTAATAGTTATAGGAGAACTAAATGGGATAAAGAAATTAAATTTACGTTGTATATAATGTTTAAAGCTATAGTATTCTTTACAGAAAGGGAGACTATTAGTGTAACGAAATTTTAGAGTTGAATCTAGAGTGGGATTATTAGGTTTAATTAGCATGCGATTTTTTATTCTATTAACTAATCTTATAATACTAGATTTACTATATCCCGCAGCAGTACCTATTTGAATAAAATTGTTAATTTGTTGTTTTTCATTAAATTTAAAAGTGGTATAATTTATAGCTCGGGTAATGTAGGAATTAAAATCATTACATTACCCGAGCTATAAATTATACCACTTTTAAATTTAATGAAAAACAACAAATTAACAATATTATTCAAATAGGTACTGCTGCGGGATATAGTAAATCTAGTATTATAAGATTAGTTAATAGAATAAAAAATCGCATGCTAATTAAACCTAATAATCCTACTCTAGATTCAACTCTAAAATTTCGTTACACTAATTGTCTCCCTTTCTGTAAAGAATTCTATAGCTTTAAACATTATATACAACGTAAATTTAATTTCTTTATCCCATTCAGTTCTCCTATAACTATTAAACAACTAACCCTTCATGACCGCGACTTAAATGGACCCACTGGAGGAGTCTATCAAATTCCCATAGAAAGCAATAAAGAACTTTTCTATTATATTGGACAGACCAAGAGGACTTTAAATAAAAGAATACAAGAACATATACGAAATATAAAAGAAGCAAATAGTTCTACTCTAGTCGACTTCATCTATGCCAACACAAACGCCAACCCTATATGGGATAAAGCCAAAATTATTACAGCACCATCTAATATCCAAGAACTCTACATTTCCGAAGCTATTCATATAATTAAATGCAAAAATGCAATAAATTCCAAAGATGCTGCAATTTTACCAATAATTTGGCACAATATTATAAAATAGTTAATAGTTTATTTCTGCTAATTCATGATGTTTTTTTCTCCTACAATAACCTCGTATGATATGCAATAGTTCCAGCTTCTCTCACTTTTCTTAACTCCTTGGTCCAACCTCTACAGGAATTCATATTGTTTTTTGCTGATATTTAAAATATATCACGTTATTAAAAGACTTAACTGTTGACTGTAAAAAGAAAACATATTTAAAACTGCGCAATAGAAACGAATCATAAATCCCTGATGATGCTTTACTATTAAAGCGAAAAGCTTTGGATAAAAAAAAAAAAAAAAAAAAAAATTAACATCTTTTAAATAAATTTATATTTACGTGTGTTTAAAGTGTTTTAAATATATTTAATACAATGTCTTTTCCTTTTCCAAAGATAGATCAATGAACAGAGAACACATTCCCCATAATTCTTTATTCGAAGGATTTATCTGGAGAAAATTGAAAAGGTTATATAATAAAAGATGAAGCTTAGGTTATTTTAAGTAGATGAAACAGGAAAAAAATTAAAAATAAAAATCTGTATTACGTTAAAACTATTGGATGTAATCGCAGTCTTCCTTGGATTTTTCGTGGCAATAAATTAAGAGACTTACTAAGAAAGGTAATACTAATTTACGCAATTAGGTACAGTCGGTAACAAAAGTCTCCGAACACTAGCTAAAATTTCTATACAAAAAAGTACGCTTAATATAGTTTTGTTAAATAAATCCTTGTCGAATCCTGTTCTTAGTCAGTCTAAAAACAGGATTCGACAAGGATTTATTAAAAAAAAAACTGCATTAAGTGTACTTATTTATATAGGAATTTTTGCTAGTGTCCGGAGATTTTTGTTACCGACTGAATACAATTAAGTGTTACAGAAAAAATTAAGGAAATGGGAAAATAATTTAGGAAAATAAATGGTTTTCGAATTTGCCGAGCCACTTAATTCTATTCGCAATCGAATGTTTATTGTTAAGACGAGTAAACGAAAATTAAACGTGGTTTAAAGAATTTGAAAACAGTTTTGTGAATGAACTTATAATGGAAACTTCGTATATACCGGCAAATTACAAAAAAGGCAGATAATATCTGAGATCAATTCCACAAGCTATACCACTAACTTATTATATGTAACTTCAAATATGTACTATCAGCTTTTTATCACAGCATCTGCAGTTGATACAGCAAATACAATCAAATATTAATTTCCTGGAAGCAATGTATCAAAAATAAAAATTGATTGAAATCAAACCATAACCGCTTATCAGAATACCAGACTAATTTTCTTAAACTAGTGGATCTGCAGATCAGGAGCCTCAACGTCCTATTTGCATCACACATTATTCAACAGACCAGATTTATTTATCCCTTTTTTTATAGTATATATATATATATTGATTCGATTGATTTGTTACATAAACAGAAGCGTTTCTGAGAGGGGCTGCCGCCCCCTCAACCCCCCACCGTATCTCTCTTTCTATAATTCTCTCTCTCTATATGTATATATATGTATTTCTAATAACTGATTGTCTTGTATTAATTCCCTGTAATTCATAATTACTTGAACCAAATTTCATGCAAAATGATAGCATAGCATTTCGGAATTATTTTGTGTAACCCTATAAATCAATTACCAACTCTATGCCCCATCATTTGGATGATTACAGTGCGTCATCGGAATTCTTTTGTGGGGTCCCGTAAATAAATTATTTAGTCTATACATATCCTTTTTCTAGAGAAAACATGCTTTTAAGCATTTTTATAATGTATGTTAATTCCATTATGTTGAATGCAGCATAAACGCATTAAAGTGCGCTTAAATAAAAATTTGTTCATAGGCTCTAATGCTATGAAATTCTTTTGCGCGTCTCAGTAAACGAACCATAAACATCGTATACACCAGTAAAAACTATTCAGATTATTATAAGATTTTTATGAATAATTGTTCGAAATTTGACATAATTTGGCTGATTACGTTACATTGTCAGAACACTTTTGTATGGCCCTGTAATTAGGAAGCTCTATATTTTCTGCAGAAAACATAAATTTAAGCATTTCAGTAATGTACGCTAATTTCATTCTGTTGATAGCAAAGGAATGATGCCAAAATGCGTTTAAACAAAATTCACCGTATATGCTGTAATTATAAGAATTTTGCCATGTCCCTGTACACAATCCATAAAAAATATCGACATAAAAATTATATAGCTATTTCTATACAGAGCTTGAATGCGTGTGCCAATTTGCAAGTCTATCGGAGGATTTTTGCGGCCGCTATTGCGGTACATATAAATTCTGCCCATAGGCCGTAATGATAAGAAAAAATTTGGTGTGTCCCTTTACACGAACTACAAATGGAATACACACCCAAAATTATACAGCTAAAATTCTGTGTGGTCCATAAATATGTGTATCAAATTGCAAGTCAATAACTTGATTTTTGCGGTGGCTATCGCTGTACATACAAATTCTTCCCATAGGCCGTACTGATAAGAAAAACTTTGGCATGTCCCTGTACACGAACTACAAATAGAACACACACCCGAAATTATACAGCTGATTCCATGGGGCTCATGAACATGTGTACCAAATTTCAAGTCAATAGCTTGATTTTTGCGGCCGCTGTCGCACGACAGACAGACAGACGGACACACACACACAGATCCCAAAATCTTTTTGAGTCTCAACAGAGGGTCTTCCGTTTCGGCAAAAATTGCAAGTCAACAGCTTGATTTTTGCGGTGGCTATTGCAGTACATACAAATTTTTCCCATAGGCTGTAATGATAGGAAAAACTTTGGCTTGTCCCTGTACACGAATTACAAATTAAATACACACCCAAAGCTATACAGCTGATTCCGTGGGGCTCATGAACATGTGTACCAAATTTCAAGTCATTAGCGTGATTTTTGCGACCGTTATCGGGCGACAGACAGACAGACAGACAAACAAACACACAGACGGAACCCAAAACTGTTTTGAGTCTCAACAGAGAGCCTCCACTGACGTTTCGGCAATAAATGGAATAAGAAATGGGTATCTAACTCTCAACTCTCACTGATAGCTTTGCCAACCTTCTAAGGTATATTCCATCGACCTATCGAATTAATAGATTCGATTATCCACAGTACAGTCGGTAACAAAAGTGTCCGAACACTAGCAAAAATTCTTATGTAAAAAAAGTACGCTTCAGACTGTTTTGTTAAATAAATCCTTGTCGAATACTGATCTTAGTCAGTGTAAGAACATCATGATTCGATGAGGATTTATTTACCAAAACCGTATGAAGCGTGCTTTTTTTACATAGGAATTTTTGCTAGTGTTCGGGCACTTTTGTTACCGACTGTAACTTGTCGAGCGATTATCGATCTAAACTGCTTCATGTATTTTAGGGAATTGCTTAACGGCCCTCTTCAATTACCGTCGCCGGATGCCCGAGCCAATGTTTTTCTATGGGAAAATTTTCTTTACAAATAACTTATTAACTAATGCATATTTCTAAATTCTGTTTTCACATTCAGGAAATTCCCAACTGTTAAAGTGACGCACCTTTTTTAAAAATGTATTTTTTTAATTTTTAATATTTTATTTTGAAATTGCAAAATGAAAAAAATTACATATTGAAAATTCGTATTTTGCAGCTTCGACATAAAATATAAAAAATTTAAAAAAATAATTTTTTAAAAAAGGTCCGTCAATTTAACAGCTGGGAATATTCAGAATGTGAAAACAGAATTTAAAAATATGTATTAGTTAATAAGTTATTTGTAAAGAAAAATTTCCCCTTTGAATAACATTAGTTTCGGCTTCCGGCGGCGGTGAGTCTCACCGCCGTGTTAAAATGTTGTTAAAAATGTGTTAAAAATGTTGTTTGAAACTCTATATCATAACTATCTTTTATTTCAAATCAGAAAAAAGCACAAGTAACTAAAGAATTTAAAATTGGTTTTTATATTTTACGTCCCTGTTAGTATCTCAAGTGTTTCACAGATTTTTTTTTTTTTTTTTTTTTTTTTTTTTTTAATCACTTTAGACGTCATTCTTAGTCAATCTTTTCACCCTATTTCGTGGTTTGAAACGAGATGTTTTTTTTTTTTTCCTTTTTAATCGTAAAAGTATATTGTATGTGTACCACGTTTTATTTTTCAATCTCCGTATTGAATGTTTTTTGAATAAAAATTTCTTTCTCTTCATCTAAGGAAAAGTAGAATTTTGTAAAATAAATAAATTTACAGTTTTTTCTAATAAAATTTTAGTTTTATGTGATTTCTACTTTCGAACATTTTTATCTAGGGGTCATTTTGCCCATAGCTTAAATTTAACTTCAGTAAACATAATAAAATTCACAAGGCAAAGAAACTTATAAATGAATAATGGAAAGGAAACTATTAAAAAAAAAAGAAAAATAAAAATCCAAAAACAAAGAAAAAAAGAGGATGGATTAGAGCTACGCAGATACAGTGGGTAAAAAGAACAATAAAAAAATCCTAATTAGTCCCAGAATACAATTGTATGACTCTTACTTAAAATAGCGTGAAAATAAATTCATTTAAAAAACTACCAGTGTAACTAAACAAATATATAAAAAACATATAAAAAAGTATTTTTTTTTCTTTAATCATTAAATAGTATTAATAAGTTTTATCTGAAACCCTTCATTTTTATTTTTCCTTTCTTAACAGCACTGCAGATGTATTTATTGCTCAATTCGGCCACTGTCACTGAAAGCAATCAATCAAATATAAACGGCCGTGAACATGAATCATAGTAATGAATTATATTCTTAGATGCATCAAACTTATCTACCAATCATGCTCGACACATAAATTATAAAAATCTAATCTTTTAACACACCTGTGCAGAATCCTCTTTGATTTGAGATAATCTAGAGCAAGTGCTAGTTCGCTGATGTAAATCAGAACTTGAGTTTCTTGGAGGTGGCTCTGTTCTTGTAGACAACGCCTCAAGTCGCCTCCAGGCAACAATTCGAAAATCGTGTAGATGGTCTCGTCATCCTGAAATAGAGTTTTTAAAGCAAATCATTCCGTCACTAAATAGCAATTGATATAAAAACAATTTTGAAAGGCGATTATTCATCGACCTTATTTTTTTTAAATAGAAATCTAGTCATTCCAATGATTTATTAATGATTAATATTTAAGAGTACTCGAATAAGTTAAAAATAATCTATATTTATTGCCAGTCATTAGATTCTTCATGATCCTTTGACATACGGTCATAAATTTGTTTTTGTGGTAATGTGCTCTTTTTTTAATTTCTGTCTTCATAAATTTATGAATTGGTGTATGTCTTTCACATTTTAAAAATATGTTGGTAAGAAACTTGATAAATACGTTAATGGCAATTTAAACAGACATATAATAAAGACACGATAATGCCTCGCTACTTAATAAAAATAATGTTTTTGAAGTAGAATTTAATTTTTTCTACCTCATTAGGTTGATTTCTTTAGAATTCGATCTATTTCAATCACTTAGTTTACATAGCTTTGTCAATATTCTAGCTCTCTCTATCACTTTCTATAAATATAATGGATTAATGGGAAATAAATATTTAGTGAGAAATTTGTCATCGCTGTAACTTCCAAAACACTGAATCAGTTCGATTTTTTTTTTTTTTAACTTTAAGTATGTGATTGCTCAAAATTACACTTTTGTGCACTTAAAAAAAAAAAAAAAAAAAAAAAAAGTAATTTTTGTTTTACATGTTGCAATGACCAAACTTCATTAAAAAAAAAAAAAAAAAAAAAAAAAAAACTCTCAGCATCAATAACCTTTTAGAAAAGTTAAATAATAAAAACCAAATAAATTATTTTTTTAATACTATTTAAATTAAATATAGTAATAGTTCACCCATTACATTCCAAAGAGTAATACATCATACCATATTTCACAAGAAACTTAAGAACAGGTCATATATAGATTTACATACCTGAAATGTAAACCACAGTGTTACAATAAATGGATGGCTGAGTGAAGTGAGAATCTCAATTTCATTTATAATGGAATTGATATGGTCTTCTTTCGAGTCTTTGCTTATTAATTTCATTGCATAGCGTACTCGAGAATTCCGCTTTTCAACTGCATAAACCTAAAATGCACAATTTCTTTTTCATTACAATTAAAATATGGTTTCGATAATACACAGAGCATTGATTCTTAAAGGAATAACACCACTAAATATTTAGAAATGAGTAAATAGTCATATCACTGTAAAAAAATAATGTTAGTTCTTACAGCAGGATGTGCTCGTGCTGGCAATATGGGTGCCAGCCCATTCTGCTGTTAAAAAGAAGTAATTTACAACAGAAACAACTGTAAAAGGCCCTCTCTTTACAGATGTTGCCTTTGTAAATTACCTTATTTAACAGCAGAATGGGTGCCAGCACATTCTGCTGTAAGAACTACCATTATTTTTTAAAGTGTACTACAATAACCTTCTATCCTTTTGCTACTATTACTAATGATTAATCTATATAAATAAAGAGAAGTGTCTCTGTGTGTATCTATCTGCGCTCTGGTGCTCACACTATTGATCGCAGAGCTTCCAAATTTGGCATATAGGCACCTGGGACCCTGAAGGTATGCACCTCATCGAGATTTTTTCGAATTTGGAATTTGAATTTTTTAAATTCCTGTTTTTTCGATTTTAAACATTGGCTTTTATGTTTCATTTTTCATGAATTTATTCTTCGATTGTAATCGTCTGCGTATCTTAGCAACGGCTATTATGCAATTCATTTTTTATTTAATACATTCATTTAAAGGCGATTTTCTTCTTTTTTTAAAATTATTTTTATATTTATTGAAAATCAAATGGTAACGCTATAGAAATAAATTGTTACGTTTATGTATAAATTTTATTTGTATAACAACTTTTTATTTTTCATTTTTTTAATTAATTCTTTTAAAAGAAAAATATTTATTATTATTATTATTTATAATATTTATTGGGTGAAAAAAATGGTAGTTTATAGTAGAAAGGATTAAACTGATTAAAATTCGTTTGTTTTTCATGTATTTAATTCCTTTTAAAAGAAAATCTACTTTTTTATTTTATTTTATTGCACTGGTCGTAAACAAATCGTAATATAGTGTAAATAACGGGGGTTATAAAACACATGGTTCAAAAACTAAAATATATACTAGATACTGAGATGCAGTCATCTTTAAAATCGTAGTTCTTAAATAACAGAAAATACACAAGTCGTCGATAAATACCAGATAGAAGTGCCCGGGAAAGACCTTTCTGTAGACTAAAGCGATTTCGTTTTTTTCTTTTTTTATGTGTAATGGGATGTAAAAAATAAATACTGATCCAATTCTTTTGAAAATTCATTTAAATATAATGACCAGCGAAGCGGGCGTAGCCTGCTAGTACATAATAAATCGAAAGTTAATGGTAAATAATTACAACCGAGTCTAAGGAACAGATGTAATGATCATACATCCATTAAAATATATGATGAAACTGATATTGATTGTATAGAAAATAATATTGATAAATTTAATTTTTTAAAGGTGCACTCAATTAGACTTTGGGGCTGACATACGCTTGCAAACAATATAAAATTTTGTAAAATTGTGAGACAAAATGAGTAAAAATAAAACAAGATTTTTGGATATAAATTTTTTAGTTCGGCGAAATTATCAATTAAATTTATTATTTGACTTAAAGACTGGCCTATTTGATAGACTTAAATATTGTAAGCTTGGTGATACTTAACGATGTTATGCGAAACATTGCCGAATTCGGCGATAACAATCAGTTGGCAAAATAATGGCTATCTTAATACGAAATTGCTAACTTCACAAAAGTGTCATTTAAATCTATTATTAGACAAAATCTTTTTGTGTATTCATCGACTATAAATTAAATAAAATTTAATGCTCTTTTAACTGATATCAAAGAATTATATTATGTATTTCAGTAATTATGGTATAACATAATTGATCATTTTGACAATTACTTAATAGTATTTACATTCACTTTAATACCTTGTTCTCTCAAGCATTGTTTATATTTATCAAATATTTTTGTGGGTTAAACAGAATTCGAAAAATTAAACACATATTTATACGTTTCAATACAGTAAATAAAATAATACAAAAATACAAACGAAAAGTAACACTGAATTATTACATAAATTAAAACTTCTAAAATAACTAATTTTCATTCCTAAATGAATATTACCAAATCATCATATAATTTAATTACACAGGTTTGCAAAATCGTACTTTAATTTTTTTTCTCCCCTTCTACTGCGTTAGGTGTTTCCAATGTGTTTTGATACGCTGAATTCAGAAATGATTGTATTTTCTTTCTAGCGCTTAACACTTTCGCGACCGGCATACTTTTGCCTTTTTTAAAACTCACTTCCGGGGAATATTGATGTAAACTAAAGCTAGTTGCCTCAAACTTTTGATGTTTAAACGTGGATGAAAGATGAGTGTAATGTTTTGAAATGTGACTCCTGTAATTACCTGAAGAATTACCTGAAGCTATCAAAGAATTGATACTCTAATAATACTATCGAAATAATAATGAAGTATTGATTCCATAGAAATTCTTGAAATGACGTGAATTCACGTCAGTGGTAACATAGAATCTGAAAAGATGTGAATTTACGGCAGCAGCAATTAGCTACAGGTTGAAATGACGTGAATTCACGTCAGCGGACGCGAATGTGCTAAGGGATTTTCACAAAGTAAGGTGAAAATCAGAAGAATTTACTTAGAAGCTATAATAAATTCAATACAATCTATATAATATTTCTCTAACGCGGACCAGTTTCAATTATGTTTTGTCAAAACGATACGATACGCGAGGATAAAAAAATAATATTTATACATGGACAATATTTAAGCACACGGACTTAGCTCAATGGATTAACAAGAAAAAATTACGATATTTGTCTGATGAGATTATTTTACGAAAAAATGTGTTTTTAACAGTTGTTTCTTCAGAATCTTTATAAGCGTCATTTTAAACCGAGCAATATTTTAAAGATATACACAGAATATGAACTTTTGTGTCATAAATTGACTAAAAAACACAATCATAAAAAATATAATCAAAATAGGAATTATGTTATTTTATTTTATTTATTCCTTTAAAATACACACACACACACACACACACACACATATATATATATACCAAAATTAATAAAAAGTCATCGCCAACATGGCGACAAAAATTTAAAAGGCATCGTGGAAGTCCTATATTAAAACTGTACTGCCTGTGGAAGTATGAAAACTGGGTCGTGAATCATGAATTTTATTTGGAAACCTTTCTTCGAATGATTTTGGTTTCACTATTGTACAGTCAGGGAAAAAAAAAACGCAACACCCGCTGTAATTTCGTTATTAATTGACGCAAGAACATCTAATACACATAATTCAACAGGAAATTCAAAGCACTTTCTGAATATGTCGTCAAATTTGAATTAGGGGTCATCAACATATTGAAATGAGTGCCAACTTTGATTTTTTTCAATAGCAACACCCAATTTTGACTTAATTTTCGAATTTCTGAGAGTCTGGCAGTGCGAAAAAGTATACTGTTTATGTACTTTATCTTTAGTATTTATAGAGTTATAATAAAAAATGTGTTAGGGGGTTATCTATAAATGTAGAAAAATAAAATTAAGATCCTATAAGAAATAGAGAAAATTTTAATGTTTCACACCGGAAATCTTTCAGGACAAAAAATATTTATAGAAATTAATAAAACGTTGCCTCATTTTCAGTTCCTTAATTATCCTGAATTCAATTTTTTAGATTTACATATGCTTCAGTACTTTTTTAGATAATTTTAGGTCTATTTAAATCATTACACTTGCGATTACTCCATACAGAAATCTGAAAAAAGCGCAATATTTTTCAAGTAAAAGTGTCTATCATGGCTGTACTGATCATCAATAAAGCTTAAAATTTCTTTCGTAAGTGTAACATAATATACGAAATGAAATATATATATATATATATACAACAACACATAAACTAAATTTTTTCGGATAAATTATTCTAAGTGTTCATGAAGTAAATATTAAACAATTTTAATCGCACTTACCAGTTTTGGATCAGTTGAAATCTTTGGAACTGTACGATTCGTTTTATAATTTCTATGAAAATATAATTTCTTAATTAACCCTTTCGCGACCGCTTACGCAGATTCACGCCATTTGAAAATATGTAACTCTGTCAGTGGGCGTTTCTTCCGTAATTTGTGTGTTACATATTTCTTAAGTGTGTACCCAGTGTTCATATTTTTGCAATAAAATATACTATGGATAGAAATATATTGATTAGAAAGAATATAATTATAATGCATATTCATTTGTAATATAATTGTGAATACAGAAAATTTGTTCTGAAATATTTTATTTTGAGAGTATAACGCCCGTAGGCGGGTCTTACTGTCAAAAAGACAAAATCCTGCAGTCGCAAAAAGTGTTAAAATATATTTATAAAAGTTAAAGTATGTTTTTAAAAATGTATAAAGTTAAAATATATTAATAAAATTTTAAAGAATAAAGTGTCCTTAAAATAATAATCGTCCCCTACAAAATAAATAAATAAGTAAATAAATAAAATAAAATAAAGCAATATATGAAGCAAATGATTAAGCCTTTTTTACTATGACGGTAATTAAGAAACGATTTTACATGTCTGTCTTGCATTCCAATTCCATTCGTTTCTTATATTTGACAATTTCACATTAAACCTATTTTTCTATTTAAAACAGTAAACCCCGCATATTTAATTAATTTTTTTCTTCTAGTATTTGTTTAAAAGATTCAAAATTAATCACCAATTAATCGATGAAGTAAATACCACTTGTGCATATTTTTGTCAACATAAAATAAGGGGTTTAACACGAATACTCAATGTCACATTTGCTTTTCTTTACTGTATTGTTTTGTTTTGAAGAACGATGAAGGCGGGGCTTGTCTTCTTTAGAAAACAGGAATTCTTGATGCTAACACTAATGTCTAAAAATCATCATTTTTGTTTCATTTCTTTGCGTTTGACTTTGTTGTTATATAATTTGACCCGTAAATAAAAAATAAAAGTATTTTGTTTAATTTTCTTTGTTATTTTTTAAGATTTGATTCGTTATCTCATGCAAAACTATATAAGAGATGGCCCCCTAAACCACTCCAAAAGAAAGATTTATTTATATCTCGAAAACTAATAACTGGAATGAGCTGCAAATTTGCACATCCATATTTTTCAGCATTAGGATTCATTTTATATAAAAATTAATATAGGTCATAAGTCATAATTTTTATGAATATGAATTTATTAATATTTTTTAGAATTAAAAATATTTTCCAGAATCAAAAGTAATGATGGATTATGTTTGGGTTTCTTCACTGTATCTCATAAAAAAAAAAAAAAAAAATTATATCGATCAAGTTATTTTTTATGAAGATATTAATAAAAGTTTGAAATATGAATGTAACATTAGCACCTTCAAACTTTGAACGCTTATAACTCTGTGAAAAAATGAGTAAAATATACAACCAATATACTTTTTCGCATTGTTGCGATCCCAGGAATTCAAATATGAAATAAAAATAGGGTGTTACCATTGAAAAAAATCAAAGTTGGTGCGCGTTTTAATATGTAGACGACCCCCAATTCAAAATTTTAGTTCATTTTCTGAAACTACTCACAATTCCCCGTCGAATGATACCTATTACATTTTTCTACATTGATTAGCAACGAAATTACGTTGAGTGTTGCGTTTTTTTTTTCCCCCGACTGTACAATATTAATTTGGTTTTAATAATAATTTGGCTTCTGATAAATAAAAAAATTAATTAGGTGGTGAAACTGGTATAACATTTATGAGTTGATTAAAATTTTAAAGGTAAATAAGAAAAGAAATAAAGTTCGAATATTTCGCAGGGGTTTGCTAGTTTATGCATAAAATAGATCAAAATAGGATGTTATTTACGCGTTATCTTTTAAATGTGTTTCTTTGCATCGACGATCTCTTTAAATCTTTTCTTTTGTGTACGGCTTGAAGGTCGAGGGATGGGAGATTCTTTATGCAGCATCCAACAACAATCTGATAACGTGTTAACATTCCAGTGTCCCTGATACTTCCTCTACATTTCTTTGTTGCCTTGGTGAAATAGGTTCCCTTATTTTACCACGTTTTTATCAACTTGCTTTCTTTTTTTGTCCAGTACAAATCTAGCAATCGATTTTTCACTTTCCGACTAGCTAGACATTTGAAACTTTTAGAATAGCTCAGAACACGATGACAATGCATTCTTTTAACACTTTTAGCCATCTTTAAGTATGTTCTAAAATTTATTATAATTGCTCTCTTTCTTAGGCATTTGATCATTTTCTTTGAAGTTGATGGGATAATTCATGAAACAAATTTTAAAAAAGTATTTATTAATATGTAGAATTGTCAAGTTTATATGATTGAATAGAAAATTTAAAAACGTGGTATATACAAAGTTCTTTTTATCTTATAATTATTTCACTCACCCAGATTTTCTGGAAAATAACTCAGATGGGAGCTGAAAAGTGGAGCTGTAAGCTCAAACAAAATTAGTTTTTGTCAAAACTGTGCATGATGGAAATTTTTGAGTAGTTTTTTTTTTTTTAATCAGCATCCAAAACACATTAGAAAAACATTTCACCTTGAAGGAAAAATGTCATCGTCGACCTATGTTATTAATCATTCGAATTGCATAATTATTGCTTAAAAAATCTTAAGGTGCCTGCCTACCGTCGGAGGTGATTTTTTTTAATAATTGAAAAATTGCCTATTTATGTGCATTATATGATAGAATATAGTAAAAAACAGTGAATAACCTGAAAAAAAAATATGCAAATTTTAAAATATTTTGATATTTAGGCTCAAAATATGCAGAAAATTTGCGAAAAAAAGAAAAGCACTTTTACAAAACATCATAAGTCAAATTTAAATAAAGATATTTTTATTCTATAAATTTTATTTAGATTATTAAAAGGTCCTTAAGGGAGTGAACTACTCTCAAAACTATAACCATGTTATTTAATATTTTAGAGAAGATAACATTTTTATATGCTGAAAAAGTTATGAATATACATGACAGTTCATAACTTCTATCGACAAAAAAACAAAAACAAAAAATAATTTAGCTAGATTCATTGTCGAAGTTCAGTCCCTAAAACAACTCCTCTAGAGTATTTTGTCAAAATTTTATAACGTTTCAATTATAACTTTTGGAGTTATGATGTTTTGGGATAAAGCAAAATGCTAAAAATCTCATTTTGAGAAAAAGCACAAATTTTAAATAATAATTTAATTTTGAATAAGGTAGGTCAAGTTTTGTTTGACTTGTATGTGCTTATTTTGAGCTTATTTAAATACTATATAACATTTTCAGAGGTATACAGTGGTACTGCGTCATGTCAAGATGGCATCATGTCATCATCACCCAATAACGAACAGTCCGGTCCAGTAGCAAAGTATCTAGTAGATTGTTTACAGAAACATAAAAAAGTTACATCGGTTCGCTAGTGGACAGTCAACATTCATAATATTCATAATATTAAAGCAGAGGATTCTACAGTGCAGTTGTAGGACCTACTAATGTGTTTAAGGAAATTCTAAGCTGATCATAATCTTATCAAACGAAGAGAAATGGTACGCCAAACGATATTGTTCCAAGTTTTATCTCTTTGGAAGAGTTTAAGAAATAAGAAAAGACCCATTTAATATGAAGAAAGTATGAGCAAAAATTAATTAAGTAAGAAAGCAAAAAGTGCGGAATCAACGACGAGAATATTAATGACGAAAGACAGAATAAAAGAAAAAGAAAAGCGAGGTAGTTAAAGAAAAGGCAAGGAGAAACCTTTTGCAGAACAATATTAAAATAAGGAATAAGAAAAGAGAAAGAACAGAAAAAAAATATTTCAAGTTAATCAGAAAATTGTAAAGATTGGTGGTGAACACGAGGTTTCAGCGGTAGCCCGAGAATATATGAAAGCAAGACTAGCTAGACATGAAATTTATAAGATTATCACACAAAGGTGTGGTTTAAATGCTATTTATGAATTAATATTCAATTTAAATAAAACAATTTAATCGAAACATTGAAATTAGAATCTGTTATTTAAAATCGTTAAAATTTCCAGATGCAATTTGCTTTCAGTTTCTGATTTGTATATATATTTCATCCTATTAAAGCATTAACAGTACATAAAAATCATTTCATAAATTAAATATCCATCAGTAAGTGTTTATTTCGCTTTTTATGCACAAACTTTAAGGTCTACATCTGGATTTTTGCGTGTGTGCAACTGACGAGTTTTAAATTTTCCCAGAGAAAAATTAAGAACATTACACAAAAATAGACATATAGTGTCCTTAAAGTGTCTATTGTTGGTACAGTTACCTTAAATGCATATTTTTTTAATTATTATGTAATGAAACGAATTTAATAAGTAACGAATAATTTAAAGGCTGAAATAGTGTTTTGATATGTTATATTAGTATTGTAAAATAGGAAAAAGTTCTTAGGTTTTTATTTATTTATTTATTTTTATTTATTTATTTATTTTTTTGATACAATATATTGACGGTATAAAAGTATGACAGAAAAGGCATAGCCAAAGAGAGAAGGGATATGAGGACTTGATCCCTCCTCCCACATATTTTGAAATTAAATAAATTTTCATTTTTGAGCACTGAAGAAAATTAGGATGCCGATTTCAGTCCCCTGAACGTAGAACCCTTTAGAACCCTGCAGATAATGTTTTTGATTACGCTTCCTGCATACCGATATTGAATTATATTTATTTGGAAAAGACAAAATTATACAACATACAAGCATATTTATTGAAATTTTATTTTTCCGACTGACAAGCATAATTTCTATGTTTATAATGCTCACAAAAAGTACTTTCAATGATATAAGTGATAAAGCAATACATTTTTATTAATACTTAAAAACCCTTTTAAAAATTTCCATTCAAAAACATGCGGCTGTTATCCAGAGATTTTATTTGATTTTGTTTGTGTATATTACTTATAATTATATCCCACAAAGAAAAAAAACAAGTATAATTAATTCTATTACTTTTAGATTAAGCATCTTTAAAAACACATAATATAATAACGCATTCGATATGAGATAAAATCATTAATCGATCAAAAAGGCTTATTAAAATTTATAGCAGAGTACTTACTTGGCAGAAGCTTCCTTTCCCAATTATTCTTATCACACGAAATTGATCTGGAGTAACTAAAAAAAAAATAATAATAATAAAAAAAAATAATAATAATAACAATTCAAGAAAGATATAAAAGAAAACCTGTAAAAAATGCCAAAACAAGATATGAATAAGTCATCTTTTCTAAGGGGAAAAAAATATATATATGTATATATTGACTAATGCAACTTCTTTTGCTAACTATTTACAAAAGAATATGTTATTTATAAAAGTAATTTAGGCTTTTATCAACCGATTTTAGCTCTTTTACTATGTTATTCAACAACTTATATCAATATACACAGTGTCTTTGCAAACTCTTGGCCTCGAGTTTTATTCCTTCAATAGTCGTCTTTGTTAGTCGTATAATAGATTTTGCAAAAGTTCAGTGACGTACACTAAGCGACATAAAAAAAAAAAAAAAAAAAAAAAAAAAAGCCGCACTGCAGAAAAATTGACTTATACCTTTTTCATTTGTAATAACTTCAAAACTAATGGTTGAAACAAATAAAACTGTCATGTTTGCATAATATCAAAGAGATGAAATGATACATATGGACATTTTTGATTTAATAATTCACTTTATTACAGTCTACGAAGTAATTATTAAAAATCTACATAAAACATTCTTTTTAAACGTATTATAATAAACATATACTTTGTACTGTATTATGATTTATTATATGATATAAACAAGTTATATCTTAATACATAAAATAAAACCATTTCTTTGTTAGAACTAAGCAATTTTTAATAAAAATATATATTCTGTATAGAGTTATTCCACCTTTATATGGAATTACTGCTTTAATGCGCAATGGCATAGTATTATGCAGTGTTTTAATATAAATATAAAAAATTTCTCTGTGCCAAATATCATAAATAAATTTTTCTAGTCCTTGCAGAGTTGTAGGCTGCAATTTTTTAATCCTCACCTCTTTTCCGCGCTTTTTTATAGAATAAGCATTTTCGAGCGGATTGAGATTAGGGCTATTTTCAAGTCTGATGAAAAAGAAATTCTACGATATTTTTTGTGGGACTTAACTTAAAGTTAAAAAAGATATGTTTGCTTACAAAATTTTAGGTGCTCATGGGATAGGATAGGTAGTTTTAACAATTTGAATCGAATAAACGCACCACAGACGACCTTTAGTATGGTGCAATATCATCTTGAAATTCTATTTGCGGGAAAGTGTGAGATACCTTCAAAATAGTCGGTTAGGCGCCGTTTTTATAGTGGTCGCGTTTTATTTCGACTTAATTGATCACTTGAGCATAAAAATTTACCCGACTCATTGAAAATTTATACACCTTCGTACCATAATGTACGGAGAATGTGTCACTGTTTTATGAAT
This sequence comes from Salticus scenicus, assembly GCA_963930645.1. Taxonomy (NCBI): domain Eukaryota; kingdom Metazoa; phylum Arthropoda; class Arachnida; order Araneae; family Salticidae; genus Salticus; species Salticus scenicus. The sequence continues at coordinate 6,468,119 of CAWVNO010000061.1, read as the reverse complement.
GCAATTTTTAATAATTCGGTCATATTTTTATCATCTTACTACTTTTTTTTTTTTTTTTTTTTTTTTTTTTAATCAGCCTGAAATAAAATAAACTTGACCCATCAGAGAAAAACAGTTCGGCCTAATAATTAACTGATAATATTTTTAAATTTTTGGTCAAACGAAGTTTTGTTTTATTTAATTCTTTCCCTTAGTAATGACTTTTTTTGCAGATCTTCTGGTTTTTAACATACTTTGTTTAATTGTTCCCGCACTGTTTTTAAAGAAATTACTTTGCTATGCACTTTTTTAAAATCTTTTCTAAGTTATGAGCATGTACAAATAGATGTTTTTTAAACTTTTGTTTCTTAACTTGCCATCATCTCGCTTGGATGGGCAACATGGCCGCCTAAAGACACATTTTCCGTTTAAACAGCCAAAAAATTTTATGCGCCAAAAAATACACAGCCAAAAAATTTTATTCCTAAAAATCATTTCAGGAATATTTCGTTAACATTTAATTAATTTGCCATCTCACGTATTAAAATATTTTTTGACTTTCATTCTAAAATTAATACTTTTTGTGGCATCGTTAAATGCCTTATTGCCATTTTTGAAATACTTTCTAAAATTATAATTTTCTTGACAGTTGCATTTTATTTTTAACACTGGGCTGAATTCTAAAGTGCACGTGGAGGGCAATGTAATAAAATCTGTTCAAAAATTTGCTTTTTAAATGATAAAATTGGCGGTTGCAAAAAGGGAAAGAAAATATCCATGTGCGTTTTTTTTTTTTTTTTTTTTTTTTTTGTCGCTTAGTGTAAATGTGCGTCATATATAATAAAATCATATAAAAAATTTCTGCATTGTATTATAAAAATCCTCCGATATATGGCATGGAGGAAAGTTGCTTTGAAGTTGCCGTCAGTGATTACGCTCAAATTATAAGTGAAAAAATTGATAACGTAAACAAATGAAAACGTTTATAGTTTAATTTGTGACTAATCCACCGTTTTTTAAACTAGAACTTGGATAGTCTAGATGTCCATAGAGCTTTTTTGAAATAATTCTGAAATTTTGCACATGACCTCAGTAGCATATAGGTACAATTTACTCATTGAGACATATTTTTAGAATGCTTTTTTATTCGCCCGGATTGTGTGTCATTCTGTCTGTCACCGAGCCCTTTTTCTGCTATATTTTGACTCAGAGGTCATTCCTATGTATATGAGTGCCCATAGATGACCATGAGTGACCCGTGAACAACATAGAATATAAGAAAATTTTACAATATTTGAAGGATTTCAAAACCTTTTCGTCCTGCTTCATTTTGGTTTTAAATTTTAAATTCGGTTTTTAGTTTTAATTAAAAAAAAAAATAATAATAAAAAAAAAAAGATTTTTTAAAAGAACGATTTTTTATCGGCATAAGCTAAATAAAAAAGTTTAAACTTTGTTATTATTTAAATTGAATATCCTTAAAAATTTATTGATATTTTAGAATTTTATAACATTTTTGTCGCATATTTATAACTTGCTATGTATGTCTACGATCAATATATAAGGAATTGAAGATGAAATCAAGATTTTTCCATATACACTGTATATATAACGTAAGAATTTATCGATCTGTCTTACAGTTTCTTAATCCTATGAATTCGTTTCCAAATTTTATACCTGAAATTATGATTATATTATTATCATACATTCAAATTTTAAGTTAAATACACACACTCCATGCTTCCTTTAAACATGCTTTAACTACTTTGACATTAATTGTTGAGCCATTTACATTATAAATGAATGTTTCTTGGAAAAGAAATGTTCTTATCAGGATACACGCAGATAATAAGATGATTAATTGTCACACAATTCAAATTTGATTAACGTGTACGAAATTTTTAATATTAGTATCAATAAAAAAGATAAATGATAGATCTTTCATTTGTGTTACAATATATCAATCATTTTCTAACAATACAGACATTGTCTAAAACATATTTACGTTTCAACATTTTTCATTAGTTGCCGAAATGTTCAGAAACATTGTTGACATGCAAGAAATGTTTCTGTTAATTAAATATAGGTACCTTATTCTGGGTCAAATAACTGCCTTTTTATTTAAGACATGCTTTTCGATATCATATTTTCCAGCCTTTGCTTTGCTGCATACTTTTTTTTTTTTTTTTTTTTTAACTTTTTACTTTATAGTATACTAGCAGACTTTGCCCACTTTGCTGGTTATTATATTGAAATGAATTCTCAAAATACCATGTCATTATTTAAAAAAAATCTGGAGTGACTCCTCCACTCGACTTTCCGAACACTGTGTGTAATTGACGGTTTTGTAGGTAAAGTGAAGTAAGAGGAGTTGTTGAAAAACAAAAGAGAGAAAATTATAACAGAGTGTTTGAGTATTTTTCTCCAAATAATACATGATGTTTAATTTAACGCTATTGAACTTTGAGCCCATAGATCATAATAATAAAGAACTTTTCGTTGTGTCCCTGTGAAAACCTGTGAGTGCTCGATTCACCAAAATACTTATAGTTAGTGCAATAGCAACTTACAATAATCATATAAATTTTCAGTTATATTTAATAAGGCGTTTAGACGCTATCGCACTTTTAAAAATTTGGTCCCATAGGCCGTAATGATAAAGAATTTTTCTTTGTGTCGCTGTAAAAAAACTGTAATTGCTAAATTCACCAAACTCCATAGAGTTCGTGCAACTGTGACCTATAATGTGTGTATAAATTTTCAGCTCAGTTGAATAAGGCATTTAGACGCTATCGCACTTTTAAAAATTTGGTCCCATAGGCCATAATGATAGAGAATTTTTCTTTGTGTGCCTGTAAAAAAACTGTAAGTGCTAAATTCATCAAAATCTATACAGTTTGTGCAACTGTGACCTAAAATATGTGTATATTTTTTTTTTTGCTCAGTTTAATAAGGCGTTTAGACGCTATCATACTTTTAAAAATTTGGCCCCATAGGCCATAATGATAATGGATTTTTCTTGGTGTCCCTGTAAAAAAAGAACTATAAGTGCTAGATTCACCAAAACCAATAGGGTTCGTGCTACGGTGGCTTACAACATACGTACCAACTTTCAGCTCATTGGAGCAAAGCGTTTAGACGCTAGCGTGTTCACACACACACGTACATACACACATACATATATCAACGTAAAAATAGTGAAAACGGACTCAAGGTACCTCAAAACGTATAGATAAATCAAAATTTCAAATTTGGATTTTTGACATGATTACAATACTTTCCTTACATACGTATGTTCGGAAAGTAAAAATCTCAAAAAAAAGAAAAATCAGTGAAATCAGTCAAAATCTAAGTTAAAGTTCCCACTACCTTCGGTAGTAGTTTTTTGGCTTTCCACACGTTGAGTGTGGAACCCCAATGCCCTCGACAGTGCTTTACCTGATTTTTACTCTCCCTCCTTCGTTGGTAAAGTTTAAAGTTTTGCAAAATCCCCTCAAACTGCATATTGCGTACACTTAATCAACACCCACATACTAAAATTCGCTATTCTAAGGTAATTTAGAGCAGATTTACGCTTGAAAACATCCTGAAAGGTTTTCAAGCGTAAACACCTACTTTCGGGATTTGCTCCACCCTCCCTCCTTTATATACTTTTTCATTTTATACCCGTAATCTTTTTTTTTTTTTTTTTTTTTTTTTTTTATTATTAAAAAATTCCTATAAGAGAAAGTCGTTAAACCTGGCAATTTCTTAAAATTTAATAAAACAAACTACACAGTATTTTGTATAGATGTAGAATCCCTACCCTATACTATCGACAACAGATTTTTCATTCAAGAAGGCAACAGTCATTAGAGTGATAGAAATGCTTATTGAGTGAATGAGTGGTAGATCAAAATTTTATGTTATTGAACATATACGCTAATTGAAAAAGGATTTGATTTATGTAAATTTTAATACTCTTTTTCTCTATATATTAAAAAAAAGTAACTGTCCCGGGCGTCAATTTTTTTTGTCTGCGACAGCATGTCCTCGAGGAGGGCAAAGTGGCCTGCATCATGAGAGGTATCAGTGTATTCCGACTGCATCAAGGAAGGCATTTCAGCTGCTTAGAAATTTCTATCATTTTAATTAACGAAGTTATTAAGAAAAACGTCGAGTTTATGAAGGTACTCTATTTGCCACCGGAGGGAAAAGTTTCTCTTATGACGTTTTTTTCTGTGTCTCTGACGTCACTTTCCTCAGGAAAATTAAAATGTGATCAATGGTGTAAATAAGAAAATTGAAATATTAGCATCTTCGAGATGCTCGAGAGAAGAAAAAAATTATTTAGAATAGCAAAACATGAAAATAACCGATATTTTAAAAACATTAAGTAAAAATTTAATAAAAATGAAATGAAAATTGGTTTATATTTTTATTTTATTTTATATTATTAGTTAAGTTTATACAATTAGTTTAGTTTATATTATTAGTTTTTATTTTAACGTTAGGCGAAAAAGATTTAGTAATGAATGTAATAATTATGTTAAACAACGATTGGTATGAAGGTACAACTATAGTATTTCTGCTCAGCTGAATTTGGCGATTTTTCTTTAGCGCCGATTTGAACGATAACGATGTCGTTCTGGATTGTTTGCGATATAATATGGCAGTCTACATGCTATTTATTTTGGATTTATGATTTATAATTTAGCTTACGATTTTATCATTTATGCTATATGATTTATGATTTTTAGATTTATGATTTAGCCATAATCGCCAACGAAAAATCGCCAAATCTAGCTGAGGGGAAATACTATAGTTGTTCCGGTATGAATTTAGAAGTTAAGCCCAGAATTTTTTAAAATGAAATTTACGAGACAACAACATAAATTACTTTATATAAAGATTTAGTTTTTTCACTCAAAATATATTTAAAATGATGGATCTTTACTATGACCAATTTAGCTATTTTAAAAAATTAGAAATGAAGAAACTCGTACGTTTTTCGCCAAGGAATTCATTTACACAACCACAATAGCCATTTTAACTCTAGCCATGCCTTAAATACAGAGAAAAAGGTACTAACGTATTAACGCCACCGCAGCTAGGTACAACAAGAGTATCTCCCCACAACTGAATTTGGCGATTTTTCTTTGGCGCCGTTTTGAACGATAACGATGTCGTTCTGGACTCTTTGAGATATAATATGGCAGCCTGCAGGCTGCTTATTCTGGATTTATGATTATATGATTTAGCTTATGATTTTATCATTTATGATTTTCAGATTTATGATTTAGTCATAATCGCCAAATATAAATCGCAAATTCAGTTGTGGGGAGATACTATAGATGTTCACTCTGATAAATAAGATTCCAAAAGATGTCTCGCTGTCCCCCTATGTCTCTTGTGTGCGAACAACAGGATTGCTCTTTATTGGCGCATTAGCGCAACTTCTGCTTCGGTGGCGTTAATACGTAAGTACCGAGAAAAATTATAAAATAGTGCAATAATAATAATAATAATAATAAAATTCACAACCTATTTTTGTGTTTTAAGCATTGATGTAAAACTTTGCAGAAAACAGAATTTAATTTAATACAAACGGACTTTTTTTTGTGTCTATTTTTCCATGTAATGGAATGAAGTAACTGCATTGCTAAAATATTTTAGTTACGCCTAATACAAGACCTCACTGCCAGATTTTAAATTTTTCATTTATTTTAACGATGACTTAAATTATCTATCTCAGTTATGCATGTCAAGATTTTTGCGAGAAAAGTCTAAGCTACGTCGGTGCCAAATTTAAAATTTCGCCAAGAGGTTAAACTGTACCATTGTTTTAGAACGACTTTTTTCAATTTTATTTTAAATATTTTTCAACTTAATTCACGAGGGAAAAAAAGAAGAATTTTTTTTATTTGGTCTAAATATACAAAATATCTCCAGGTAAAATATCCGATTTTCGTTCTGTTCATTATTAGAAAGAAAATGGCTGAAATAGTTTTTCCTGTTAATAACAGGAGACTTGGCGTTGGAATATTAAAACCCGAATAAACTACTACGTCAGAAACGCCAAAGAAAATTATTGGAAATGCATACAGCTGTTTCGGTAGCGTAAAGCGTACCGTCTTCAGTGCAAATAGGATTCTGAATCAGGAGAAGTGCTCGTATATATAGGAGAGGGGCCGGATTTTGTTCAACCAATAGGATAGCGGGAAAGGTGGGGAGAGTGGCCAATAGGAATTTAGGAAAGTTAGCTGTGTAAAACAGTAGAAAAATTAGGAAAATGTGGACTGAATATAAAATTTCCAACAGTCAGACAAATAGGGAATAGCGAAATCACAATTTACAAGGTTTTTAAAATTTTTATAAATATGGAAAGCTTCAAAGAAATCGAGTTTATGAATGGATTTGGGCCTGCAAATTATTTTACCTGAATTAAATTTAAAATTATGATTTTCCTCCCAGCAATGTTTAGAAATAGCCGATTTATTGGTTTCTTGTTTGCGGACGTAATTCATATGTTCTTTTAGACGAAATTTAAGACTGCGTTTAGTTTGTGTCTGTATTCTGTACTCTTAAAAAAAAAAAAAAAAAATGTTAAAGTAGTTTTTCCTGTACCTTTGATGTCTCGATAAATTAAATTAAATTATATTATCCAATATCATTATGTTTCATTCTCCACACGCATTTTTTATTGTTTAAATTCAATATTATATAATATATATGTAAAAAAATCAAGGTGTAACCAGTACACATCCAGAAGTTGTAGCCAACAAATATTTAGAAGCCAATCATTAACACAAGTTCAGGAGATATCGCCAACAACTATTAAGATGTCATGTTCAATATATACCAGTAGATATCGCCAACAATAATAATTATTCAGAATATATCGCCAACAAGTATTCAGGAGCCATCATGAATATTTATTCAGAAAATATTGTCAACAAACATTCAAAAGCCATCCAATTTATGAATGGTGATGGTCTATGTTGAATACTCCAAATCGGCAATTCGTTTTTACAATATAATCAAGGATGAATTTTTAACTTATTAGTAGGTTTCGAAAAGTGTGATTCCTCCCCCCCCCCCCCCCCCGATTTAACTTAGTATTTAATATAGTTAAAGAAATGGTAAAATCAGATATTGACGGGCATCTTGGCACATTCATGGCTACAATACAAAATCGCTATCTGAAAGAAATTGTCCTGTCGTACTATTACTAATGAAATGTTTAAAATAATCACATAAGATATTTAATTTCAATAGATCTGACTAAATCATATTCTAGGAAAAATGCACTTTAAAAAGTTACATGTTTACTGTTGTAAGCACCATTTTAAACCTTGTTGTACATTAGAAATAAATGCAGAGTGTTACATATTGCCCTAAATTAACTAAAAAAATTTCAATAGTAATAAATATAGGCATTAGAAAAAATAAGTTCATAATTTCTTTAATCAAGCAATAATACCCGAAAAATTCATCGTCCAACAGTGACAAAAATTTAACAAGTGGATCGTATACAAAAGCTGTAGCGCTAAATCGTTTAGATAAGAATTTCTCTCTGTTCTAAACAGTTAGTGCTATCGTTGTTTATTTTGTGTGTCTAGCTGTTTAACATATGTTTTCTCTCAAAATAATGGCAAATTGTTATTAAACTGTCGAACGTTAAGACAGATTTTTCACATATTTTAAACGATATAATATTAAATATTGTGTATTTCAATGTGATACCATATATGGTGGATTTCTATAATATTGTTCAACTTTTCTCTTGTGTTATGTATTATTAATATTCCAATTCAATGAAAGGCAAAGTTGCGAATAGTCGGGCAAAATCCAGCAGGGGTTAATGAGCGAAGCAAGTCAGGGTGAGGGAAAGCCTTCCTCGGGGGTTGGTGAGCGGAGCGAGCAGGGGGCAGAGCCCCCTAGTTTTTTAAAATAATCTAATTTAGTATATTATTATTATTTTTTACCATCGGTTTATGTACAGGGACACTCAAAAGTATTCCAAAGCATTGCGTCTATGAAAGATATTTCTAAAAATAAAATTTTATTAACTATACTTTCCACGAAGTTTTAGGAAATTGAAATACGTTATTTATTTGCACAAAAGAATGTTTTGCATAGAATGCAGAATGATTAGCATTAGATTTACAGGGTGACACAAAAATATCCATTTATATTAAGAGCTATTAATAAAAAATTGCTAGAATTGTACTTTCGTTGATATCTAGCGTTTTTAACACCTTCTAACATTTTTAAGTGTCAATATGATTTCAGTTTGCGTATCTATCCGTCTGTCTGTCTGTCTGCCCGCGCTCTAACTCCTGTAAATATTTATGGAATTTCTCGAAACTGATATATTTTATTGAAGTTCACTATCGGATGTTCCATATTGAAATTGGAGTGAATATCTCTTCTGATTTGTGTACAGGGATGCCCAAAAGCATTCGAAAGCATTGTGTTCTATGAGTGTTATTTTTATAAATATTTTCCGTATTGAATTTCCTCATTTAAAATGACGTTAATAGGTCCTGTACAACTAGTTTATTTACAGGGACAACAGCAACAAAAAAAAAAAGCCAATGTATTACGTTTTAGGACAGAATTTTTGAAAGTTATATTTAGAAGTCTTTCTACTGAAAAAATCATAAAAATATTGAAATGTATTGTTTATATTCTAAAATAATGTATTGTATAGAATATGATATGATTAACTTTCTGATTTACAGGGCTACACTAAAATACTCAGAGAGATCAAAAGTTGTAATTATAATCTAATGGCTGCATTTTCTTTTGCATTAAGCCTTTTTAACACTTTCCAAAATGCCTAATAGTAATTTAAAAATCAATTAGTCTATCTGTATATTTTTCAGTCCTTCTGTCTCTTGTGTGATAACATAGGGAAATAATATTAAAAGTTATTCGATACAACAATTACGTACAGTTGGAAAGTGTTACTAATCAATGCATACTGCATGATTTTTCTTTCTTGTTTTCTTTTTCACCAAACTCTTCCTTTCGTCCACATTTTTTCCCTGGAGCTTTTGATTGCCAGCCAAATTTTATTTCTTTTCGAAGTTTAGATAGTAATCCATTAGAAAAATATTTTTTTTTAATTTTTAAAGGCTTTATTTATAACAGAATTTGAGCAACCATCCTTCAAAAGTTCTAAAATTTCGTTTTAGGTTTGAGGATCTAATTTCGGAGCTATAATGTACTCCCACTAATGAAAATAGTTAGACTGGTAATTTAAATGTTTCACTTTTAAAATAAAACCGGTGGTAAAGCGATTAAAGTTTACCAAGTTACGTGCTTTTAAAATTGGTCACACTAATTTTGAATCAACCTGTATTTATGCATCTCTTTGTGAAAATTGCACAGTATATCATATGGAAAATATATAACTGTGAAAAAGTATACTGATTAAATTTTTGTTCATGCTAACTGGTAGCTGGCGCTGTTGTATAAAATGATATAAAATTTAAAAAATTCAAAAGATTTTTTAAAAAGTGTACTATAACTTTATAGAATCCTTATTTGACGTTGATCTACGTCACCTAGCGGTCGATATTTCCTAATGATCACATTTCTAAATTTATTTTTCCTTTCCCGTTTAGCTCTCATGCCAGTTCATATCATTTAGAAACATTTTTCATCTTAACATCTACATCATAACATTTTAAAAGTCCAAGAGGCTCCAAAAAAATTAAGAAAGAAACGCAATTCTTTTATTCAATTGTATATTACATCATAATCAGTTAAATGCATTTTGAGGCTACTATCGCTGTTTATTTAACGAATTGTACCCATTAAGTGTAAAAGAAAAAAAAAAGAAGAAGAAGAAGCCAAAGTATTAAAATGCTCGCAGAATTACAAATTCCGTTAATATGTAAAATTTAATTCTTTCCCCCTGATTTCAAATGCTATTTTCAAAGCTCTAAATAAAAAAAAGATACCTTTATACTAGGCTATAATACGTTCCAGTCCATTGGTAAACTTTTATTTTATTTTTATTAATACATTGTTGCAGCTATAAGTCATCATTTTTTCCTGCTAAATTATCTTTTTTAAAAATGATTTTATTCATTCCAAACCATGGATGAGTATATATATATATATGAATAAATACAATCGGCAGTAAAAGTATCCGAGCACTAGCCAATAATTCCGATGTCAAAGAAGTACACTTAATACTGTTTTGTTAAATAAATTCTTGTTGAATTATTTTCTTAGGCTAGTTGAGAACATGATTTGACAAGGATATATTTAACAAAGCAATAGTTAAGTGTACTTTTTTTAGACAGAGACTATTGCAAGTGCTCGGATACTTTTGCTGCCGACTGTATTTTCCGTTGTAACACTGTCGTTAAAGTATCATGCCGAATGCTTCATACCGGAACTGTGTTCGTCATGAAATTAAGGCTATTCTTATACTAATATTACATTGTGTTATAAGCAAAATTTGCAATGGTTTTGAATAATAAATTTATCCAAATAAATGAATAATAATAATAAAAAAAATTGAAAAATAGATTTTCAAAAAATTTGAAACGATCGTTTTATAAATAATTCATCTATTTGAAGAATCTGAATAATAGATTTTATTAATTCAATAAATGTATGACTTTATAAAATGAATTTATACACTCGAAACAATGGTTAGATATAAATTCTCAAAATTTCTAACAATTATGTGTATATATATATATATATATATATATATATAATCATAACGTATTAATCATGACATGGTGGCCTTTGGATGAGATTGCTTAAGACTAAAAATTTAACTCAACTAAGTAAAAATTCTAAGTTAAACCGTACATTTTAAGTATTTACCTAAAAGTAAATGTATTTTTTCTCGCGAGATGGCGCTTGCTCACGCTACGTTGAAAGTTAAAAATAAATTGAACTTTAAAAAGGTTAACGTTAAAATTAAAAATCACCTTTTTAAAATTGTTAAAAGCTTTTAAAGATTATGACTAATAACTAACAAATAATACAATCAATTAAAGTATTTCAGTAGCACCTAAATCGATTAATCGTTTCTTTTTACTAATGTTCGTTTGGCAACCTGTTTATTTCTACTATCTCTGTAAGTATCGTTTAACATGTGGATTGCTTGAATTACTTATTCCTCGTTTAAATTTGTTTGTGTTATTGATTAATTAAATTTCCCTTTTTATTTTGTTTTGTTGCAAGATAGAGACTTGAGCTGTATATTTGCTATCATTAGCTATACAGTTTTCCGAAATCTTGCATATGCTGATAGAAATGAAAGTTTTCTGATGAGTGAACATTTCTATTTTTCAGCATTTAAAATTCCAATTTTCAACTTATGAATTCCCCCCCCCCCCGCTTTATTTTTCCCTTTTAACGGAACTCTTTGGTGATTTTAACCTTTCTCTTTTCTCTAAAATTTTGACTGTTACTAATAATTCATAGTTTTTGCAAATTCTCTCATCCTTAGGCTTATGTGTTATGTTAGTGTCACTTCTCTTCTGCGTAAGTATACTTTAACATGTTTTTACTAATCATTGGTACTCAAATTAAATTAATTCCGTGACTATTTTTAATCGAAATAAATCTTAATAAATATTTAATTTTATGTTGGTATCTCCATCTATCTTTTGTCAGCTGAGTGTTACAATGGTACTAAATAATTCAAGTTAAATATATATATTTATATGCTTTTTATTCATAAAATTTTATTTTTCATATTTACACAAATGAATGTTTTAAAATATTTAAAAGTATGATTTCAATTTTTAGACTATTGTACGTTTAGCGTTTGTATTTTCTAAACATATCACTGAAACTTTCTGTCAGTGAAACTTTTCAAAAATGTATGGTTCAAAGAACTTATTTACTTTTAAATATTAATTATTCGCAACAATCAATAATTTCATAACAATATCAAAGCACAACCGTCTGAAAATTGAACCAATGAAAGTCTCAATTGATTAATCAATGGATTAATTTACATCCAGATGAAATTTTCAATAATTCGATAATTCTCAATGGGGTATCGTACATTATGTACGAGTAAATTACGGAAGGAAAATTGATTGAAATTCATAAACAGTTTTCATTTTAATGAGAAACTTTTTTATAAAACAGACATTTTGGTGACAACAATGAATATTATGACAGTATATTGCTTCATTTCATGGTCTGCCATTTCAAGATGCATATTTTATTTGTTTATTATAATTTCCGTATTTTCTCAGATTTCTTTAACATTACTTAAAAATTTCCGAATTACATCGGAATTTGAGATAAATAAATATATATATGTATATATATATATTTACTTTCCGAACACTATAGTGAGGAAAGTATTGTAATCATGTCAAAAATCCGAATTTGAGATTTAAATGTTTCCATACGTTTCGAGGTTTTCTCTCTTTTGTTTGTTTAACAACTCCTCTTTTTTACTTTATCTATAAAACTGTTAATTACTCAATGTTTGGAAAGTCGAGTGGAGTCACTCCAGATTTTTTTCAAGTCATATAAATTTTACAAACAATAACTTCAATAATTATTTTATCAATATTAATATAAATCTATATATCAACACATCAATATCAAATATACTTTCCATTTCCTAAGACTAATAAAAGAAACTGATCAATAAATAAACGTTTAAAAATTTGATATCTCCCTTCCCCATTCTTAGCATTTTTATATTTGACACCATAGATTATATAGTTACTTTGCACATTTTTTTACATATATATTATAGTCGTATTTATTTGTTCTATATATTATAGTCGTATACACTATTATATTGAATGTTGGGTTCGGAACACAATCCTTTATTTCGATATAGTCTCATATTATACGTAATGACATGTTATAAAGTATCTGATGTATATATTACTAAGCATTCTGAAATTATGCACAATAGTATCATTTTAGCCCTGTATGGATCGAAGAAGGTGCATTTGTTGCGCTGGTAAATACCACTAAACATCCTTATACCATAAAACCTGTCCTATCATCAGATCAGACGATGAACTGCATTGAATTATGCTTACTAATATTTTAAAAGAAATATATAAGGTATTAGCAGGCTACGCCCGCTTAACTGGTCCCTAATTTTAAATGAATCACTATGGTGCATTTGTTGCGCTGGTAAATACCACTAAACATCCTTATACCATAAAACCTGTCCTATCATCAGATCAGACGATGAACTGCATTGAATTATGCTTAATAATATTTTAAAAGAAATATATAAGGTATTAGCAGGCTACGCCCGCTTAACTGGTCCCTAATTTTAAATGAATCACTATAATTAATGAATTTTCAAAATTGAATTAATCTTTATCATGTAAAAAAAAAAAAAAAAAAAAGAATAGGAAAAAAATCTGACCAGGAAAAATGTCGCACTGGGCTTCCACTGCCTTCGGCAGCCCAGATCATTATGCGCTGCGCGCGCATTTATGTTCGACACTCTTAACGAATCCCTATATTATCGAAAGGGAAAAAATATAAAATGTAAAAAAATTCTTCTCTCATCTGTGGGATAGTTGATCCGGACCCCCAACTGCCTGTGGCAGCGTATACCTGCGCGCACGACCCGATTGTTCCTGCACTCGTCGTTCCCACTCCTCTTAATAATTCTATACTTTCGAAAATTTCCTCAATCGATTTATCGGGCCCTTAAAACTTAATAATACTAATTTTCAACGTTCCAACTCTTATTTCTATTATTTTCCCCCCTTCTCCGCCCTCTCCTGTCTATCCTAATAATTTTACAAATTCGAAAATATCCGCAATCGATTTGTAGGTATGCACCAGTTTTGAACGATTTAACTCTATTTTTATTTTTTGCCCCTCTGCCGCCCCCTTTTCGCCCCTCCTAATAATTTTACAAATTCGAAAATATCCGCAATCGATTAGTAGGTATCAAAAATATCTACCGTAACCGCAGAAGCCATTAAGAGATGTAGCACTGACTAATGTTTTCATAGGCTCAATATGCCTTTTGCGGTAGTGCTGCTATAGCGGAAGCCATATTGAATAGACAATAGTTAGTTTCATTTACTCTGAATGCAATTATACCGTATTCTGAATACTCTTATACCATTCCCACAAGGGATATTCAGTTCCCTTTTTATTTTGAGCAGCCAACATATGGGTAAGAAAAATGATACAACTCCAAAATGCAGTATTTGAGAAAAATCGACTTATAGATAACGATAAAACATTGACTAGCATAATAATAAAATTGAACAACTGACTTTCTGTTGGATAATTTTAGAGATAGAGATGCGAGGCTTTTCTACTCGTTGAGGCACTTCATTCACTTTCTTCAATGATATAAACTCAAAATTGCATTTTTCAGCTGTGACACACTTTTCTTGCAGGAGTGCGATATATGTTTGATCACCTACTTCCAAAAAATGGTTAAAGACTATAACAGTAAAGAAAGAGCACAGGAAAGTTTTCATTGCCATTGGATGATGAGTATCCTTTTTAATTCATGGACATGAATAATAGAACAAAATAATTGGACAAAATAATAGAAACACTTTCATTTTTTTACGTTCTCTCGAATATCTCGAAAAATACTTAATATGTTGTTCTTGGATTTTGGAAATAAGGAAAACATGTCTTTCCTCACATTTTCCAGCAAAATTTTCTCACGAACGTATTTAGGGAGCGAACAACAAATCCATTAAAATAAAAAATATTTGTGATTACCTTGTATCTAGATATGCGTCTATTCGTCTGCAAATTTTAGATGTGGTTATAAATGTTATATTTTATACGTTTGTAGAGTTTTGTGAGACTAGATCAAGAATTTAAAGAATTATAAATATTTTATTAAATAATGCAAAAATTTTTCGCAAGTTTTTACTTTATACCTCTCGAGGTTTTCCCAAACTTTCATGAAATTTTAAGAAAACAGGACAACATATGTCTAAATAATTATACTATAGTTTAAAACAAATAACATTTAATATTCAAAGCGATATAGACCGTTGTAGTAAATAATTTTTTACTGCGCATGCGCGGACTGTAGAAAAAAACTTTGCTATAGTTTAATACTCAACTGTATAGAATACCTTATAAAAAAATCCAGTCCAATATCAGAAAAATTCATAGAGATATCGGTGATTAAATGAGCTGTATTTCAGCTGTTTTCTAAAAAGGTCTTTACGATAAGGGGTCATTCACAAATTAAAACCTTTAGAATTGCAAAGTAAAAACTTGCGAAATTTTTTTTCATTTTTTAATAAAATGTTCCTAACTCTTTAAATATTTGAGCTAGCCTCACAAAACTTTAAGCATGTATGAAATATGACATTTATAACCACATCTAAAATTTGCAGATGGATGGACGCACATCCAGATAATCACTTTTTTTTTTTTTGATTTGTTGTGTTGGATTTTTTTATTGGATTTGTTGTGCCTAAAGGCGCTCGTGACAATACTTTTACTAGAAAATATGACAAAAGACATGTTTTCTTTATTCCCCAAATTCAAGAGCAACACATTATGTATTTTTCGAGATATTCGACAAAACGCAAAAAAATGAAAGTATTTCCATTATTTTGTCCAACACTTGTACTACAGAGGCTGTTCGCACATTTTTTAGACGATTTTATTTCGCCGTAAGAAAAATCGTCTGCATGGAGAATTTTATTTTCACAACAGTTACCTTATTTACCCGCGTATAAGTCGAGAAATGTTAGACAAAA
This sequence comes from Salticus scenicus, assembly GCA_963930645.1. Lineage (NCBI taxonomy): Eukaryota > Metazoa > Arthropoda > Arachnida > Araneae > Salticidae > Salticus > Salticus scenicus. The sequence continues at coordinate 6,452,430 of CAWVNO010000061.1, read as the reverse complement.
AAAGGCTTTAAAGTTGGGGGGATCGACTTATACGTGGATCCTTATTTTTTTTTTTTTTTTAATCAGAAGTCTAAAATGCCCTTTTGTAAGACAATTGTTCTCTTCCCACATTCCATAACACAATGACGTCGTTTACAGTCGATTTCTATGCCAGGAGAGAAAAAGAGGAAGGAATTGTTTTTCCTTATCAGCGCTGGGGTGGGCTGAATTACGGGACTGGTCCAGGCGATGAATGTACGCCAACCCCCGCCCCCCCCCCTCGCCCCCTCCGAGAGATCAGTGGGTAAGATTTCGAGAATGTATCACCCCTATAGGCAATTGAATCGTCCGCAAGTGGCTAGAAACACGTGACTCGCTAGAAACATGTGTCCCGCGTTATATCTTGCTCGTTCTTAGTAGTACACTTTATTCATTATTTCTTCGTTTATCTTTACACTTTTTCTCCTTGTTTCTACTGATATGGCTGATTTAGTTATTAGAAAACAGAAACGCAATTCATACGCAACTGGATTTAAACTCAAAGTTATTTCTTTTGCGGAAGAATCTAATAACTGTGCTGCTTCTCGTCAATTTGAGGTTCACGAAAAATTGATTCGTGATTGGCGCAAGAATAACGGAAAGCTAGAAAACATCCCAAAATCAAAAAAGTCTTTGCGGCACGGAAAATCAGCCTTTCCAGAACTCGAAAATGTATTAAATGATTGGGTTGTAGAGTACAAGCAGAATGGTTTTATTGTCACTAGAACTGCATACGTTTACGCGCCATGAAGCTTGCAAAAGCAGAAAAGTATGGTGCACTAGATTTATGAATCGTCATGGTTTGACTTTACGCCAGCGCACTAAACTGGCAAAAAAAATACCATCTGACTTGGAAGCAAAGATTATGAAATTTCAAAAATACGTCATCGATCAAAGAAAAAGGGATTCTTTTGAACTTTGCCATATAGGAAATATGGATGAAACACCCATGTGTTTCGACCTACCAGAAAATAAAACAGTGAACTGCAAGGGGGAAAAAAGCATTTTGGTAAAAACCACTGGGCACGAAAAAAACCGGTTTACGGTCGTACATTCGTGTTTGGCCGACTGTACAAAGCTTCCTCCGTTAATTATTTTTAAAAGAAAAACTTTACCGAAAAACGTTACATTTCCATCTGGTGTGCTGGTTCGAACCCATGAAAAGGGGTGGATGGACGCTGACGGAACCGTCGACTGGCTTAAAAATGTGTGGGGTAAAAGACCGGGAGCTGTTTTCAAAAAACCTTCCCTTTTAGTTTACGACTCGTTTCGTGGCCACTTTTCTGAAAACGTGAATAAAGTGACGAAAGAACTGAAAACGACTGTAGCTGTAATCCCGGGAGGTTTGACATCCGTCATTCAACCCCTAGACGTTTGCCTCAATAAGCCCTTCAAAGCAAATGTTAGAAAATATTGGGCAGAGTGGATTTCATCCGATCATCCAACATTTACAAAGGGCGGCAATATTAGAAAGCCCGACGTCGCATTAATTGCCCAGTGGGTTAAAGATGCGTGGAATCAAATTCCTTCAGAAATGATTATAAAATCATTCAAGAAATGCTGCATAAGCAATGAACTAGACAGAACAGAAGATGATGCCATTTTTGAAAGTGATAACAACGAGGAAGAATGTAGCGATACAGAGATTGAAAACGTGTATCATGATGAGCCGATGACGACAAAGGAATTTTGTGCATCTTTTGGGGAGTCCGATACTGAATCAGACATTGAATAGTTTAACTTTGTATATTACTACTTTACCATAACATATCATACTATCAGTAGTGTCATATTATTATTATTCATTATTATCAGTTTAATTTTGTGTACTAAATTTGTGTATTATTATCTTTATTATTGTATAATTAGTTTTTTTTTTTTTTTTTCCAGATAATTTTGAATAAATTACTATTTAAAAAAAGAATTAAAGTTTCCTTATTATTGTATATTTAATACTTTCTTTTTTTTTCAGATGATATTGAATAAATGTATTTAAAAAAAAATTCAAATTTCTTGATCAGGAAAATGGGGGGTCGACTTATACGCGGGATTTTAAAAAATTCAAATTTCTTAATCGGAAAAGTGGGGGGGGGGGGGGGGGGTCGACTCATATGCGGGATCGACGTATACGCGGGTAAATACGGTATATTTTTGGAAGTTTTATTTATCTTCTGATATTTAGAATTTTTGTTTACATGCAAAAATGCGCTTTTATAATGTTAGTGGATGGAAGGATACGTTTTCGCTCTTTCCGAAGAGAGTTCTTAGTGAAATCTTTATGAAAAGCATTTATCAGGAGAAAAATAGAAAAATGTCGCAACAATGGATGAATCTTGGGGCTATTTAAGTGCTTGCAATAAAAAACTAGTATGTTGTGGCCACCACAAGACTTTCTTCTATATTTTCCTATACAAATTCACTCAGTAAGAATATAAAAAAAAAATAAAAAATAAAAAGTGCGATTTTTTTTCCAAGGTTTTTTTCGTTAAAAGTAAAAAAAAAAATCGATAACTTCGTTTTAAATTATCACATATTTATACTTCAACCATTCGTTTTAAAAGTAATGACGAGACCTTTTGAAACATACCCATCTTGAAAATCCCCCCCCCCCCACTGGGGGGGAAGCAATGCCCCCACATGCACAAAATTTTTTTCCTAATTAACTACTACTATTATCAATAATTCATACTAATTTTACAATCACTGGTTAAGAATAACTCTCATTATGTACATTTATACGAAATTTTGTCCTATACTGCCATGTTAAATATTTAGAAAAAATACGATCACAGCGCCACCTGTATGCTGTCACAATAGGAATCTTGAAGGAATGATATAAGAAAAGTTAGCACACAGGTGTTTCAGCATGCATAGCAATTAAAGTTAACTTTTGTGTACTCAAGATGGCTGACGCAATAGCAACGCTACCACAGGAGCGATGTTGAGTCTATCAAAACTTTAGTTAGTGCTATGGTAACTTAATGGCCTCTGTAGTTGTTACGATTTCTGCTTCATGTTTTTCCGGACACGTCATCTCTTCTTATATCATTCCACCAAGATAAGAATGCCGATAATAAAGGAGAAAGAATACAGATTTTGCGAACTCTAATATCTCTATTTTATAGTAATTTTTGCTAATATAAATTCGTAAATATTTATTTTTATACCATTTAACTACTAGTAAATTATGGTTACGATCGATGTCAGAAAAATTCATAAGTTTTTCCATGAAAAATTAGTACATTTAATGTTAATAAAATTTTTATTTTACCCTGCTCAGGATTTGACTCTGCATCTGATTCAGATTTTCCAGATGCGCTAGACTCTGATCTGAACGACGAAGCATCTGATGATGAAGTATCTCTACTCATGCCAGTACATGGTATGAGACTGTTGAGTCTTCCATCAAAATGACGATTTCCCATTTTTAACCTAGTTAAAATAATTAAATAATTACAAAAAAAATAAAATAAAATAAAAAAATAAAATCTTTAAAACAAATCAAAATATTTTATTTTGTAACAGATTTATTTTTCCGAAATAAAATATTTCAATAAGGCGTTCTTACTACTTTCTTTTATCTTAAATTTTAAATGTAGAATTCTTTTTATAATACCCGTACATTCATATTTAAACTTTGCTGTAGAGATGAAAATTTCCATGTTGATCGTTTTACAGGACACGGTATAGTTTAATAAAGCTCTTTTATCATTAACCATCGATAGAAAAACAATGCATTCGACTAATTTCTGATTAGTGAAGTAGTGTATAATTTATCTGCACCATATAACGTACTTAAATTTAGCGCAGGAAGAAAAAAGAATAACACAGCATGAAATGCACTTCAAGGAATTTCCGATCATAGCCCCTAATATATCCGAATTCTTTTGTGTGGTCCTGTAAATAAATGACGCGTGATTTTCATAATTCTATAAGAAACGTGTTTTTTTTTTTTTTTTGGTCCATATAAAAATATATGCTAATTTTCTTATGTTTAATACAATCTAAAGATGTTAAAATGTACCAACAAAGAAATAACTCACAGACTATGATGTATCTGAAATATTTTGTTTGTATTTGTACGCGATTAATTTCTTCGATCCCAGGAAAATGTTTCAAGAATTTTCATCACAGGAGGCAGATTTATATTACTAAATTTAGTTTAATTAATATCTGTTTTTGAGTTATGCTGATAACAGATCCCATTCACGTTCACACAGACACATATACATAAACTGGATGCAAAAATTTTATTTTCGGTTAAACAGACACCCACTCGACAATTCAAACTTAAAACAATATTGTATGTACCACATATCAGTAAGAAAAAGTAAAAATATAACTACTCATAATCTGAAAAGCATTACACTTGTATGGTTATTTTCATTTTGATAATATTTTGTCCATTTAAAAAACTCGTTCTTATCAATTAATACTAGATATTTTATAAACGTATGAGGTGAAAATGGATTTATGAATTTTTTTGTGTATGTAAAGAAATATAAGCTTTGTTAAGCCTAAATATGAAGCTAATTTTTCTCGCAAGTATTGTTCATGCATTTTTACAATAGCGATTCGTTTTTATTATATACATTTTATTCTTATTTATGTTTTTACGATTAATTGATGTATGTATTTGAAATAAGAATTTTTTATCGTGCAGTTCATTAACTTCAGCATGTTGTTTTTATTTTTACTGTCTCTAGTGTTTGTCCAGATTTATTAAATAAAAGTATACACAAATAAATTTGTTATTATCAATTTTAATGCACCCTAATATTATTTTATTATTTTATTTGATTTCTTAATTAATTAAAATTTTTGGGTGAGTTTCACTATTATTCTTATTTTCGATGACAAAAACAACAACAAAAATAATCAAATAAAATTGCTTATTATTATTATTATTGTTATTATTAGCAATATTTCTTAATCATATATAAAATTTTATTTTAAAAGTATTAGGGGGCTCTGCCCCCTGCTCGCTCCGCTCACCAACCCCCGAGGAAGGCTTTCCCTCACCCCGACTTGCTTCGCTCATTAACCCCTGCTGGATTTTGCCCGACTATTCGCAACTTTGCCTTTCATTGAATTGGAATATTAATAATACATAACACAAGAGAAAAGTTGAACAATATTATAGAAATCCACCATATATGGTATCACATTGAAATACACAATATTTAATATTATATCGTTTAAAATATGTGAAAAATCTGTCTTAACGTTCGACAGTTTAATAACAATTTGCCATTATTTTGAGAGAAAACATATGTTAAACAGCTAGACACACAAAATAAACAACGATAGCACTAACTGTTTAGAACAGAGAGAAATTCTTATCTAAACGATTTAGCGCTACAGCTTTTGTATACGATCCACTTGTTAAATTTTTGTCACTGTTGGACGAGGAATTTTTCGGGTAGTATTGCTTGATTAAAGAAATTATGAACTTATTTTTTCTAATACCTATATTTCTTACTATTGAAATTTTTTTAGTTAATTTAGGGCAATATGTAACACTCTGCATTTATTTCTAATGTACAACAAGGTTTAAAATGGTGCTTACAACAGTAAACATGTAACTTTTTAAAGTGCATTTTTCCTAGAATATGATTTAGTCAGATCTATTGAAATTAAATATCTTATGTGATTATTTTAAACATTTCATTAGTAATAGTACGACAGGACAATTTCTTTCAGATAGCGATTTTGTATTGTAGCCATGAATGTGCCAAGATGCCCGTCAATATCTGATTTTACCATTTCTTTAACTATATTAAATACTAAGTTAAATCGGGGGGGGGGGGGGAGGAATCACACTTTTCGAAACCTACTAATAAGTTAAAAATTCATCCTTGATTATATTGTAAAAACGAATTGCCGATTTGGAGTATTCAACATAGACCATCACCATTCATAAATTGGATGGCTTTTGAATGTTTGTTGACAATATTTTCTGAATAAATATTCATGATGGCTCCTGAATACTTGTTGGCGATATATTCTGAATAATTATTATTGTTGGCGATATCTACTGGTATATATTGATCATGGCATGTTAATAGTAGTTGGCGATATCTCCTGAACTTGTGTTGATTTTAGTCTGAATATTTGTTGGTTACATCTTCTGGATATGTACTGATTGCACCTTGATTTTTTTAACACGCTTATATTAGCTTCACCTGTATGTATGTATGTATGTTTGTTTGTAACTTCTCTGGGAGCAAAACGTGATTGCACAAAATCCTTCATATCTCAAACAAAAAAACAGATATCCGTAAAATTTTTGCTTTAAAATATAGCTAATACAAATGTCTAAAAATCGGTTTCTGGAATTTTTGAAATTCGGTCCCCAAGGGGGGCGGTGGGAGGGGGCAAAACGTGATTTCACATGCGTAAAACGTGATTTCGCATAATCCTATATATCTCAAAAAAAAAAAAAAAAAAAAAAAAAAAAAAGATAGAGGTGAAATTTTTACTCTAAAATATAGCTAAAGCAACTATCTAAAAACCAATTTCTGGAATTTTAGAAATTCAGCCCCCAGGTGGGGCAGCAAGGGGGGGGGGGCTATGGAGCAAAAACAAATAGAAATACAGTTAGGCCGTTGAAAATTGGTACAGATGGGTTTTAAAGGTCTGCAAGTCGAATGGGGATATTTTCGATTGTGTAAAGTTATTAGGAGGGGCAAGAGGGGGGGGAAGGGAGGAGGGGGCAAAAAAATAAAAATAGTGTCAGATCGTTCAAAATTGGTACATAGAGGTTTTCGATACTTACAAATCGATTGCGGATATTTTTGAATTTGTAAAATTATTAGGAGGGGCGGGTAGAGGGTGAGGGGGTAAGGGGGGGCTATGGGGCAAAAACAAATAGAAATACAGTTAGGCCGTTCAAAATTGGTACAGATAGATTTTAGAGGCCTGTAAGTCGAATGGGGATATTTTCGATTGTGTAAAGTTATGAGGAGGGGAAAGAAGTGGGGGAGGGGAGGGGGGGGCAAAAAAATAAAAATAGTGTCAGATCGTTCAAAATTGGTACATAGAGGTTTTCGATACTTACAAATCGATTGCGGATATTTTTGAATTTGTAAAATTATTATGAGGGGCGGGTAGGGAGGTGGGGTGGTAAGGGGGGGCTATGGGGCAAAAACAAATAGAAATACAGTTAGGCCGTTCAAAATTGGTACAGATAGGTTCAAGAGGCCTGCAGGTCGAATGGGGATATTTTCGAAAGTGTAAAGTTATTAGGAGGTGCGAGAAGGGGGGAGAGGAGAGGGGGGTGCAAAAAAATAAAAATACAGTTAGATCGTTCAAAATTGGCATATAGAGGTTTTCGATACTTACAAATCGATTGCGGATATTTTTGAATTTGTAAAATTATTAGGAGTTGCGGGTAGGGAGGTGGGGCGGTAAGGGGGCGCAATGGGGCAAAAACAAATAGAAATACAGTTAGGCCGTTCAAAAGTGGTACAGATAGATTTAAGAGGCCTGCAAGTCGAATGGGGATATTTTCGATTGTGAAAAGTTATTAGGAGCGGCAAGAAGTGGGGGAGAAAAGGGGGGGGGGCAAAAAAATAAAAATATTGTCAGATCGTTCAAAATTGGTACATAGAGGTTTTCGATACTTACAAATCGATTGCGGATATTTTTGAATTTGTAAAATTATTAGGAGGGGCGGGTAGGGGGGTGGGGCGGTAAGGGGGGGGCTATGGAGCAAAAACAAACAGAAATACAGTTAGGCCGTTGAAAATTGGTACAGATAGGTTTTAAAGGTCTGGAAGTCGAATGGGGATATTTTCGATGGTGTAAAGTTATTAGGAGGGGCAAGAGGGGGGGAAGGGAGGGGGGCAAAAAAATAAAAATAGTGTCAGATCGTTCAAAATTGGTACATAGAGGTTTTCGATACTTACAAATCGATTGCGGATATTTTTGAATTTCTGAAATTATTAAGAGGGGCGGGTAGGGGGTTGAGGGGGTAAGGGGGGGGGCTATGGGGCAAAAACAAATAGTAATACAGTTAGGTCGTTCAAAATTGGTACAGATAGATTTAAGAGGCCTGCAAGTCGAATGGGGATATTTTCGATTGTGAAAAGTTATTAGAAGGGCAAGAAGTGGGAGAGAAAAGGGGAGGGGGGCAAAAAAATAAAAATATTGTCAGATCGTTCAAAATTGGTACATAGAGGTTTTCGATACTTACAAATCGATTGCGGGTATTTTTGAATTTGTAAAATTATTAGGAGGGGCGGGTAAGGGTGGGGCGGTAAGGGGAGGCTATGGAGCAAAAACAAATAGAAATACAGTTAGGCCGTTGAAAATTGGTACACATAGGTTTTAAAGGTCTGCAAGTCGAATGGGGATATTTTCGATTGTGTAAAGTTATTAGGAGGGGCAAGAAGGGGGGAGAGAGGGAGCGCAAAAAAATAAAAATAGTGTCAGATCGTTCAAAATTGGTACATAGAGGTTTTCGATACTTACAAATCGATTGCGGATATTTTTGATTTGTAAAATTATTAGGAGGGGCGGGTAGGGGGGTGAGGGGGTGAGGGGGGGGGGCTATGGGGCAAAAACAAAAAGAAATACAGTTAGGCCGTTCAAAATTGGTACAGATAGATTTAAGAGGCCTGCAAGTCGAAAGGGGATATTTTCGATTGTGTGTAAATATTTTAACCAAAAACTTACATACTGTAGCTATTTATATGATAAATAATAAAATAATAAATATAGTTTAAAATATAGTTTTAAAAGCATGCTTTCATAGCACATCGAACTAAAAAGTGAAAAATAAATATAGTTTAAAAAAACTAAAAAACACGCTTTTAAAGCACATCAAACTAAAAAGTGAAAAATAATTCTTAATATAAGCTGAAAACAATAATGAACGAAAAATACTAGTATAATTGTGAAAAAAGCGTAGGTTGCTCGATATACGAAAAATATGGCACTAAGCACCCCACGCTTTTTTCACAATTATACTAGTATTTTTCGTTCATTATTGTTTTCAGCTTATATTAAGAATTATTTTTCACTTTTTAGTTTGATGTGCTTTAAAAGCGTGTTTTTTAGTTTTTTTAAACTATATTTATTTTTTTACATATATGTTATGTAATATTAAATTTACAAAATTAAAAAATGAGCGTGGAGAAGGAAATTTAATGATACTGGATAATTAATTTAATTTAATTTATAAAGACATCAATGATCTGCGATTGTAATGAAATGCTCGCCCTCTGGTGGGCTAAGGTGAAACATTACATCTTAATAGTTGTTGGCGAGATCTCCTGAACTTGTGTTAATGATTGGCTTCTAAATATTTGTTGGCTACAACTTCTGGATGTGTACTGGTTACACCTTGATTTTTTTACATATATATTATATAATATTGAATTTTAACAATAAAAAATGCGTGTGGAGAATGAAACATAATGATATTGGATAATACAATTTAATTTAATTTATCGAGACATCAAAGGTACAGGAAAAACTACTTTAACATTTTTTTTTTTTTTTTAAGAGTACAGATAATATTTTACCTGGAGATATTTTGTATATTTAGCTCAAATAAAAAATTTCTTTTTTTCTCTCTTGAATTAAGTTAAAAAATATTTAAAATAAAATTGAAAAAAAAAAAATGTGCTAAAGCAATGGAACAGTTTAACCTCTTGGCGAAATTTTAAATTTGGCACCGAAGTAGCTTAGACTTTTCTCGCAAAAATCTTGACATGCATAACTGAGATAGATAATTTAAGTCATCGTCAAAATAAATGAAAAATTTAAAATCTGGCAGTGAGGTCTTGTATTAGGCGTAACTAAAATATTTTAGCAATGCAGTTACTTCATTCCATTACATGGAAAAATAGACACAAAAGAAAGTCCGTTTGTATTAAATTAAATTCTGTTTTCTGCAAAGTTTTACATCAATGCTTAAAACACAAAAATAGGTTGTGAATTTTATTATTATTATTATTATTATTATTGCACTATTTTATAATTTTTCTCGGTACTTACGTATTAACGCCACCGAAGCAGAAGTTGCGCTAATGCGCCAATAAAGAGCAATCTTGTTGTTCGCACACAAGAGACATAGGGGGACAGCGAGACATCTTTTGGAATCTTATTTATCAGAGTGAACATCTATAGTATCTCCCCACAACTGAATTTGCGATTTATATTTGGCGATTATGACTAAATCATAAATCTGAAAATCATAAATGATAAAATCATAAGCTAAATCTTAAATCATAAGCTAAATTATATAATCATAAATCCAGAATAAGCAGCCTGCAGGCTGCCATATTATATCTCAAAGAGTCCAGAACGACATCGTTATTGTTCAAAACGGCGCCAAAGAAAAATCGCCAAATTCAGTTGTGGGGAGATACTCTTGTTGTACCTAGCTGCGGTGGCGTTAAGGAACAACTATAGTATTTCCCCTCAGCTAGATTTGGCGATTTTTCGTTGGCGATTATAGCTAAATCATAAATCTAAAAATCATAAATCATATAGCACAAATGATAAAATCGTAAGCTAAATTATAAATCATAAATCATAAAATCCTAAATCCAAAATAAATAGCATGTAGGCTGCCATATTATATCGCAAACAATCCAGAACGACATCGTTATCGTTCAAATCGGCGCCAACGAAAAATCGCCAAATCTAGCTGAGGGGAAATACTATAGTTGTACCGGCGTTAATACGTAAGTACCCTTTTCTCTGTATTTAAGGCATGGCTACAGTTAAAATGGCTATTGTGGTTGCGTAAATGAATTCCTTGGCGAAAAACGTACGAGTTTCTTCATTTCTAATTTTTAAAAATAGCTAAATTGGTCATAGTAAAGATCCATCACTTTAAATGTATTTTGAGTGAAAAAACTAAATCTTTATATAAAGTAATTTATGTTGTTGTCTCGTAAATTTCATTTTAAAAAATTCTGGGCTTAACTTCTAAATTCATACCGGAACAACTATAGTATTTCCCCTCAGCTAGATTTGGCGATTTTTCGTTGGCGATTATGGCTAAATCATAAATCTAAAAATCATAAATCATATAGCATAAATGATAAAATCGTAAGCTAAATTATAAATCATAAATCCAAAATAAATAGCATGTAGGCTGCCATATTATATCGCAAACAATCCAGAACGACATCGTTATCGTTCAAATCGGCGCCAAAGAAAAATCCCCAAATTCAGCTGAGCAGAAATACTATAGTTGTACCTTCATACCAATCGTTGTTTAACATAATTATTATATTCATTACTAAATCTTTTTCGCCTAACGTTAAAATAAAAACTAATAATATAAACTAAACTAATTGTATAAACTTGACTAATAATATAAAATAAAATAAAAATATAAACCAATTTTCATTTCATTTTTATTAAATTTTTACTTAATGTTTTTAAAATATCGGTTATTTTCATGTTTTGCTATTCTAAATAATTTTTTTCTTCTCTCGAGCATCTCGAAGATGCTAATATTTCAATTTTCTTATTTACACCATTGATCACATTTTAATTTTCCTGAGGAAAGTGACGTCAGAGACACAGAAAAAAACGTCATAAGAGAAACTTTTCCCTCCGGTGGCAAATAGAGTACCTTCATAAACTCGACGTTTTCCTTAATAACTTCGTTAATTAAAATGATAGAAATTTCTAAGCAGCTGAAATGCCTTTCTTGAAGCAGTCGGAATACACTGATACCTCTCATGATGCAGGCCACTTTGCCCTCCTCGAAGAGATGCTGTCGCAGACAAAAAAAAAAAAATGACGCCCGGGACAGTTTCTTTTTTACTTCCTTATACAAAGTATAAGGAAGTATAGTAATCCCGATTTGCGAAATGGATTTTGTATTTCACATTGCTCGAAAACGAATGATCGCTGAATGGTGCCAATTTATACGTGTGACTGTCTTGATGTCTAGTTGCACACCTGCAAGTGTCGTCTTAACACGAGCTCTCGTTTTAGAGATAAAAGGGATTTTACACGATTTTTCGTGACGTCTGTATGTCTGTGTGTGGGTATGTCGCATAACTCAAAAACGGTTGGACGTAGAAAGTTGCGAATTGGTACATAGGTTTGTTATAACATCTAGTTGTGCACCTCCCTTTTTGGACTTTGTATGATTTTCCGTTTTAGAAATATTTAGGAAAATTAGGTTCATAATGACAAAAATACATAGATTTTGGCCATAATGTATCAAAAAACGGTAATAACTCAAAAACGGTTTAGACAAATCTTGCAATTTAACTGACTTTCCGACTAGCTAGACATTTGAAACTTTCAGAAAAGCTCAGAACATGTTGACAATGCATTTTTTAAATATTTTTAGCGAACTGTTTTCGATACCTGCTGCCTTCAGCAGCGTTTATGCGATTCAAAAAAAATTTATTTAACTAACTTCCCGACCAGCTAGACACTTGAAACTTGCAGACTAGATCAGATCACGGTGAAAATGCATTTTTTTAAATACTTTTAGCCAACTGTGTAGGGTTCCTGCTGCCTTCGGCAGCGTTACCAGTACAAATCTTGCAATCGATTTTTAACTAACTTCCCGACTAGCTAGACATTTAAAACTTCCCCAAGGCACAACTATGACATGAGTCCCCCCCCCAAGGCACAACTTTGACATGAGTCCCCCCAAGGCACAACTTTGACATGAGTCCCCCCAAGGCACAACTATGACATGAGGCTCCCCTCAAGGCACAACTTTGACATGAGTCTCCCCCAGGCCCAACTTTGACATGAGTCCCCCCCAAGGCCCAACTTTGACATGAGTCCCCCCAAGGTACAACTTTGACATGAGTTCCCCCAAGGCACAGCTTTGACATGAGTCCCCTCCAAGGCACAACTTTGACATGATTCCCCCCCAGGCCCAACTTTGACATGAGTCCCCCCAAGGCACAACTTTGACATGAGTCCCCTCCCCAAGGCACAACTTTGACATGAGTACCCTCCCCAAGGCACAACTTTGACATGAGTCTCCCCCCAAGGCACAACTTTGACAAGAGTCCCCCCAAGGCACAACTTTGACATGAGTCAACCCCCCAATGCACAACTTTGACATGAGTCCCCCCCCCCCCAAGGCACAATTTTTTTTTTTTTTTTTTTTTTTTACGTATGCATGCATTTTTTTTTTTTAAATATTTTTAGCCAACTGTTTCGGGTCCAGTGACAATGTTTTTTAACATTATGTATATTTCTAAAAGTGTATAAGGAAGTCATGTGGTGCCCACATCAGATTTTTTTAATATATAGAGACAATTTCATCTAAAGCAGTACAATTATCATTTATAATCTTTTTTTAAACATTCATAAAACTTCAGTAATATCTCTCTAAAATTCTTAATTTTGGTGTTTTCTACTAAAAAAAAAAAGTACTCGGAAAATTTACATAATATAACAGCTTCTTCCGGTTGGTTGGTTGGATTTTACGTCGCACTAATGCTGCGCAGATGGGCAATTAGCGACGGTCTGGGACTCACCCCTAGATGTGATCTGGAGACATGCCATCGCAATTTTGATCTTCCACCGAAAGGATGGCTCTCCCGCTTCAGTGACCCCCAGAGGTATAAATTTTGATGGGAACATGGAGGACATTAAGGCCACGTCAGATTTTACGTGCACCAGCCGCCATTAGTGTACACAACGGTGTTTGGCCGGCTCGAGTACCGAATCCGCATTCTTCCAATTGCGAGGACAGCGCTCTATCGACTGGGCTACCTCGGTCCCAGCTTCTTCCGGAACGCATTTGAAGCATATGTCATCACAAATTGTAACCAACTTAACTATTAAGTAATCGAACGTATGATGGTCAAATATAAACATTGTTAAAACCTTAGACCTGTCAATTATTTGCATGTTCATACCTATCTTTTAGTTTTCTCTATATATTAAAAAAAAAATTATACAGACACGACATTATTTCATTATTTAAAACATGAAAAATCTGACATTGACAGATTTTAATTTAGTGCCAGAGGCCTACTGCTAAACTTGTTAATATCGACAAATTCTTCTTTAGTTATTTCGTGACGATCTAAATTCCATGATAAAGTTTTCATTAAATCAAACCAATGTGTTTCAGCTGCAGATACTGTAACAAATAACGTTGGAAGTCCAAACTGTCTTATAGCCGCAAAACAACGTTTTTTCTCTTTTTCCCAATGAGGGGGAGGTGTGCCTTGGGGGGGGGACTCATGTCAAAGGTGTGCCTTGGGGGGGGACTCATGTCAAAGTTGGGCTTGGAGGGGACTCATGTCAAAGTTGGGCCTGGGAGGGGACTCATGTCAAAGTTGTGCCTTGGGGGGACTTCATTCAATAAATCCCCATTCAATAAACCGACTGACTTAGCACTATTAAGAGTGACGTATAAAAATTCGACAACGCTGTACCGACTGAAATAGGGGTACCTTGAGGGGGACTCATGTCAAAGTTGTGCCTTGGGGGACTTCATTCAATAAATCCCCATTCAATAAACTGACTGAAATAGGCCCTTAGCACTATTAAGAGTGACGTATAAAAATTCGACAACTGTACCGACTGAAATAGGCCTCTAGCTCTAAAAAGTAACTGTTGCTGGCGTCAATTTTTTTTTGTCTGCGACATCAACTTCTCGCGGAGGCCAGGGTTTTCCGCGTCATGAGATATATCAGTGTATTCCGACTGCTTTAAAGAAGGCAGTTCAGCTGCTTAGAAATTTCTATCATTTTAATTAACTAAGTTATTAAGTAAAAACGCGGGTTTATAAAGGTACTCTATTTGCCACCGGAGGTAAAAGTTTCTCTTATGACGTTTTTTTCTGTGTCTCTGACGTCACTTTCCTCAGGAAAATTAAAATGTGATCAATGGTGTAAATAATAAAAATTGAATAATTGACATCTTTGAGATGCTTGAGAGAAGAAAAAAATATTTAGAAAAGCAAAACATGTGAAAATAACCGACATTTTTAAAAATATTACGTAAAAATTTAATAAACATGAAACGATAATTAGTTTATATTTTTATTTTATTTTTATTACGGTATAACTTCAGTATATCACCACAGCTGAATTTGGCGATTTTTCTTTGGCGCCGTTTTGAACGATAACGATGTCGTTCTGGACTTTTTGCGATATAATATGGCAGCCTAAATGTTGTTTATTTTGGATTTATGATTTTATGTTTTATAATTTAGATTATGATTTATGATTTTATAATTTATGATTTTTTGATTCATGATTTAACCATAATCGCCAGATATCGTTGTGGGGATATACTGAAGTTGTTCCTTTATTTTAACGTTAGGGAAATAGATTTAGTAATGAATACCATGATTATGTTAAACAATTATTGGTATAGAGTTAGAGATTAAGCGCAGGGTAAAACTATAGTATTTCCCCACAGCTGAATTTGGCGATTTTTCTTTGGCGCCGATTTGAAAGATAACGATGTCGTTCTGGACTGTTTGCTATATAATATGGCAGCCTGCATGCTATTTATTTTGGATTTATGATTTAGCTTATGATTTTATGATTTGTGATATATGATTTATGATTTAGCCATAATCGCCAAAAATAAATCGCCAAATTCAGCTGTGGGGAAATACTAGAGTTGTTCCAAGCGCAGACATTTATAAAATGGAATTTATGAGATAAAAATTTATATTAGTTTATATAAAGATTTAGTTTTTTAACTCAAAACATGTTTAATAGGATAGATCTTGGTACAACTATAGTATTTCCCCTCAGCTGAATTTGGCGATTTTTTTTTGGCGCCGATTTGAAAGATAACGATGTCGTTCTGGATTGTTTGCGATAAAATATGGCAGCCTGCATGCTATTTATTTTGGATTTATGATTTTATGATTTATGATTTATAATTTAGCTTACGATTTTATCATTTATGCTATATGATTTATGATTTTTAGATTTATGATTTAGCCGTAATCGAACAACGAAAAATCGCCAAATCTAGCTGAGGGGAAATACTATAGTTGTTCCTAGATCTTTACTATGACCAATTTAGCGATTTTAAAAATTTAGAAATGAAGCTCATACGTTTTCCGCCAAGTAATTCATTTACGCAACCACAATAGCCATTTTAACTCTAGCCATGCCTTCCTATAGAGATAAATTATAAAATGGTGCAATAATAATGATAATACTAATAAAATCCGCAACCTATTTTTGTTTTTTAAGCATTGATATAAAACTTTGCAGAAAACAGAATTTAATACAACAGGACATTTTTTTTATCAAGCAGAAACGGTCGTTTTGCCAAGCCAAGCTCAGAGAAAAGCAAAAGAAACAAACTACCACTAACACAAAGCAGAACGCGCCAATAATAAAATCGACAGAAATAACCCAAGATCGTTAAATGCTTATTATGCAGAAACCAACTTTCCCACGTTAAATCGACAAATTTTTTTTTCCGTAAAGTTTTAAATATTGGACGAACCAAATATCGCAGTAAAATGAAACAAAAAGTAAAATATTCGTATCAACGATATCTTTAATTTGAGATAAAAACGAACTTTCTAAGTTAATAAGTAAAAAAATGGGAGCATTTTCAATTTAGCGTAAAATTAGATGTTTTGACTGTTAACGTTAAAAGACTTATTTTAACTTAAAATATGAAGATTATATCAAGAATTGTGACGATACGAGCTCCGAAAGACATTAAAACATTTAATCAAAAACCAAACATTAGAACACGGAAATAATAACTAATAGCAACTACAATCGGTGTTGCCACACACATAGAAACAAAAATAAAATACAACTTCAACACTTTCCCTTATTTTGTTTTTGTTACTGAGTTCTATGTTAGTCCTATATTTTTACACAAATTCAAAATTCTAGGGCTATAAAGTGGTTTCGTTAGAAGGTCTGCCAGCTGAAATTCTGTTGATACACGCTTTACAGTAAGTTCTTCATTTGCTACCATCTCTCTTACAAAGAAATGTCTGATGCGAATGTGTTTAGTTCGTTTATGAAATTCACCTTGATTTTGTGACAATCTGATTGCTGCCTCATTGTCAACTTGTAATTCTGGTATCAATTTCTGATTTGTAATCTCACTAATCAGTCCCTTTAACCAGACTAATTCTCTGGCTGCTTCACTGGCTGCGACTATCTCAGCTTCTGTGGTAGAAAGTGCTACAGAAGATTGTCTTTTACTAAACCATGAAATTGCTCCACCAGCATAAATGCAAACAACGCCTGTAGTTGAACGACCAGTTGTAGTATCTCCTCCATAATCAGCATCACTGTAGCCTTCTAGAATAGCCTTCTTGTATCCGGACTTGTAGATTAGTCCTTTATCTAGAGTTCCTTTTAAATATCGAAATATTCTCTTAACTCGCAGCCAATCTTCTTCATTTGGATTTTCCAGACATCTAGATACTACCCCTATTGCGTATGCTATGTCAGGTCGAGTTCCTGTCATGATATACATTAAGGCTCCAACAGCTTGTCTGTAAGGAAAAGTTCTTTCGGTGCTGTCTACTTTCCCTGATTGAGAACCTTCTTTGATAATGGGTGTAGATACAGGTCTGCAATCGTTCATACCAAATTTTTCTAGAACTTTCTTTGTGTAGGCTGTTTGACATAATTTAATGGAATTATCTTCTTGATGATGAATTTGAAATCCTAAATAATACTCAGCGGGTTTTACTGTGACTTTGAATTCTTTCTTTAGGTCTCTGAGAAAACTTTCTAACTGATCTTTATTTGATGATGCAACCAATCCATCATCAACATATAAAACTATCAAAAGCAATTCTGAGTTGTTTCTTCTTATAAACAAACATGGATCTGCTTCACTTCTTACAAAACCAAGTTTCAACAAATATCCTCCAAAATGCTTATTCCAGCACCTTGGTGCTTGTTTTAAACCATAAAGGCTTTTCTTTAGGTGACATACTCTGTCAGTTCCATCTTCATAGCCTTCCGGTTGACGCATGAAAACATCCTCCTCTAATTTGCCATATAGAAATGCTGTTGAAACATCAAATTGCATTAAAGTCATATTTTCACTTGCTGCTATACTAATTAAAGTTCTTATAGTGCTTGTTCTTGCAACAGGGCTGAATGTTTCTTCATAATCGATTCCTTTGCGTTGAACAAAACCTTTTATAACAAGCCTTGCTTTGTACTTATCGATACGACCATCTGGATTTCTCTTGATTCTATATATCCATTTGCATTGTATGGCCTTGACTCCTACAGGTAATTTTGTGAGTTCCCATGTATAATTTTTTTTTAATGAATTCATTTCATTTTCCATGGCTCTTCTCCAATTGTCCTTTTCTCGACTCTCTATAGCTTCTTGATATGTTTCAGGATTCTTTTCATCATAAATGAATGACTCTACTTCCATGATATAGTCATCAAGACGTGCAGGTTTCTTTAACTGTGATCGATCTCTCAATCTCATACTGTAGGAAGACTTTGATTCATTCTCTTCATCTTCACTCTCAATTTCAGTTTCAGTTGAAATGATTTTCTTCCTTTCCAATTCTTCTTTTTTCTCTGTATTCCCTTCCTGATTAGGTGAATTAAGTTCATTGTCTGGACTTTGCAATAATACTTTATTGTATTTTTCACATTTCTGAATTTTTTCATGAAAAATTACGTCTCTTGAAAGAATTACTTTTCTTTCTTCTGCAATCCAAATTCTATAACGTTCATCACCATTGTAACCAATAAGAAAACCTTTAACAGCTTTTTTATCCATCTTTCTTCTTATTTGAGATGGTACATGAGCATAACAGAGAGAACCAATTATGCGCATGTGTCTTATTCTTGGTTTATTTCCAAACCATAGTTCGTGTGGACTAACATTTTCCACTGATGAAATTGCAGTTCTGTTTAAAATGTATATAGCAGTGTTAACAAGTTCGGCCCATAGAAATGCTGGAAATTCTATATCTGGATTGGAATGCTTCAGGGTTCTGGCCATTTCAATAACTGTTCTGTTTTCACGTTCACTAGTTCCATTTTGTTCTGGTGTGTATGGTGCTGTGAGTCTTTGAGTAATCCCTTTTATCTGCAGAAATTCTCTGACTTTTTCGTTATTGAACTCTCCACCATTGTCACTAAGAATCTCTTTAACTGAATGTCCTAAATTTTCTGCATGAGCTATGAATGATTTAAGAGAATATACGACATCAGACTTTTGTTTCAGAAAGTAAACATAACGGTATTTTGAATAATGATCTTTGAAAACAACAAAATATTTATACTTGCGCTGTGATTCGTCAAAGGGTCCACAAACATCAGTTGACACAAGCTCTCCAACATTTGTAGCTTTAGGTTTGGTGCCAAACTTCAGTCGATGTGCTTTTCCGTATATACATGGTTCACATGGCTCTTTATCCATTTTCACTTTGATATCAAATTCCTCCTTGAGCAGATTTCTAATATGACGCCTGTCTTGGTGTCCCCATCTACTGTGATATAATTGCAGTAAAGAACTGTTGCTAGTGTCTACATCAGCAATTTGCACTTCAACTATTTTATTTGGAAGTATTGGTTCTAAAGCTGCCCTGTACAAAGTTCCACTTACTTTACGAAAACCATACAGCTTTACTTCATTGTTGATCTTTAACCAACATTCAGTAGGTGTAGAATAAAATTCACTATTCAGATTTCTATCCTGAGCAGCCAGAACTGAAAACAAATTTCTGTTAATCCCAGGAACATACCAGACATCTCTCAGTTCCATTACTTCTGTTTTTCCTCTAATTAACGTTTTGACTAGGATATTTCCTTTTCCTACAGCTGTCAAAACTTCTTTTCCTGCTGCTTTAATGGTGAGAGAACCTGAATTTGAAAACTTTTCAAAATGATTAAAGTATACCAAAGTGTTAGTAACATGCTTTGTAGCTCCATTGTCTAACCAGAATGCGTTTGATTCCCCTTCTAATAGGTAATTTTCTTCAGAAATAGACATCAATGTCATATTAGTTGATGGCATATTCCCTTGACCACTCTTATTTGGCTTCCTTTGAAAAGTCGAACCTGGCTTTGGAGGTTTACCGTCCGCAATCCATTTTTGGCACGATTTCACCCAATGTCCACTTAATTTACAATAGTTACAAACATTTTTTTTCTTTATTTGAAATTTTCTTTCTTTTATTTTATATCCTGACTTGGCATTAAGGGCTTCTTCAGTTTTTTCATTGTCATCACAATTTGTGAAATTTCTTTCAAACATACTTAATTGAGCTGCCAAATCCTCAAATGTATTTTCTTTATCCTTTGCAAGAAGCATCCAACTTGATTTGAATGAATCGAAACTACTTGGCAAGATATTCAAAATTTTACAAATTAGTAATAAATCCGGTAATTTGTTTTCTTCTTTTGCTATAAGCCCATTATTAAGTTCATTCCATAAACTGCTTAATTTAGCAACATGAGTTGAAACATCATCACCTACAGACCAGCTAAATGTAAAAAACTCGGAACAAATCTTGAATAACTGATCTTTTGATGTTGCTTCAAACAACATTTTCAAAGCTTCCCAAGCTTCATATGCCGTTTCTTTGTCCATTATTTTCTGATAAACAGAATCTGTTACAGTACTTGCAATCATACTTTTTGCATAACTGTTGGCTTTTCGATACAAATCAGCATTTACTTTATACATCTTTCTTGCTTCTGCATCGGCCGTGTCAGGTAACTCTTCTGGTTTTTTTAATTTACCGTCTATTACCTCCAATGCTCCTTCATGGTAATCTAGTAAATCACGAATCTTTCGTCTCCACATCGGAAAATCTGTTTCTCCCGATAAAGGCTTCACTGTTCTTGACAAATCCATTTTAGACTTAAAATGAGCAAGAATACGCACTAAGAAATAGGCTTAGTTTCTTAAATATGCTTTTCTTAGCTTACGTACTCAAATACGCGGCGAGCGTGTCAAAACCCATAACCTGTTAACGTTAAAAGACTTATTTTAACTTAAAATATGAAGATTATATCAAGAATTGTGACGATACGAGCTCCGAAAGACATTAAAACATTTAATCAAAAACCAAACATTAGAACACGGAAATAATAACTAATAGCAACTACAATCGGTGTTGCCACACACATAGAAACAAAAATAAAATACAACTTCAACATTGACAACTTTTTGAAAAAATTTCTTCTTCAAGAAATTTTTTTTAAAACAAGCTAGAGAATTCATAAATGTGCAGAATTCTTTGAAAACTGGTTTTTCAGCTAGACAATTACTTAATCTAGGAACTTTTATAAAATTTAGCTTTTAAAAATCAAAATTTCCTATCTTAATTACTGAAAAACTGTTAAATATCGCCAAAGAGACATAAATCGCCAAATATGAAATTGCTTCATCTCAGTTTACCCGAAAAATATTAATTTCAAATTGAGCTAATTTTTCTTTTTATAAGTTACTAGCAGGCTTTGCCCGCTTCGCTGGACATTAAACTTAAATGAGTTGTCAAAATCCCATATCTTTATTAATAACCTAAGTTCTCGCGGTGATTGGTAGAAGTTTTCTCGCTCGCAACGTGAGGAGTCTGAGTTCCCACTGTCTTCGGCACAACTTACCCACTTCTTACTTCCCCACCCTCAGCGGGTGAGTTCGAAGTTTTGCAAAATCCCACTAATGTATATAATGCGTACACTTAATCAATATCCACACACCAAAATTCGCCATTCTAAGATAATTCAAAGCGAATTCAAACGGAAAAACGCGTTTTTACACATGTTTATTGCCCTCCGACTCCGAGAAGGGGGGGGGGGGGATTTCGAATTTCATGAAATCCAGTTACAATAAGTGCCGGATGCATACAAACAATTTACGAACCAAATTTCGTGACCACAGAAGTCTTTAATAGCAAATATTATAAATAAATAAATACAAAAAGCACAGCTTTAGTATGGGACCCCTTTAGCGGCTTTAAATTTTTTAAGCCATTTTTGCGATGAACTGAATTAGCTATCTCAATTGTGCAATTAAAGGTCTTGGCGAGAAACGTCCGAGCAACTTCGGTGCCGAATTTCAAATTTTGCCAAAGGGATCCAATACTAAAGCTGTTCCATATCGAATCTGGGTTGAAAACGGAAAAAGGGTAAAATAAATTAGAAATATCAGACCTATATTTATAAATTTGATACCGAATGAAAGGGACGATTTTGCTGAATCCAGGGGTTCAAACAGTTTTTCGATGCGACAATTAGATTTTTAAAAAATAACTAAAGTATGAAATTTAAGTGGCAACGGAAAAACGGATAAAGGGAAAAATAAATTAGAAATATCAGACCTATCATTACAAATTTAGTACCAAATGAAAGAGGTGATTTCTCTGAATCCTGGGGTGTAAACAGTTTTTCGATACGACAATTAGATTTTTTAAAATTAACTAAAGTATGAAACTCAGATGGCAACACTTCATTTCAATCTTTTCATAATTTGTAGTGCGAATCACGCGAATACAAAAGTCTTTAACTTAAAAATTTATTTTTATATTTTATTTTTCCATTCAAAGCATTTTAGTGAAAAAATATTTATGGCGCATGCGCAGGCGTTTTTTACCAACAATTTAAACACTAATCATAATTTTGAAAATTTCTATAGATATAATTTCAAGTTGGGTGAAGACCTAAGTTTCTGCCAAGCGCCATTGAATTCCGTCCAGCCGTTCTCCAGTGATGCCCGGACAAACGTGTTTTAGTCTTTTACCCCCTAGGGGGGGAACGGGGGGGAATTTCTGAAAAGTTGATAGATATAATTTTAAGTTGGGTGAAGACCTAAATTCCTGCCTAGCGCTGCTGAATTCCGTCCAGCCGTTCTCGAGTGATGCCCGGACAAAAAAAGCGACATTCGGACACGATGACACACACACACACACACACACACAGGCAAAATTTTCTGAAGTCATTTTCGGCTTTCATGGGGTGTGAAACGTGAAGATATCGCAAAATTTTTTGATTCCGACAAATTTACAGACAAAACTCTGATTTTATTAATATAGATTTTTTTAACCAAAGAATCTTTGCTTTTATTATTTTGTACAATTTTAAATTTTATATCCCTGAAAACAGAAATGAATACATTTTTGAAAAACATTTGTTTCAAATCTATAGCATGAATTGCTGATTTTTTAATATTTTTCATACCTTAGAATAAGAAAGTCAGTACACGATATAGTATCCAATTTTAATATCCTTCAATTCAATCTGGCAATGATAATTATGATGCATAAAGATTTCTACTTCCTTCTATATAGTATAATAGCAGGCTTTGCGGGGCCCGCTTCGCTTGTCATTTTATTGAAATGAATTTCGACTTTCGGTTTTTAGTAAGTTTAGTACGTTGTAAGAGCTCCTGAAAACAATTTGACTATTTTTAGAAAATTTCTATTTGCGTGTGTGTGTTCTATGTGTGTGGCGAAAGTTTTGTTCCAACTAGATATCAGGAGCTACTGCTCAGAATTACATATAAATTTATATGCAATTGAACCTTGATGTATAATAGCGTTTATCAATATTTGGTGTCAATTGTTCAACATGGTGCTGATATACAGTGATTGCCGCAATTTCAGAGAAGGCTATATCTCAGTTAATATTACATGGAATTGCATAAATTTACAAATAAATTTACATTGTTACAAATTATAGTGCTTATCAACTTTTGTACCAATATCTCAACATGTGGCGCTGCTATACAGCGATTTTCGCAATTTAAGGAAAGGTTCTGTTGCATATAATGAAACAAAACTTAATATGTGAAAAGGCCATTATGAGACATTATGCTGATTCAATCTCGATGCCTATCGGCCGATAAGTGGAGCTCATATACTACAATTTTTTTTTAGAACTGAAAGGATGCCATCTGCATGGTGAAAATTTACTTCCTTTGGACATTTTGTGCAACAATACCTCTCTGAGTTGATAATATTCAGCATTCATAATGCAAAAAATAATAAATAATTTGTGCTGCGTTAATATGTATAGGAAAATGTAGAAGAAAGTTTTGTGATGGACACGACATACTAGTCTGCATAGAAAACTCATGGATAATGTCTAGCAACCAGATTTATGGAAAGTTTAACGCAAAGAAAACTTTGTAATACAGTTTAACGCAAAGAACAACATCGCACGAAAGATGAGTTGAAATCCAGGACATATCTGATGTAAAGTATCAGGTTAATTCCAGTAAATATAAAAACTATTTAAACTAGTATGTTGTGGCCACCACAAGACTTTCTTCTATATTTTCCGATACAAATTCACGCAGTAACAATAAAAAAAAAAAAAAAAAAAAAAAAAAAAAAAAAAAACGATTTTTTTCATTCTTTTTTTTATCTTTCTTTAAAAGTAAAAAAAAAATCGATAACTTTGTTTTAAATTACCACATATTTATAGTTCAACCATTCGTTTTAAAGGTATTGACGAGACCTTTCGAAAGATACCGATCTTGAAAATTTACACCCCCCCCCGGGGGGGGGGAAGCGATGCCCCAAATTTTTTCCCTAATTAACTACTACTATTATCAATAATTCATATTAATTTCACAATCACAGGTTAAGAATAACTCTCATTATGTACATTTATACGAAATTTTTTCCTATACTGCCATGTTAAAAATTTAGAAAAAATACGATCACAGCGCCACCTGTTGAGCGATTGATCCCCAAATCTAATCAGCCTCATTTTATGTCAGGGGCCAACTAAATACCAAGTCTGGTTAAATTTCGTTAAAAAAAAAAAAAAAAAAAAAAAAAAAAAATATATTCTAATTTTTTTTTTTTTTTTTTTTTTTTGTTAAAAGTAAAAAAAATCGATAACTTTGTTTTAAATTATCACAGATTTATAGTTCAACCATTCGTTTTAAAGGTACTGACGAGACCTTTCGAAAGATACCCATCTTGAAAATTTACTCCCCTCGAGGGGGTACTTCCCCTCAGGGGGGGTGGCGAGGTTCCTACGCATACAAAATTTTTTTCCCAGTTGATTATCTCTATTTTAAATAATTCTTGTAAATTTCATAATGATTACTAAAAAATAATTCTCTTTATGCACATTTACACAAAATTTTGTCCTATATCACCATGTTAAAAATTTAGAAAAAGCGGGATGGCAACGCAACCTGTAAGACAATTTTTACCAAAAGTTGATAGGCAGTAATTTATGTCAAGGTACAACTACATACCAATTTTTATGAAATTCAGTGCAGTAGTTCTTGAGATACAGTTGGCACAAAATTTTGTCACACACACACACACACACAGACAGACAGACAGACAGACATTTTCTAAAAATGGTCAAATCGTGTTCTACAGCTCTCAAAACGTGTAAATTCATCAAAAACCCGAGGTCGAAAATTTTTACGAATCCAATACTTTCTCTATATTACATATAGAAGAAAGTAAAAAAATAAATGATATCTACAAAAAAGACACTTAAAATGTACAAAAAAGCCAAGCTCAAAGAAAGAGAATTGATTAAAGTTGTGTCTAAAAAGGATGTGATATCAAATTTCCAAGCTTACATTCAAATACTTATTACTTTCTTCTATATGTAATATAGAGAAAGTATTGGATTCGTAAAAGTTTTCGACCTCGGGTTTTTGATGAATTTACACGTTTTGAGAGCTGTAGAACACGATTTGACCATTTTTAGAAAATGTCTGTCTGTCTGTCTGTCTGTCTGTGTGTGTGTGTGTGACAAAATTTTGTGGCAACTGTATCTCAAGAACTACTGCACAGAATTTCATACAAATTGGTATGTAGTTGCACCTTGACATAAATTAGTGCCTTTCAACTTTTGGTAAAAATTGTCTTACAGGTTGCGTTGCCATCCTGCTTTTTCTAAATTTTTAACATGGTGATATAGGACAAAATTTTGTATAAATGTGCATAAAGAGAATTATTTTTTAGTAATCATTATGAAATTTATAAGAATTATTTATAATAGAGATAGTCAACTGGGAAAATTTTTTTGTATGCGTAGGAACCTCGCCAGCCCCCCTGGGGGGGAAGTCCCCCCTCGAGGGGAGTAAATTTTCAAGATGGGTATCTTTCGAAAGGTCTCGTCAATACCTTTAAAACGAATGGTTGAACTATAAATCTGTGATAATTTAAAACAAAGTTATCGATTTTTTTTACTTTTAACAAAAAAAAAACTTAGAAAAAATCGTTTTTTTTTTTTTTTTTTTTTTTTTTTTTTAAACGAAATTTAACCAGACTTGGTATTTAGTTGACCCCTGACATAAACTGAGGCTGATTAGATTTGGGGATCAATCGCTCAACAGGTGGCGCTGTGATCGTATTTTTTCTAAACTTTTAACATGGCAGTGGGGGGGGGGGTGTAAATTTTCAAGATCGGTATCTTTCGAAACGTCTCGTCAATACCTTTAAAACGAATGGTTGAACTATAAATATGTGGTAATTTCAAACAAAGTTATCGATTTTTTTTTACTTTTAACGAAAAAAAAAACTTCGAAAAAAATCGTATTTTTTTTTAATATTCTTACTGCGTGAATTTGTATAGGAAAATATAGAAGAAAGTCTTGTGGTGGCCACAACGTACTAGTTTAATATTCCCTTTTAACTAAATTTTCACTTGTGAATCAAGTGCCTTATGATATGTTGATAGAAATCCTTCTTTCCTGTACTAAATACGTCATAGCATGTTTCTGAAAAAAATTATTATTTTTATTTATGTATGATGGGCTTGGCGGCCATCTTTCAAGTAATGAATAAACAATCACACAATTTGAAAGAAGTTTCTTAAAATATATCTCATATAAAATTAATTTTGCTATTCCATTCAGCAGAGACGGAAATATTTCGATAACATGATTTCTTATAATTATTTAGTATTAAGTGCACTTCCATCCTATAAATGCCGGGAATAAAGAATATAAAAATTTAAATTAACGTAAAAATATGAAGGAGAGGGGGGGAGCATAGAAGCTTCCACCCCCCGTTATATTTACCCAATTTGAATTTAGCTTCTTGGAATAAATATCTCGTAAAAATAATATGGTTATTCCATTCAACAGGGGTTGAAATATTCAGATTAAAAAAGAAAAAAAAAAAAAAAAATCATTAAAAACATCGCAAAAGCCCCGTTAAGCACACAAGTTGAATCAATTTAAGTTTTAACAGTGTTAAGTTTGGCGCACTCCCATCCTCCCATCCTATAATTATTTCTCATTGCGCAGCACTAGTGCGATATAAAACTCAATTAACCAACTCATCCTATAATTGATGAGATTTATAGAATTCAAACTAACGCAAAACTTTGAAAGATGGCCGCCAAGCCCATCATACATAAATAAAAATAATAATATTTTTCAGAAACACGTTATGATGTATTTAGTACAGGAAAGAAGGATTTCTATCAACATATCATAAGGCACTTGATTCACATGTGAAAATTTAGTTAAAAGGGAATATTAAGTATTTGAATGTAAGCTTGGGAATAAGTATTTGAATGTAAGCTTTGGAATTTTATATCACATCCTTTTTAGACACAACTTTAATCAATTCTCTTTCTTTGAGCTTGGCTTTTTTGTACATTTTAAGTGTCTTTTTTGTAGATATATATATAAAGGAATGTAGTAACTGCATTGCTAAAATATTGCAGTTACAGCCAATACAGGACCTCATCGGCTGATTTTAAATTTTTCATTTATTTTCACGATGACTTAAATTATCTATAGCAATTATGCGTGTCAAGATTTTCGCGAGAAACGTCTAAGCTACTTCGGTGCCAAATTTAAAATTTCGCCAAGAGGTTAAACTGTGCCATTGTTTTAGAACTTTCAATTTTATTTCAAATATTTTCTTTTTCAATTTTCTTTTAAATATTTTTTAACTTAATTCACTAGGGTAAAAAAGAAGAAATTTTTTTATTTGGTCTAAATGTACAAAATATCTCCAGGTAAAATATCCGTTTTTCGTTCTGTTCATTATTAGAAATAAAATGGCTGAAGTAGTTTTTCCTGTATCCGCGTTTGTAATGATCGATAGATGGCGCTCTCTGAACTGCAGTTGTTAGTAAATATAATAGCCACGTGGATTAATAATTGTTCTTTCTCCGCCATTACATCATGGAAAATCGATTGCATAATATGATGATATGCAGTGGTGTGATAATTTCACCTTAGCCCACCAGAGGGCGAGCATTTCATTACAATCGCGGATCATTGAAGTCTTTATAAATTAAATTAAATTAATTATCCAGTATCATTAAATTTCCTTCTCCACGCTCATTTTTTATTTTGCAAATTTAATATTACATAACATATATGTAAAAAAATCAAGGTGCAATCAGTACATATCTAGAAGATGTAACCAACAAATATTCAGACTAAAATCAACACAAGTTCAGGAGATATCGCCAACTACTATTAACATGCCATGATCAATATATACCCAATAGATATCGCCAACAATAATAATTATTCAGCAGATATCGCCAACAAGTATTCAGGAGCCATCATAAACACTTATTCGGAAAATATTGTAAAAAAATATTCAAAAGCCATCCAATTTATGAATGGTGATGGTCTATCTCGAATACTTCAAACCGGCAATTCGTTTTTACAATACAATCAAGAATGAATTTGTCACTTATCAGTAGATTTCGAAATATGTGATTTTTTTTTTTTTTTTTTTTTTTTTTTTTTTTTTTCGATTTAACTTTGTATTGATATAACTTTAGTATATCCCTACAGCTGAATTTGGCGATTTTTTTTTTTGGCATCATTTTGAACGATAACGATGTCGTTCTGGACTGTTTGCGATATAATATGGCAGTCTATATGTTGTTTATTTTGGATTTATGATTTTGTGTTTTATAATTTGTGATTTAGATTATGATTGTATCATTGATTTAGCCATAATCGCCAACAAAAAATCGCCAAATATCGTTGTGGGGATAGACTAAAGTTGTTCCTTAGTATTTAATACAGTTTAAGAAATTAAATGGTAAAATCAGATTGTTGACAGGCATCTTGGCAAATTCATGGTGTAATACAATAAGTGGCGACTATGCAAAATCGCTATCGGAAAGAAATTGTCCTGTCGTACTACTACTACTACTGAAATTTTTAAAATAATTGCAATAATCGCATAAGATATTTATCTTCAACCTGACAAAATCATATTCTAGAAAAAATGCACTTTAAAAAGTTGCATCTTTAGTGTTGGAAGCACCATTTTAAACCTTGCTGTAGATTGGAAATAAATGCAGAGTATTACATATTGTCCTAAATTAATTAAAAAAATTCAATAGTAAAAAAAATATAGGCATTAGAAAAAATAAGTTCATAATTTCTTTAATCAAGCAATAACACCCAAAAAATTGGTACAACTATAGTATTTCCCCACAGCTGAATTTGGCGATTTTTCTTTGGCTCCGATTTGAACGATAACGATGTTCTGAACTGTTTGCGATATAATATGGCAGCCTACATGCTATTTATTTTGGATTTATGATTTATAATTTAGCTTATGATTTTATCATTTATGCTATATGATTTTTCGATTTATGATTTAGCCATAATCGCCAAAAATAAATCGCCAAATTCAGCTGTGGGGGAAATACTATAGTTGTTCCAAAAAATTCATCGTCAAACAGTGACAAAAATTTAACAAGTCGATCATATACTAAAGTTGTAACGCTAAATGATTTAGATGTCAAGAATTTTTCTCTGTTCTAAATAATTAGTGCTATGGTTGTTTATTTTATGTCCTCTCTCAAAATAATGGCAAATTGTTATTAAATTGTCGAACATTATAACAGATTTTTGACATTGCAATGCTGACTAGGTGGATAAAGCGTTATTGGTGAAAATGTTTTCGCACAGGTAAAAATCGCCGACTAAAGCTACAGTTATCAGTGTTGTAACTCGTTGTGAAGCCGTAATTTGGTTAATAACAAAAAAAAAAAAAAAAAAAAAAATAGAATTTATATGCCTGTAAACATTTACATGCAAATAAACAGAGTTTTTCACGGAAATGTGTGATTTGCTAACGTACAACGCCCTCTATCAACGAAAATTTTAACTATTATTTTTCTCATTACCAAAAAAAGAAAAAAAAAAGAACCCCTCCCCCCCCCCCCCCCACGATAATAACTTTTTCGCAAGCCGTGTTTAATTCTACCAGTTCCTTCAATTTTTATGAATTTTTAAAATGTCTGCAAATTTATGAGATACCCGATATATAGCAGTCACCCTGACAACACACTTGTCCACAGAAAATCCTGAGGAGGTCCATACGGTTTCCCTTTTATCCCCAGGACACCCTGAGGATGTCTTTCGGAGAAAATGTGTTGTTAGGGGTAATCGAATTATTCTGATTACTTGAAATTATAATTTAGTTCAGAATAATGTGTGCCTCGGTTGAGTAACGATGTTTCACTGCAGAAATATCTAGCATTCGATTGCACGCGGCTTGAATGCGTTTGATTAGAAATCTATTAAATCTAATATCGAAACAGGGATGCCTAATATTAGGAATAAACATTTTCAATCAATATAATTTTGATTGAAAGTGCTTAATGTATAATGTAGCACATTTTCTCCCCAGAGACATAGATAACGGCAATTTTATATCACATATTATATTAGAAAGTTTATTATGATAATAGATAAATAAAAAAATCGTAAAACATTTAAAAGTGTATTAAGAGAGAGAGAGAGAGAGAGAGAGAGAAAAGATGAAGCTTAGAGTTATTACATCAAGACGTAATTATTGAAACATAAAAAATAATCTATAAATCTTTTTTTAAAAACCAGTATAAATTGAAAAAATTTCTTTTTACTATATAGAGCATTAAATAAAATGATATATAGAGATGTGATGCAGGGTAATTTCTATATATAATAATTATTTTTTCATATTTGCATAAATAAAATATTTATTTTTGAATTATACAGTTTAGTAATAATTCTTGTATGAGGAGAGAATAAGTGGTTTTATATATGTACAACAAATCTGTTAATTCCGTGGCGAGCATAAAAAAAAAAAAAAATTATATTTTAATTTTAGTTTTAAAGTCACGGAAATTTAAAACATTTCAGTTAAAAAAACTTTTATTATATTAATGATATGTACGCTTTAACGGAAAAAATAAAAATAAAATAAATAATAATATTAATAATACATATATATATTTAATAAAATCTATTAAAAATAAGTAAATAAATAAATAAAAATAAATTAATAAAATAAATAAATAAATAAATTTACTGGTTTTACTATAATTTTATTGAAAAAGTAAACATAATTTTACTATTCATCAAAATTTAACGTATGAGGCTGAATATCACATAAGTGTGCATTTTGGATTTTTTTAAACTTTTTTTTCAAACTTTGTATTTTAATTTGAATTTTTGAAAATAAGTCCGTAAGTACATCTTAAATAAATTCTGAGTTTGACAGAGATCGATCATAATTTTTTAAAATTTTACTGAAATTTTTCAATAAAAATTTATAATTTTAATTATCTTATAAAATCAAAATTACCATTTAAAAATTTTTTTTTTGTGGTTCAGATTCATTAAAAAATACAAGTCTTAGGCTTTTCTAAAAAGTTCTTCCCATTTTAAAAAATAAAATAAAATAAAAAACCCAAAAATTTAAAATTAAAAAAATAAAATAAATAAATAAATAAATTTAAATTTAATTTTTTATAAACATAAATTATATCAATGGGAAATATCATAGACTGCATACCTTTTGACTATAAACTGGAAATAATTAGTTTACTTGCATTAAATTTTTAATTATAGCATTTAAAGATGTCAAAAAATGATGTCACTGAAATGACTGGTTTGTCACTGAAATGACAATGTTTGTCACTGAAACGACTGTTTATCACTGAAATGACAATATTTGTCAAAATGACTATTTTTCACTGAAATAACATTGTTTGTCAATGAAATAGGACCATATAATATTAAAAATGGAACTTATTAGAACAATAGAGAAAAGATTGTGAAGGGAAAAGAAAGAGCAATAATGAGAATATCAAGCAATTTTATTGTATTAAAATCCTTGTAGTTACAAGTTTAATGATTAACTGAATTAAATTCAGAAAAAGCATTTTGAACATTATTAAAATCTTCATCCTGAAGTTTCAAATATCTATTTGAAGCAGGTTCAGGAGAATTCCTAATTTTGCACAGAATATGTGGCACTTGAATTTCATGGACATCCTCTTTCTCAGGCCATGCAAACTTATTTTTTCTGCATCTTGCCATAAATGACACAAGTAAAATATTTTGAGTAACATTCTCAATAACACCTTAAAGGGGGCAAAAAAAAAAAAAAAAAAAAAAAAAAAAAAAAAAATAAAAGTTTGCTTTTTTAATTGTATCTTAATATTAATGTCGTATGTAATTTTTTTATATTTACCTGGATACCGGAAAGTACTTTAAATATTTAAATATAAAGCTTATCCTACACCAACAAATCTTTTATCTCAAAATAAAAAATTATTTAAATCCAGGGCTTACAAAATAGTAAATCTGCAACAAATGTCATTTTCGTGACGTCACAAAAATGACCGTCACGAAAATGACAAATCGTCAATAATTCGTTCTGTACTGAAAAACATGCTTTCACTAAGTCGATATCGTCACATTTTCTTCTTCTGGTCGTCATTCTCTATTAAAATAAAACTTTGTTCTAAATTTTATAATAATATTTTTTTATTTTTTATGCATCTCGAAAATGACAAGCAATAAAAGTACGCACAGCATGTAAACAATAAAAATAATGTTAACTCTTACCAGTTTTCAATTTTCTTGAGATTTTTTTCCCCCACATATCGTCAATGTTGATTTCTGATCTTAAACTTTATAAAAAGTGAATGGTGGCACCATCCCTTGATGATATATGAAGTTATTTTCATGTGTCACAAAAATGATGTCAAGACTTGCATACAAGCATTTTAATTACACATGCATGAAAATTAACGTAATTAAAAAGAAAAAAAAATTTCCTTTGAAAACAAATAGTTTTTTTTACAAGAATTAACAATTATTATAATTATCATTTTATTTTTTTTAGTAAAAAACATACTTTGTATGTAAACATTTGGTCTTGGAGACAGTCACGAAAATGACGATTATAAGGTTTAAAATTTTCTAAAAAATACTGAAATTGCTATAAACTCACATTTTATGATTTGATGCTTTTTTAAAAAGGTACTTCTAAATAATAATAATAAAATTTTACAATTTATTTGCTTAAAATTAATAATAAAGACCTGAAACACTAAAATGCACATTTATGTGATATTCACCCATGAACTTAAATTTTGAGAAAAAAATTACCATACTAATTTTCAATCTTGCGCACCATTCGTTTATGATACATAATATGTGTAACTCAAAACTCAATGAGTCTTTCCCACTCTCATGTTCTAAAATTATATTAAATAAATTTCGATTAAACAAATATCGTTTAGCTTTTTAAATAGGCACTAAACAAACAAATTTATTTTTTGTTAATAAAATTAAGAAAACTTAAATAAACGTAAGCTAACATTTTCCCGTTTTTTAAATTTCAGAATCCTTAATTAATTGAAAGTTTTCAAAACTTACCTTGTACTGTTAACATTGGCAGTTCTCAACTTTGCATAAAGCGTAAAATCAACAGGGCCCGAAAATTCGAGACAACGGATGAAGTTAATTGCGCATGCGTTAATTGCCTTTTGAATCAATAAAAGGCTTCTTTAACAACTTCATTATCTTGATTTACTTAAGCTGAAGCATCACCACTTTATCAGCAAAATATTGGGAGTTCCAGTCAACTGAAGTAGCGAATAAAAAGATCAAAATTAAATAGCATTTTCTGAAGCTTTTCACTTAGTCGAGCACGTTGTCTTATTTTTATCGTGGATATCACTTAAAGTTAGCCTAAGATAAATAATCTTATGTTTACTTTTAAAGTTTTATTTCTAAAGTTTTATTTTAAAGGAATGACTTTCAATACAGCTTCATTTAATCATTTTTTTCTCCAAAACTTCTTAACTCAGAATGATTTCTCTACATTAAATCGCGTTGCTTCAGCTTTAATTATTATTAAACATAATAGTATGCCAATGAACGCTTCTTATTGAGTAACGTATTGAGAGCAAAAAATAAAGTGATATAAAACTTTTTCAGTTTAAATTAACCGAAATATAGACATGAAGGAAAAGTACTGGATTAAAAAAAATGTGTGTATGTATATATATATATATATATTTCCAAATTATATTTAAATGAAAGGATATCGGAAAAGCATCTTGCATAGAAAGTTCACTAAATAAACATATTAAGACTTTATCTAAGAAAAAGAAGTTTGCTTCATGTGATTTCCTCAATCCAGACCTGTATTAGATTTCCCATCAAGCTTTACGACTGATGCGTTTTAAATAAAATATTTTTATAATGATTAACTTAAAGTTAAAAGCATTATTTTTTTTAACATGATACATTTCATCAAGGTTACTGGAAAATAAAGCAACCAGCCTCACCGTTATTGGAAAAAAAAAAACTTTGTATATTTTTCTTTTCCATTTATTTCTTAATTACTTCTCTATATTTTCTTTTTTATATGACGTATTTATTTTCTTCATAAGATTACCATTAAAATTCATGAAATCAATATATGTCAAACTTTGCTGATTATGCATACCTAGCTGTATCGGTCAATTACGAAACATGCTTAACCACCAATTTCTGTTTTTAAGGATTATCATTTAAAAAGATTTTTGCATTGTAAAATAATTTACCGAAAATGGTTAATTTACAGGGGCAATTTAAAAATTAATTTTGAGTTATAATTTTGAAAAGGATTTTCGTTAAATAAATCTTAATTCCTTTTTATCCTTGCATTGTATATATATATATATTATTTATATTTTTTCATATTCCATATATTTATTGATTTATTAGTTCCCCATCGTACTATAGGTATGGGGAACTTAGGTAATCGTGAAAATTTTCGACCTCGGTTTTTTGACTTATCTACACATTTTCAGGTGTGAGGAATCCGAAAATAGAAAAATTTGTATGGTGTCCGTCTGTAGGGTGTCTGTTAGTTTGCTAGTCCGTTAGTGTATTATTCCGTTAGTTTGTTAGTCTGTTTACACGATATCTCAAGAACAAATTGTCGCAGAGAGGTCAGATCAGTTTAAAAATATTACTTTCGACACTGGCAAGAACCCTATTCATTTGCAACATTCGATTTTAAAAACTTCGTAAGTTATTAGAAATTTACGATTTTCTTAACATGGGAGAATAGGACAAAAATTCACTTAAACGTGCATTAAATGAAAACTTTTTAC
Organism: Salticus scenicus; assembly: GCA_963930645.1. Classification (NCBI taxonomy): domain Eukaryota; kingdom Metazoa; phylum Arthropoda; class Arachnida; order Araneae; family Salticidae; genus Salticus; species Salticus scenicus. The sequence goes on along the minus strand of CAWVNO010000061.1, from coordinate 6,417,106 downwards.
TGTAAAAATGTCAGACCAGTTTTAAAATATCCGTTTTGATGCCGGAATGAACATCGGTAACTATAAATATGCTACTTTGAAAATTTCGTAAGTTATTTGAAATTTACGAATTTCTTCACATGGCAGAAGAGAGCAAAATTTCACAGAAACGTCAATTTTGAGGGATATTTTCATCGTAAAGATGTCAAACCACTTTCGAAATATTATTTAGGATACTGGAATGATTATCATAGACTATGATTTTTGCAATTTAAAAAATTCGTAAGTTATTTGGAATTTATGATATACTTAACATGTCAGAATAAGGCAAAATTGAGCTTAAACTTCCATTTTGAGGATCATGAATACTTTAGACAACTTCAAAATTACATTTATGATATTTGTTTGAACATGATTGAATACAAATATTTTAATAGGAAAATTTCGTAAATTGTTAGTAATTTACGATTTTATCAACATAGCGAAATTGTAAATTTTTCATATAAATATGAATTTTGAAGATTATTGCATTGGAACTAGTAGCATGAAAACTAAACAACGGAATTGGCCCTGATAAAATAAATTAATAGATTAGAATAAGATAAATATATCGAAGTGAACGGTGGATAGCCTATTAGGCGGGGATTTCATTCTGTCACTGTATCAAGCTTCGGTCAAATTCATTTCTTTTAACGTGATTATAATATGTCTCGCACTAGAAATTTATGAGAACATAAAAATATGATGGGGAACTGAGCAGAGTCCACCTATGCCAACTAGTTTAGTTTTGTAATTTGTATCTATTACTATTCATATACATATATATGCAAAGTGCTATATAAACAAGATACCTCACGACAAGATTTCAGCTATCGGGATAGGGCACTCGCACACGAATCGGAATCACGCAGAAAATCCGGGGAAATGATGCATAGGTGAGTAGCGAGCGTTGAAAATGCAATAAATTCTACATATTCTTCGAGAATATTGTTTTATAGATTTGGATGGCCGTCGGTTATTGAAGTTTAATAATAATAATAATAATAATAATAATAATAAAAAGTTTCGGAATTCTTTTGAAGTGTACCGTCAAAAAGTCGACTTCACATCCTGTATGCTGGTGATTAAGTGATGCTCTGATTTCTTCATTACTTTCGCCAAAACTCTAATCAAAGCCAAATTTAAAACTAGTATGATGTGGCCACCACATGACTTTCTTCTACATAATTTTGCACAAAATTCATTCAATACAAATTATTTATTTAATTATTAAATTATTTTAAATTATAAATGCAGATGATTTTTATATGACAGAATTATATCACTAAATGCCGAAAGAAACTCAATATTTTGCAATTATCAGAAGAAATACAATTTTTTTTCTTAGTTTTTTTTCGTTAAAAAAAAAAAAAAATCAATAACTTTGTTTTAAATTATCACAGATCTATAGTTCAACCATTCTTTTTAAAGGTATTGACGAGATCTTTCGAAAGATACCCATATTGAAAATTTACTCCCCTGGGGGGATACTTCCCCCAGGCGGAAAGCGATGTCCCCATATGCACAAAATGTTTTTCCTAGTTAGTTAACTAGTACTATTATCAATAATTCATATTAATTTTACAATCACACGATTAAAATAACTCTCATTATGTACATTTATACGAAATTTTGTCCTATACTGCCATGTTACAAATTTAGAATAAATGCGATCACAGCGCCACCTGTTGAGAAATTGTTTCACAAATCTAATAAGCACCAGTTTATGTTATGGTCTAACTATATACTAAGTCTGGTTAAAATTTGTTCATTGGTTCGTGAGATACAGCGTCCAGAAAATGTGTGATACGCACACACAGACACACATACAGACAGACATTCTCTAAAAACAGTCAATTCAGGATATCCCAAAACGTGTAAAACCATCGAAAACTGGAGTTCGAAAAATTTCATGAATCCAATACTCTATTTTTCCGTATACTCTAGTACATACGCGTGTCATCTGCATCCTTACCTATGTGATTTCGATTCTTCTAGTTGTACACCCAGTTCTCCAGGTGGTTTGAAACGTGATGTTGGTATATCCTGTATATCGGTGACACACGTAAAAGTATATATATTTTGTCTTTTGACAACACTGCTATTTATAAACTATTTTGAGTGAAATTTTGAGCGAATATATATAAATAATCATGACATTGGCTGAGGTTTCTAACTTGGTTCATTCTTTTGTTTCTAGATTACAAGTTTTTTTTTTTTTTTTTTTTTTTTTTTTTTTTTTTTAAAGAAACGAAATATATCCAATATAGATTTAAAAAAAAATGCTTTATAATTCTATACAACATTTTTAAGGCAATTTTAGTTTTAAAATTTGTTAAAATATGGAAGTCTCTAAATAAATTGGTTAATTCTACAGTTAAGGTTTTTGTAAAACAAAACTAATGTAGTATGAAACGCGTAAAAATTAGAACAATGAAAATTACACTGCTGTTTGTAAAAAATGCAACACCATGAAAGAATATGAATATCAGAACGATACTTATTGGGAACATACAGTATAGTAGAAAGAACAATTGATTAAAATTTCTGAAAACTTGGAGTAATATGTACTGAGAAAACAGTACATAAAGCAGCGACCTCTGTGAGCAATAGCAGCACTTATCTGCTTAGGCATTGAATCAAACAGCGATTGGATGACATGTACTGGTAAAGCACTTCATGAAGCTTCAACATTCGATGCCACAATTCGTCGATCGTAGTTACTGGTGAGTGGTGGAGCGGGGCAGTCGTCGGTGCGAGATCAAGAAAACGCGCTGGCCAGAGCAACAGTCGAACATATTCTGCATCAAGGAATGTCCGGACAACAAGTACAACATGCGGTTGTCCGTTGTCCTGCTTAAATATTGCGCTTCGGAGGCCTTGAATATAGGGACGAGCGACAGGCCTTAACTCGCCAAAAAAGTAACGGCTGGTATTCAGAGTGCCGGGAATGAAAACAAGAGGTGATCGAGACATGTATCCGATGGTACCGCATACCATCACTCCAGGCGGTGACACAGTATGCAGCTACCAAAATTTTGATTACCCCCAAAACTGCATCACTAATATGGGCGCCTTTAATGTGTGATCAACGACGAACCTGGACGCAGGAATGGCGTGAAATCACCTTTCAGACAAATCACAATCCTGTTTACAGCACCAAGATTGCCTTATCCGTATTTAACGGTATCGTGGATAATGCACATTGCCAGCTGGGATTTGATATCGTCACGCTGTCCATAAGCTGCAGTGATGGTATGGGGTCCCATTGGATACACGTCTCGATTACTTCTTGTTCGCATTCCCGGCACTCTAAACAGCAACCATTAAATTTCTTGTGAGGTAAAGCCCGCCCCTCTGCCCTATATTCAAGGTTTGCGTAGCGGAACATTTAAGCAGGATAATACACAACCGCAAGTTGTCTGTATTGTCTGGACCTTCCTCTATACAGAAAGTGTTTAACCGTTGCTCCGCCCAGCGCGTTCTCCTGATCTCGCACCAATGAAAATGAATGTTTAATCTTTGGAAAACGAGTAGCCCTCCACCACTCACCAGTAACTACAATCGATGAATTGTGGCGTCGTGTTGAAGCTTCGTGAAGTGCTCTACCTGTACATGTCATCCAATCGCTGTTTGACTCAATGCCTAGGCAAGATAAGGGCTGCTATTGCTCACAGTGGTCGCTGCTTTATGTACTGTTTTCTCGTTACATATTACTCTAAATTTCCTGAGATTTTAATCAATAATTGTTCTTCCTACTATAATGTATGTGCCCAATAAATATCATTCTGATATTTGCATTCTTTCATGGTGTTGTAATTTTTACAAACAGCAGTTTACAAATACCCAAATTGATTTACAGCACTGATATTAATTTTGTGCCAAACACAAATGCATCTAATCGGCTGGCTATTAAGGAACTATTTGATAAAGCCCCGAATTGCGATGTCGTAGTTTTACCTATGCAAAATAAAATTTTCAGTAGTTACGTATTTTCAACTATCGATATTTTCTATCGGCAAGAATATAAATTAACCATAATAATTACTGCATACAGTATCTTATTTAATGTTGCAATCACGTTTCAATATGTCCTTTACAAAACAAGTATTCTGTAATAATTTAATTTAAGCTGTAAAAGAAAGTTTATGTGTTGTTTTTATAGCGAAACCTGTATAAATGGTAGGGATTCTCTTTTTATCAAACAATTTCTCATATGCTTAATTGATTTCTAAAGGTTGTTAATCTTCTGTATTTGGGTATGATGCCTATTGACAGGACTGAGACAGGCGACTTTTTTTTATTACTTTCATACCACTATTTCTATAACATAAAGTTATAATACATTTAAGCAAACAAAGTGAAGATTTACCTGCAAAATGTTTTTATAAATTTTATTTTTTGAAAATAGTATTACGAAAAGAAAGAAAAGTCTCTTGTGCAGCCTTATATTGATGTACATTAGCGAAAATATTTTGGCGAAATATTAAAGTTTCTGTATTCAAAAATTTAATTTTATTCACATTAACCTTAATTCATTCAATAATGAACAACTAACTTCTGTGACACCATTTGGCAATGTTTAGGAATACAGAACATTAACCCTTAAAATATGAATAAAAGAAAGTAATATTTGGTATGAACTGATAGCATTTTATTATTGATATAATACGTTTTTAGATACCGATTTCTTTTAAAATAACAATCAAGCGAAAATACCACAAAACGAAATAGAAAGAAAAACTGAAAAACAATATCCTGTAAGGCTAAATATAAAAACTGTCTTTAAAAATAAAAATGAAGTGAAAATATCGCAAAATAAAATAGAAAGACAATCTGAAAAGTAATATTCTGTTAGGCTAAATAGGGAAACTACCTTTTCTTCCAATATATGCCGGAAGGGGTTATTTTAATTATTTGTTTTGAATATATTTGAAATGCATCCAATGTTCCTTCAGGAATTGTTTTATGCATAATTTGAAACTTGTCTTTGTAGTAATTTATGTCTTTAATTACGTCATTTATTAGCGGGATTGCAATTACCAACTGAATAATATAGTAGTTAATGTTCCGAAATGATTCTCTGTTCCCACATGATTTGCCATTTCAGGTTAGTACTCCATGAATAGTTTAAATTGCACTATAAACAGAGTTTGATGTAGCGTATATTTTCGTGAAATATACTATTATATAATAAGGAAGCAAGTTTAAAAAGTATTTCAATGGCAAAGATAAAGAATCGACATAAATAAACGTAAAAATTACTATAAGAGTGTTTAAAAATATTAACAAAGAACAAAATATTTTTGAAAGGTGTATAAAATTGAATTAAAGGCAGTTTTTCTTTTTTTCATGCTAGACGTGGTATTTTTTATTTTTTATTTTTTACCATGCCTATTGTTTATCATGTTTTTTCCTTGTCAGGACAAAATTAATGTCGATGACCGGGCATCTTAAGTTACTGAACAGTTCAAAAATAACGAATTCTTACGCTGTAAACGAAAACGTCTTAAATTCAGTTAAAAAAGTGTCTTAAACGGATGGTCATTTTTTAAGTGAAAAAAAAGAGTGCCTTACTTTTTTAGGCAACTTTCCGCATCTGAAATTGAGATATTGCAGATGTCTTAAAACTCCGCCATCTTTTTTATGTTTTGAAACACCGCCATGTTAGGCTTAAAAGATCTGCCATTTTTAAGGCTTTTTAATAAATAAATAAATAAAGGTGGGGGTGGTGGTGTGGTGATTCTGATTTTCTGTTTAAACATATTTTATAATATTCTAGAGCATTTATAAAATATAATAATTAAAAAAAAAATAATCCAGCCTCTGGAATCGAACGCACTATCTTCGCTATGGTGGACGGATGTTCTTGCCAATCGCGCCACGACTTCACATAGAAATTTACGATAATATATACTGTAATATTCGCAAAATGGATTGTAGTGTTATAGTATAACTTGTATTTTTTCCTTTAAAACTTTCGAGATTAAATCTAAAGCTCAATATGTATTAATTGTTAGTTAAAACGAACAACAACAATAAAAAATATATATATATGAATATGAAAACTAGAAAAGTTTTGTTTTACGTCCAGGTAAAAAAGTTAAAGAAAAGAATTTTATATCGAAAGAGATTATAAAAAAAAAGAAAGAAAGAAAGCAGCTATTTACAAGTTGTGTTTAAGATTAGTTAGAAATTCGCTTTCTTAGCGATAAAATATTCTTCGCTGCAAGTTCATCTTAATGTTATTTCATTTAATTAAATGAGCAAGCTTTAAATAAAAAGTAACTATTTTAATAATAAAATTGAAAAAGTGTCAAACTAGGAGTAAAAGAAGAGCAGCTAGCCTTACTCACTTAAAATGATTTTCATAAAAATTTTATTTATTTATTCTGTTTTTCAGATAAAAGAGATTTAAATTTTTGATATTTGATCATGATTTCAATTAAAAAAAAATATTTTTTTTTTCGCTGCTAAGTTAAAAAATTCTTAAAAGAAATTATCATTTTATTAAAACTGTATCTTGATATGAATAAAAAATGAGACAATGAAGATGATTTTGATTTCCATTCACAGATGGCGCCACTACTAATAGTCAACGATGAAATGTGAAAATGTCTTAATTTAAGACACCTTCCTTTTTTAAGATACTTTCCATTAGTTCATTTGCATCACCAGTTTATTAAGACACAAAAGTGTCTTAAATTAAGATATCTATTATGTCTTAGCTTCATTTCAAGACATTTACGTGTCTGAAATCCATTTTAAGATGTTTTTTTTGTCTTACTTTAAGACGCCTTTATTTGCAGTGTAACTATAAGAGGCATCATATATCTTTACACATTTTTTATAATTGCGTAAATATTTAAGTTTCTCTTTTGCCCTTCTTAAACAATATTTTTTATGCGTAAGAAATATTCTGTAAGAAGGACAAAAGAGAAACTTAGATACTTAAGCAATTATAAAAATTGCGTAAAGAATTTTACGCATGAAACATTTCAGTATACTCAACAAACATTTCAGTAACACGCATTAAACATTTCAGTAAATTTTCAGAATTTTTTTACAGTGTACTGTCAAAAATTTCTGTAAATTTACTGAAATGTTTATCCAAAGTCACTGTAAATTTACAATAATTCTTAGTTAAAAAGTAAGTAATCGAGATTCTCATTCTTTATTTTTGTAGTTTTATCTATTTTTGTCATTTAATTTCTCAATAAAAATTAAAAATGACTTTTTCTACTTTAGAAAAAGTATTCTAAGTCACAAACATATTCTCACCAATAGGTAATTAAATTATTATTAGCCATTAAAATGCATATATAACACAGATTTTTTAACATCTTCGTTTATTTTTCTCTACAATTTTACATAAGACTTAGGTAAATGTTTACCAATAGTTTTCTGTTGAAATTTTTAACAGCATTAAATTACGATTTATGTATGATTAAATTTAACATAATAAAATAATAAAAGAGTTTATTAACCAAATTTTAGATTTTCAGAGATAATTATTATCTAAATTACTTCTAATAATCGAGGTTTTACCTTTTTACTTTTTCTCACCCCGTACCTCACCCCAATCTCCTTTATTTAAGAAGATGTATAACGAATATTGTTCTAGATAATGTAATGTCTAATTACAGGAACGTTTGACATTATACTTTTCATTAAAAACTGTTACATCACACGTAACACTTTTTTGTCTTCATAAGGTTCATGGAAGAGGAAGTGATTTTACATCGTCAAAACAATGCAGATGATAATAGGAAGTGAAAAGAAATTCCCTTTCAAACCAGCCCACAATGTACTTCTATGTGAAGGCGGAAACTTTCTCAACCCAAACAACGTTTAGATGCAGTTGGCGAAAAACCAGGAAAAATAACAATACAATATGTAACAACACCCAATACATGTATCCGTCTTTTTGTGTTTCAATAAATTTAGAAATAGAATTTTTTTTCTTTGTTCTTATTCGCGAATTGGAAAGGGTATAATTGTCAACGAGGTATTAAAAGTGAATTTTGGGTTAAAATAATTCTGGAATTTTTTTTGTTTTGATAATATCTTCATCTGCATTTTAAAAAACAGAATATAGTGTATTGAAAAAATAGTTTTGGGTAAGTGCTCCACGTTTAGAGCAATCTTTTAGAGCAATTGACATTTTTAGAGCAATCGCTAATGTTTTTAATGTACTAGTCGTCAGAAAATATTTTTGGAAATCTTAAGTTAATACATATGGCATGAAACACATTCAGAATCACATATATTTTAAAATATATACATTTCATAATAATTATTTTTTTTTTATGAATTTTTATTTGACACTCAACACACTTAGTCAATTTTCTAGCAATTGACACTACCAGATTTTCAGTTTACCAGTCACTGGTACCCAATGTTCCAATGTTTGACACTGCTAGTTATTCATTTTATCAGTTATTAGCAACCTTTGCTGCAGTGTTTGACATAAATTTGTTAAAATTCTTATATGTAAAATATATGATTGTTAAAACTGTTAAAACTGAAAAAAAAAATCGACAACTTTGTTTTAAATTTTCGCAGATCGATGGTTCAACCATTCCTTTTAAAGGTATTGGCGAGCTCTTTTGAAAGATACCCATCATGAAAATTTACTCCCCTCGAGGGGGGACTTCCCACCGGGGGGGGGGGGGGGGGAGCGAGGCTCCTACATACACAGAATTTTTTCCCAGTTGACTATCTCTATTATAAAAAAAATATATATATTCTTTTCATTTGTTGTAGTGCAGTCTATAGATGTTAAACTCTACTTACCTGCAATTTCCCCCATAGGCGTAATGCATTTGAATTCTCTTGGGTGTCCCTGTACACGAACCACTTGGTTCACTTCAACGAAAAGCTTAGTCTAGCATCCCTATCCCTATATCATACACATTTAGAATACCAAGTTTGGACTTTTTGATACTATTTGTTCTTGAGATATGCTGATAACAGACACACAGACACACACACATACAATTCGCTAAAAACATGATTTTCCTATCCAGGGGGCCTCAAAACGTGCAAATATAACATAAACTCACGTTCAAAAATTTGACCCTGAAACAATACTTTCTCTTCCTTATGTGTAAGAGAAAGTAAAATAAATAAATAAATATATAAATAAATAAATAAATAGGTAAACATTATCGTGCTACACAACTTTATTATGCCGCTTCATTGACGGCTTTTGAATTTTTGTCGCCATATTAGCGATGGATTTTTTTTTTTTTTTTTTTTTTTTTTGTATAAAAAGGGGAAGACTATTTTGCTGATACTTTTATCAGACACCTTTTCGTTTATATATGTTACCGTTAAAGCTCGAAATCCGTTAATGTGCAGATTACCTAGCTAGTCTGCAGATTAACTAAAATGACCCGTTAAAGTGTGGAATCAAGAGATTTCCGCATTTTAACTAGGTAATCTGCAGATTAGCGGCTTCTGTGTCGTTAAAGTTCAAATGTTTGTTTCGAGCCTTAGTTTTTTTACATTCATTATGACGTCAAACAGTCATGTGATACAGATACGCGAATGACCTTCAAACACAAACCAAAACTTTCATCCTTTCCGCTCCGCTTTCGCTATGATAATCATAATTGGTAAACGCAAAACTTGGAGCATCGAAGACATGGTTATTATAGGTTTCTTATCATGACCAACACAAAACTTAAAGTAACAAGTAAGTTGTAATTGTTTTAATTTTGATTTTATTTCTTCTGTTTTTTAATTCTGTCAATATAAGTTTGATAAGGGTCTGCACTGCATTTTTTATTGAAATCTAATCTTAATCTAAACGCTCTACCTCCTGAAACTTTATTTTGAATTATGAATATTAAAATTTACAACACAGTAACAATTTCCTCCCGAAATAAAACTATTAAAACACAACTTTTTAAAACTAATTTATTTAAAAATTGATTTAAATTACTATTACTTACTGAAAAAAAAAAGGTTTAATTTTTAACTCTGAAAAAATATGGCATTCAATATTATGGCTTTCTTTAATAAATACTGAATATGAAATTTTTATGCATTTTTTAGCATTTCATTACATTTTGTTGTTGTTTCTTTCAATTTCAAGTTTCCTTTATAGATTTTATATATCATGATAACATTTTTATTTTTATTTTGTTCGCTTTTTCAGATAATTTCGTTGTAGTTTATCACATAAAATGCTTTAATAATTTTTTTTTTTTTTTCAGTAAAATTAATATATTTGCTAAACTTGTACTTGTTGTTGTAATATGTATGCTGCGAAATATAGTTTAATAAAGCTTTGGAAAACAGTCATCTTAATTTTCCTGCGGTCTAAAAATTATTAAAGCAGTTTTAATTATTTGAAGTACTTCTTAAATAATGCTTCTGAATTGTCTAATTTAATATTTCTTTATCGAATTAAAAATTGGTGCATAACTTAAAAAAAAAAAAAAATAGTTATAGCAATGTAATTTGTTAATAAAACTTTTTTTTTTTTTTTTTTTTTTTAAATTTAAATGGTTAAATATTTTTATTTCGAAAAGAAATCATTACTGTATTACAATTCTAACATTCATTTATAAAATAGAATTTATTGAAAGCTATTACAGTTATTATATTTCATATTAAAAATGCATAACATCTTCAAACTTATATTGACAGAATAAAAAAAAGATGAAATAAGTAAAAAAATTAAAACAAATATAACTTTAAAAGACATAAAAATTAAAACACATACAGATTAAAATAAGTAAAGAAAGAAAGAAAGTAAAGAAAAGAAAACTATTTTTTTTCTTCCCCGAATGAAAAAAACAAATACAACACAGCGTGCTGTAAAATTAAAACACCAGAGATCTTATTTTCACTTTAACGAGTGCATAGTAGGTAATGTGCAGATTATCTAGGTAATTCGCAGATTACCTAGGTAATTTGAGAAATGAAACAATTTTCCTCACTTTTACGGATAGCCCTAGTTAATGTGCAGATTACCTAGCTAATCTGCAGATTAACTGATTTCTGCACTTTAGCGGTAACATATATAAAAATCCTTCATATTCTGTTTATATTTTTAAAGGTTTTTAGGTTTAAAATAATGCTTGCTGCAATAAATTTGCTATTTTTAAAACTGTATTTTTTTGTATAAAATTTCTATAAAAATAAATCATTTATGTCACTATTATTTAGGTTTAATATTTTTTTTTTCTTTTTGTAATACTTATAATTTTTTTATATTTTTGAAGCGCTACTTAGATTAAAATGTCTGTTGCTATATTAAACGTCCTTTCGAAACACATTCGGTGTACTTCAACACCAAAATTTAAAAAAATCGCCCAGGAAGATGTATTAATAAAGATAAATTTTTAAAGTAATAATGACTTCAATTTTTGTGAGTTGCATAATATAATTTTTTATTGTTCACATTTAAGTAAATGTATTTTTTTCTGCCAAAAAAAAGGAGCTCGTATATATATATATTTGGCAACAATTAAATTATGGATAAAATTTAAATGGCTAATTTATCAGAATTTAGGAGTTTATTATTTTCAAATTTTAATTAATTAAAAGAAAACTAATCAAAAATTTGAAAATCAGGCTTCGAGGTGCATCAGGAGAGGTTATTACGAACCTCCATGCAAATTTGTGTAGCTCTGCGATCAGCTGTTTTCCTAAAAAGCTCTAGACATACATACACAATGACACACACCCACAAACATTTTATTTTATTACTAGTAGGCTTTGAAGGCTTCGCTGGTCACTAAATTTAAAGGAAATTCTTTTCTATATAGCTTTATAAAAGTAAAATAAAACAAAATACTGAAATTGCTCAAAAGCTCGCTTCAGGTCCCTGCTGCCTTCGACAGCGATTTGGTCATCCACTAAAACTCGGGCGACTGTCCCTATTACCTCGGACATTGGTTTACCAATGGTCTTCCATTTAGGTGCTTATTAGATAACAGTTTCGAAGTAGATAGTATCGAAAAAATTGAAGTATTCCTTTTAAATTTGAATCCCAGTTACATACGAACGTGGTGCACATAATATTTGATTTACGTTATTTCCTATGTTTATTTTGTTTATCCGATCAACCATAAAAATGATAACAATTTCACGCCGAGTATTACAATATTCTATGACCGGCTACGGCTGTCACACGAGACAACATTTGTGGTTATATATAGTTCATGATTTGTAAACCTTATCATAGTACAGCCTTAATATAGTTCTCTTTGGCGACTTTTGAATTTTTGTCACAATTTTAGACTTAATCCCTTGTAACAATATGCTATGAGCGCTATTTCTGCCGTATTTTAGACAACTAATCTTTTTATGGTTATATATATTTCCCATTAAACATATTTTTATTTTTATTTATTTAAATATTAATTTGAGTTAATCAAATATTTCTGTTTGATTGCGTGCAAGTGCAGTCACGCGCAGAGGCTCATTTATTTGTATGATAAATTAGCGTAGTGATTAGTATATATATATATATAAAAGTATATAAATAGGTAAACATTATCGTGCTACACAACTTTATTATGTTGATCCATTGGCGGTGTTTGAATTTTTGTTGCCATATTAGCAAGGGATTTTTTTTTTTTTTTTTTTTTTTGTATGGAAAGGGGAAGACTATTTTGCTAATAATTTTATCAGACACCTTTTTGTTTATATATAAGAATTCTTCCTATTCTGTTTATATTTTTAATGGTTTTTAGGTTTAAAATAGTGCTTACTGAAATAAATTTGCTATCTTTAAAACTGCATTTTTTCTATAAACTCTCTATAAAAATAAATCATTTATGTGACTACTAATTAGGTTTAATATATATATATATATATATATATATATATTTTTTTTTTTCTGTAATACTTTATAATTTTTTAAAAAATTTTTGATGCGCTACTTGGATTAAAATGGCTGGTGCTATATTAAACTTCTTGTCGAAAAACATTCCGTGTACTGCAACAACAAAATTTAAAAAATCGCCGAAGATGATCTGTTAATGAAACTTAGAAAATAAAAATATGGTTCATAGAGTCTAAATAATCTATTTAAAACAGAAAACGGTTTCCGTAAAATCTTCTGCTGTTGCCACCTAAAATTTCTGCTTTACATAATTTTAAAAAATCTAATTGTCCGATTGATAAGCTGTTTAATCGTTCGGATTCACAAAATTTCCCCCTTTAATTTGTGCCTTATTTATAACGATACGACTGATATTTCTAATTTATTTTCTAATTTTTCTAATTTATTTTCTTCCTTTTAAGTAAATGTACTTTTTTTTCTGTGGAAAAAGAAATTGGCAACAATTAAATTATGGATAAAATTTTAATGGTTAATTTATCAGAAATTAGAAGGTTATTATTTTCACATTTTAATTAATTAAAAGGAAACTAATAAAAAATTCAAAAATCGGGCTTCGAGATGCATCAGGAGAGGTCATTACGAATCTCCATGCAAATGTGTGTAGCTCTGCGATCAGCCGTTTTCCTAAAAATTTCTGGATATACATACCCAATGACACACACACACACACACACACATAAACATGTTATTTCATTATATGTATAGATTAATTATAATAATACTATTGACTAACAAAAGCAGGTCACTCATCGCCATGCGACAGTGTAGAATGTTGATGATAATACTATTATTTTCATTCCCGCATGTAAGAAAAACAAGATTTTATATTATTTTCTTGATTTATTTTATGACAATATTAGTTTTATTTAATAAGACCTATTGTTACAGTTCATCAGCTTGCAATACAGAGGGAGTACCTAAAGCACTGTTTTCTGCTACAACAAATAGAAGTTGTTATTAAAAATGTAAAAAATCATAATGAATTTCTCAAGCAATGCATTATGTGTAATTCATAAAAACCTAAACAGACAATATAATTTGTTAACATTAAGATTTCATTGATTTGCTGTTGTTTATCTCCCTTGGCATAAAAACACATTTATTTATGCACCCACGATTGTTACTTTTTTTTTTCACGATTTTGTAACATGCACCCTTATTATTATATGATGTTTGTGCTGAACTTTGCTCATGTTAATTATTAAAAAAAAAGTGTACATATGTTTGTTGCAAAAAGCATTATAAAGTTAATATGATTACGCCCGTGCAATAATGTTTAATTTCGTTTCAACATGTCCAGTTTGTTTTTTCGGCGACTTAAGAACTAGCCGTCAAGCGATTCTTTATATCCACTCTCTATTTACTTCATGCAAATCTCGTTCTATTGCCCTAGGTTCAGTGGGTAGCCTCAATTTACTCAAAAAATACACTTTAGAATGTTCGTTCGTACCCTTCAGCCACACCTATACATATGACACTTTTTTTTTTCCTACACACGCTAAATGAGGTCGTAGTGAACTTTTCTTTCAAAGGTCAAATGAAGAGGTTAACTTTTTTATTCTTGTCTAATTTTTCAGCCTTTCAAAGTTTTGTTTTCATTTGCCTTTGCATCATTATTTAGTTTGAGTAATCTGTGCAGTTTGTGTCAGGATCTGTTTAAAAAATAATGAATCGATAAAAAGAATGTAGATTTCTTAATAGAAATAAAGTGAGACAGGTTTAGATTCACAGAAAACCACACACACACGGGTAACAAGAAATATATCTGTTGATTTATACTAGGTACTTTGTACCTCTAATGAAAAAACACTCAGTCATTGGAGTGTTCCGGCTTTGAGAGTTGCACGGCCTGTCAAAAAGTATAACTTCGGTAAAAATAAGCTTTTTTTTTTTATCTGAATGAAAATGATAAAAAGGGATTAGTTCTTTTAAATCTTAGTTGCAACTTATTTCTCAATCAGTTATCAAATCACTTTGATAAAATTACGATGAATTCTTAACAACTGAATATTCATATTTTAATGAAGAATTTTCATTGTAGATAAGATTGATTTTAAAAGTACAGTAGAGATAATTAAATAAATTTGTAACGGCTGAAATAATATTCTATTCTTTAAAATTTGCATAGTACAAGTATTTGGAAGAAATTAAATGGCAAAAGTATAAAAAGTTATTTTTTGTCCTTTTACTCATTTGATGATATTTCTCTCTCTTCTTTTAATTCATTTCTCAAATTTCTAAATTTCCCGTTATTTTTTCTTAAATACTTTTGGAAAATTTATGCTAAAATATCTTTTATTATAATATGACATTTTTAATTTTCTTTTGAAATAGCTCTTTGTTGTTTCTACGTTTGCTGTTGGTGAAGTATATAACTCCTTAAAAACATTTTAAATATAAATCAATGTAGTCTGCCATCACTAGTATTTTGAAACACTAGAGTTCTACTACAGTTTCTTTTATACATTTTGTCCATTCTATATTATTATTATTCGAAGATCTATCTTTTACTATACACATATTTATTTTAGATTATTATACATATATTTATTTTTTATATATTTATTGAAGACTAGCCACTATTACCAGTGTTGTGCAAGTTCACGAAAAAAACGAACTAGTTCAAATTCAAGTTCATCGTGTAAAAAACGAGCTAGTTCGCGTTCAAACTCATGTCTGAAAGAAATGAACGCGCTCAGTTCAAGTTCATTTTTAAAAACGAGCGAAACTCATTAAACGTTCATTTTTACTTTTTTTTTTTTTTTTTTTTTTTTAATCCCTTTTCTAAATAGATCTTATTCTTTATGAGCACTTTCATAGGTAATTTACATTTTAAAAATTTCCAAATACCATGAACATTCTTAATTTAATGCTTAATTAAACTTATAGCTCTTAACTATAACTTATTAATTTAATTGTAAGTAAAAATTTATTTAACGGACACTTCTGAATAGTGGACCACTGTTTTTGGGTGGTTTTTTATTCTCAAATTTCCAATACGTTTGCTTATGCACGTAGGAGACAAATTCCATCATTTAGAGGTTCCTTTGTTTTGAAATATATATATTTTTTAAATAGTGTAAATGGTTTTACTTAATTAGTCTTTATTTGATTGTACCACAGACAATATTAGTTTTGAGTTCTTGGATAAATCATTAGAAAATTTCGCTTACTATTTAGCGTACTATAAAGGAATAAACATGTATTTTATATAAAGTGTTCAAAAATAAAATAACAGTCCAAAATCAAGTAGATTTTGGCATTTTTTTATTTGAGGACCGCTATTTGGCGATTTATCATATTTCATCCACGGTCCCTAAGACAAACCACTAAATTGTGTTCAAAAATATTTAGCTAAATCAAAAGGAGACTCAAGACATAATTAAAATATTAAAAATAAATTTAAATAATATATAATTTACTAATAAATAACTTATTAAATAGAAAATAACTGTTAAATAAACAAAGGGTGCATAAACTGCTCATGGGAAGAAAAATCTCAGTGTTTAGTCGTCTGTTTATACGAGAGTAAAATAAGAAAGTACAGCACTTTTTTTTTTTTCTCGTATACTTAAAATTAGAAGCTATAATCTTTAAAACATTTATTTCTTTAAAAGAAATTTCGTAAATATAAATGCGTTTTCAGTGCTGTTTCCAAATAATGTGTACACATTTTTATTTCTGTACAAGCTTGTTTATCCTTTATATATGCTGATGATAGAAAACTGTAAATCTTTTTAAAATTCAACTATTAATAATATATCTGTATATATATATAAATTACGTGTCACGATGTTTGTCCGGGGTAAACTCCTAAACTAAGGAACCGATTTTAATGAAATTTTGCACACTGTGTGCAGTTTGGTCCAACTTGAGAGATAGGATAGTTTTTATCTCAATTTATTGTCACAATATTGTTTTATTGCAATTATTTGTTAATTATAGACCTTTATTAAAGTTGCTCCAAAATATCTGTGAGTTCCATTAATTTAATTGTTGCCAAAAAAAAAAAAAAAAAAAAAAAAAAAAACGAGTTCATTTTCTTTTGACATAAAAATAAATACATTTAATCAAACGTGAACGTTAAAAAATTATAAAAAGTTAAATTATGCATCTCACGAAAATTGACGTCATAATCAATTTAAAGATTTTATACACATTGATAAAGTGCTAATGTAGTTCTATCATAGATATAAGTAATATATATAGATCTCTCATCCCCATGTTATCGTACAAAGATTTTTGATGCCGAAAAAAAAAAAAAATAAATAAATAAAAGCTTTGGAAACAGCCATTAAGTAGTATTAAAAAAAAAAAAAAAAAAAAAAAAGAAAAGAAAGAAAGAAATATGAATTTGAAACTGTATCTGGAGTCTTCCATTCCCCTTTAGCAAATAAATTATTCATAAATTTTATTTGCTAAAATATTAGTATGTATTCTCGTGTGTATTCACTCGGGGAAAGACGGCCATATTTTGGTAAAAACGTCGTCTTTTCCCAAATGAAAAGGAATAACTTTTTTCTCCCCAATGATCACTCTATTCTATATATGCTATACTATATCTATGAGTTCTATACGCAAGCGAAGTGTGACTCACTGACCGTCTGTGCAGCCAAGAAAAAGATTTCCTATGTTAATTGCCCACTGGAATTTTTGTAAGAAATTATTAAAAATCGAGGAAATTTATTTCCCGATTTTAATCCTTATATTTGGGTATAGATATGTATTAGTTATCGCGGGTGTTAGATTGAATTATTTTGCTGTCAAATTGACAAAATTTTAATTTTAAATTTCAAAACTCTGTCGCCCTTGGCTTTTATTATTATTATTATTATTATTATTTGGCGATCAAAAGCGTAACACAAAAATATACATGCCAGATGTATGCATTGTACGAAATGTAATATGTATTATTCATTGTACGTATGTATGACATGTAATATGCATTGTACGAAATATTGTCTCATGTTATTCATTACTCTTTTAATATAAGTTGTTAAAATAACCATGATTTTTGAAAGGAATTAAATATTTTCGCTAGATAATTTGGCGATATTCTTTTTTTTTCGCCAAGGATGACAGAAATGAAGGGAGGCATACTATTGTAACAATCGCAGCTATCGTAGATCACAAGTCGGATCGTACACTCCACAGCAAAATTATCCGAGCACTAGCAATAATCCCCGTCTTAAAAAAGTACACTTAATACTGCTTTCTTAACTAAATCCTTGTCGAATCATGTTCTCAGACAGACTAAGAACATGACTCAATAAGGATTTATTTAACAAAGCAGTATTAAGTGTACTTTTTTAAGACGGGGATTATTGCTAGTGCTCGGATACTTTTGCTGCGGAGTGGACGATCCGACTTGTGATTTACGATAGCTGCGATTGTTACAATAGTATGCCTCCCTATATCTATTCCGCTGCAAAATATTAGTATCTTACATCAGATATTTTATTTAGAAATTTGAAAACAAATTTGACTTCAAACTATGATAGAATATTTATCATTTTCCTTTTAATTAGTATATTATTAGTATATTAAAATTTAAAAGCATGGTATATAAAAAGTTTTTTTTTTTATCTTATAATTATTCTTATCTTAATCCTCAATGTTTCCCATCTTTATTAACTTGAATTTACTATTAAAATTTTAACATACTCAAAAACTTCTCACCACTTCGTTAAAATACACTAAACTTTTCCAAAATCTTTTTCTATTTAAAATGATACATGTATTTACTTTAAATGTTCAATATTTCATAAGATTTCCAATTTTAAAGTTTTAAAATATTTATCAAATTTACTTATTTTTCTGGTTTAGCCTTATTGTTTTCCTTTTTATAACTACAGCTGTTGCCCTCTTTAAAATATTTAAAATGATGAGGTCATTTTATAGTAAAATTATCCATTATAGCATATATTATATTTCACTCCTCCATAAAAATTGATTTTAAAATCGTCTGTTTCTTTTATACTTTTATTTTAATAGAACTTTAATAGAATTTAATTTATATATTAGTCATTTTAGCAATTTTATCCAAAGTAGCATTAGAAATAATATATATCACTTCTCCATTAAAATTTATAGGACCCTACAATAAAATTAATTTGTGCTTAATATCAACAATACGAAAATTTTTTACAATCGCTTCCAAATTTTGACCTAAGTTTCAAATCTCAACCCTGTGGGTTTTTACATCGGCTACAACGTTTTCGTCTTTGTTCGTAAATAATAATTTGACTGTACTAAATAGTTTACAGCCATATAATTCAACGTATAAATTAGTCACAGCAACGCGTGGCCGGGTCTGCTAGTATATATATATATATATATATATATGTACATATCGTATTCAAATTAAATTATTAATTATTATTATTTAACTTATTTTATGTTCTTTTCTTATTTAAGTTTTTTTTCTTTAGTATTACATTTAGGGGGGGGGGGACGTTTTGTTTATTTTCTCACCTCAAATGGTGTTATTTGTAGGAGGAGTTCATGAATGTTTTTTACCTATCATTTGTTTATGCTCATGGCGCCTAGAAGATGCTGACCGTTTTTCTAATTTTAGCAGACAATTTCTCCTGATATATGCAATCGCTCATCAGGGTGTTTCTGTCATTGTATCTAACTGTCTAAAACTTAGACATACAGGCCATACTGTTATTGTAATCTTCTTTTTTGATCTATAGAATTTATTCCGATTTCGAAGGACCTTAATGTGTTGTGTTTAACAAACACTTTAGTTAATCATCATCCTAACGATCAAGGAGCTCATAGTATAATCCGGCCTGTCTTAGTTAAAGATATCAAAATTGAAAACTATTCCACCTTCCACCCATTCTTTTGTGTCGTGGGGTTTATGATAAAAACTTGTACTCCACAAATAATAACCCATAGTTACAGAAATTCAAAGTTAACAAAAAGAAACATAGCTGGCTGGCGCCTTCGGAGATATTTTTCAGGGGATCAAATCACATATGTTATTGTTTACTTTTGTTATAAGTTGAACTTGAACAAACTGTAGCAGACTCATTTTTAAAAGCCTGTCGGTCTCGGTGTCGCCTGCTCTATTTTGCGGTGAGATCAAGCCTTGAATTTGAAAAAGGCTTAAATTCTCAACTCGTTGTGCCCGAGAAAAGATAAGCCCTTTACAAAATCCCAAGTTTAGCGTTGCTTTTTAAATTTCTAACAGGCACATTGCGCATTCCAAAAAGGTCAATGGATCATGCATGCACCCTCTGAGAAAAGGAATGCCCTACTTCCACTTTTTCTTTTCTCAGTTTTTTAGGTTTAGATTTACATGCCGCACAGTTTGAAAATAAATAACTAAAAGTGCAGATAAGAAGAATATATAGAGTTATATGAATTTAAAATTAAATTTCATTGTAACTATTGAAAGAAAGAAAAGACGATACATATTATATATATTTAAAACAAACATGTTTATTTTTTTACAACAAAACAACAACAAAATAAAATAAAATACCTATGGGCTATTGTTATTTTAGGTGTCAGTTTTTAGCAAAATAATAATAATAATATATAATAAAACAAAATAATTCTCAGTAAATTCATTTTTTGTGCTTTTCAAGCATCACAGCTGTCATTTTGACTTGTACACACACACACACACACACACATATATATATATATATATATATATATATATATATCACTATTGAAAGTTCTGCTTAAAAAATATCCTGAAACAAAAGAAAAAAAAAAGAGGGTAGAGTAAACGGAAAGCATGATATATATATATATATATATATATATATATATAGAATCACTAAAAGTTTTCTTGTTTCATGGCAGTATAAAAATTAAAACTTTGTAATCATGAAATTAAATCCCGTTAAATTTTTGATCGACTTTATAAAATCCCGTACTGTAGGCATCTTTGTAATTTCTTTCTTTCTAAGTTGTAATTTTCTTTCTAAATTCATTATTTAATTTCTATAGATTTACTAATTAAATATATATATATACTTTATGAATATGAGGCCTAATAAAATCTGTCATTAAAACAACTTTATTTCACTACTATTCTTGTGCTTTATCTGTAGTTAAAAAGAAAAAAAAAAAGAACTATTAATATATTGCAGGCAGCTCAAAATTTTCTTCTGTACTTTTCTATACCAATTCATGTAGTAAAGATTATTTATTAAATTTATTTTCCATGATGAATGCAGACGATTTTCATCTCAAAGGAGAAAAACACAAAATATCGAAAGAAATAAATTTTTTGCTAATATCTAAAGATTAAAAAAATAAATAAATAAATAAAATTGTTTTAAATTATCACCGATATACGATTAAACAATTATTGTTTTAAATGTATTGGTAAGTCCTTTTGAAAGATATCAATGTTAAAAATTTACGCCCCCGAGGGAAATCGGATACGATACCTCCACACAAAGAACACATTTTTGTTGTTTAATTATTACTATCATATATAAAATTTTACATTGCAGGGATGGAACACCGGCGTAGAATTCATACCAGAATCTGTTTATGAAATTTCTCTACCTGTAATATCGTTAATTTAAGAAGTTGAAAATTTTCTTACACTGATAGTGGTATGAATTCTGCGCCCGTGTTCCATCCCTGATATTGAAAAGTTAAAAGAAATTTTATTAAGTAAATTTATTCGAAACTTTTTCCTATATTGCCATTAAACAAAAAAAAAAAAAAAAAAAAAAAAAAAAAAAGCGGAAAAAGAAAAAGAAGAAAGGATAACCATTTATTAAGCGATTGATTCCCAAATTCGTTTTAAATTCAGTTTAATCTAATTCAGTTAAAAATACTAGTTTAAGTTAAAATCCAAATAAATATGAAATTTGGTTAAATTTCGTCCATTCGTTCGGGAGATACACTAACCAAATACGAAATTTTCGATATACACAAGAAAAGCACACAGACATTTTCGAAAAATGGCCAAATAGTGTTTGGAGTTTAGACTCAGAAAATCCCAAAACAAAACATCTAAATACTTCAAAAACTGAAGGGTGAAAATTCTCACAAATCGAATATATTCTTATGCCTATGTATAGAAAAATCAAAAAAAAAAAAAAAAAAAAAAAAAAAAAGAGAGAGAGAGAGAGAAAGCAAAAATTACTTATATATTCCGTCTTCACTTTCAAAAGATAAAAATTTACTCTTAAATTAAATGTTATGTTATTATTACTCTTTCCTTTTAAAAGCTGAACCTTTTAGTCTTTTTTCAAGATAGTTTTCAAAGGATTTTTTTAGAACATTTTTTAAAAACTTTTCCAGAAGTGAATTCTTTAAATTGTACTGCGTTCTCTCATTTCATTTACTGAATTTGTAATGAGATTTCTTATAAATGTTTCTTTAAAAACGGATGTTGTTGTTACTTACATCGAAAATATACAAAAACAGAGAAAATAAAATTGACATTGTTCATATATATATAATAATATGTGAACAACTTAATCTACATATTAAGAGTATTTAAATCAACTTAGATATTATAGATTCTTGTGACATATTCCAATATATTTATTAAATTCATGAATTGATTATCTAAGACGTTTTGTAGAAATGTGCCTTATCTACTTGTCCGCTAAAAAAACATTAACTATGAGATCAGTTCCACTAAGACAACTGTTTTTAATCTATTAATTATCATTTTTAACAATTATTCCTTATCCCTGGCCCTACCAGTGGCCAAGCGATTCTGCTGTCAAAGGTGGTAAACGGGACGTGCTGGGTTTGATGTTGGATCCCAGGTCGCGCTCAACGACCAAGCCTTTCGGAGTTTTCCATGGTTTTCTACAAAAATCGTTTAAATACGGGCTGGGACCTCATAAAAAGAATTCCACGGAAGGCATTCCACCTATAAGCATAGAACTCTAGTGTAGTCAATCGACCTTAAATCTAACCACAAACCTTCCTCTTCTCACTTTCTCGTGCAAGATTGTTAATAATCAATAATAATAAATTCAAAGATTTTTAAAAAAGGAAGAAACATATACAAGAAATACCTATAAATTTAAATTAAATACAAAAATA
The DNA here is from genome assembly GCA_963930645.1 of Salticus scenicus. NCBI lineage: Eukaryota > Metazoa > Arthropoda > Arachnida > Araneae > Salticidae > Salticus > Salticus scenicus. The sequence goes on along the minus strand of CAWVNO010000061.1, from coordinate 6,394,179 downwards.
AAAATCTGTATTTTTAACAGCATTATCAGTCTGCTTCCTTTTACTTATTAGTATTTTCTCGTGAATTAAAAAATTCATTGAGAATGAATTTTTGTGTTATGAATAGCAAATATTCAGAACAAAAGCTTTTCTATTTAATGTTTGGCAGTATAAACACTTTCTTCAGCACTGGGACTCTCGACTTCAAATGGCCATGACCAATGAACATGAACAATAGTCTTTCTCTTTCTGCTTCAATTTATCTTAGACTATAGAGGGACGAGGGACAGGGACTGACCTTGAAAAGGGGTTATCTCAAGCACATTCAGCTTCTCTCGCGCAAAAAGAGAATTGTATAAAGTATACATCCTGTTTTCTACTAATCTGTCAGTGAATGAAGAAAGAAAGAGAGAAAAAATAAAAAAAATTCAACAATGTGAAAATTTTCATTAAAATTCAAATTTATATTATTTTCGCGTTTGAAATTTCTTCCCGCTGGAAGCACGGGGCCGAAAAGATACTTTCGCCCCCGCTGCCCCCGTTAAGTCGGCGCCTATGCTACACAGAATATCGTTAAAATCGGTAACAAGGTGATATACAAAAAATTACTTCCTTTTGCCCCCCCTCCCCCACACTTCAGCCTCCGAAGTATATGTGACACTGTATTTTTGTCATAAACAGCAAGTGAAAGACAAAGTTTTATTAAAATCAGTAAAAAAGTGATTTAAAAACAATTATTTTCTTTCAATCCGCTCCTAGCCTCCCCTCCCTCCAGGTATATATGCTAAGTAAAAGTGGTATCAATTTAATTGATTGAAATTTCTAAAAGTATATTATGAAAATCATTCTTTAAATTCATTTTTCGATGTTTGTTGTTTTTGAGATTTGCAAATTGCAAAAGTGTCCTTTTTCCCGGTGCCCTTTTTTCCGGGTGCCCTTTTTTCTGGGGCCTTTTTTTCTAGGGCCTTTTTTACCAGTGCCTTTTTTTTCAAGTGCCCTTTTTTCCGAAATCCATTTTGCACAGTTATTCTCCTTTCTGTCCTTTTCTTCTTCTATTTTCCTTTTTATATTTCAGACAGAAATATTTAAAATGAGTTTGAGTTTGAATTGCTTTTTCACGCTCAAGTTCGTGTAAAAAACGAACTACGCTCAACTCAAGTTCATAATTTAAAAAATGAGCGAAGTTCAACTCAAAACTCAAAAATTTTGAGCTACGCTCACGAACGCGTTCAAATGAACGCGTTCGTGCACAACACTGACTATTACCAATAATCTGCAAATTCTGGCGTAATCTATGCGATCCCGAAAGTTCTCACTGTCGCAAACCCCCAATCGGTGTCACCTCCCGATGTGGTGCTTTAACCAATTCTAATCATGGCAAAAACACCCAGGCTAATCATATCCCATGAAAACCTTGATTGCGGCTAATTCCCATTCTCTGATACCCGAGGTAATTTTCTCCTTTTGGAAGACCCAACAACCTGTTCGCAATTCGTTAAAAATCTAACCATGCAAACTCTCGCTTTCTGGCGTTCTCAGTTACAGAGGCTGTTCGCACATTTTTTAGACGATTTTATTTCGCAGTAAGAAAAAATAGTTTGCATGGAGAATTTTATTTTCACAACAGTTATATTTTTGGAAGTTTTATTTATCTTCTGATATTTAGAATTTTTGTTTAGATGCAAAAATGAGCTTTTAAAATGGCAGTGGATGGAAGAATAGGTTTCCGCTCTTTCCAAAGATAGTTTTTAGTGAAATCTTTATGAAAAGCATTTATCAGGAGAAAAATGGAAAAATGTTGCAACAATAGATGAATCTTGGGTCTACGTAAGTGGTTGCAATAAAAAAAGGTCAATTTATTATCACAAAAGTGGAGAAAAAAAAATTGCTACATGGCTCAAAGCAACAAAAGAGAGTTTTTCTAAAGGATTTATGATTGCCACTGGTTTTTTCATACAAGCGCAATATAAAAGCAAAAAAAATGTGACAAAAATGTCAAAATCAACTCTAAATACTCTCAAGAACATATTTTAATTCCAATTTTTAAAAATGAAAATCCAGATCTTTATCCACAATGCTATCAATCCGTTGAGATGTATCAAGACAAAACAAGCAGCCACACATCGCCATCCGCAATTGCTTTTCTAGAAAAAAAATGGAACAAAAAACAGGAATTAAAACCATACCCTTCACTGACATTCCTGATAAATCTTCTCATGTATCACTGTTGGATTTTTGTGTTTTTCGACTCTTAAAATCAACATTATCCAAACACCGGCCTACAACGCTTTGTGGACTCTGGAAAGCCGTTCAAGAGGAGTAGAAAAATATACCTCTTCCGATATTATAAAAAGCATTATTATCATAGAAATTATGATGTAGAGTGTTAGTTAAGAACAAGGGCTATCAAACGGAACAAATAAAACACGAAATATGAGTGAAATTGCTTTAGTACACTCCATCAAAATCGTGTAAAAAATGTGCGAACAGCCTCTGTAGATGTAATGCATTAAATACTAGGCTTCATTACATTACTCATTATCTCGAATGAAAATAAATTATTAAAAAAAAAACCTTAATATTTCTAAAGTCTCAATTCTATACATTGTTAAAAAATAAATAAATTAATTAATTAAAAAAAATAAACCCAATCAAATGCATTTTTTTTTTTTTAAAATTAATTTGACAAAGATTTTACAAAATGTTTCTTACGTTCATATTTCATAGGAAATATATATTGTCCTTTAACCATGATGTTATTTTTCAAAGATTTGATAAAAATCTGAAATCCAGTATGATGTCAATTTTACATTTTTTTTTTTTTTTAAACAATTTTTTTTTAATGTAAATATAAATTGCCTCTTAACCCTAACGTCATTTTCTACGGATTTAAAAAAACATAAAATAATTAAAAAAACCAAAAAACTAAATCATTAATCGGGTTTCGTAGCCTACAGGATCAGATCTAGTAAAAGCACATTTATGTACAATTTTTGATGGGTTTAGGTTACCCCTTTTTATGCGAAAACGTGATAACAAACATTCACACCGGCGACTTTATAGTTGTAAAGTCAAAAAGAAAAAAACATGTGTGTACTGAGTGTGTATGTGTGTGTACCACAATATTTAACGAGAACGTTAGAGTTTAGAAAAACGCTAGTAAATAGTTTTTTTATATTAAAAAGACACACAAATCTCGCTTTCACCTGAATTGGTTAAAGCAACTTGAATTCTCATACGAATTTTCGTTAAAAACTCTAAACCTAAACAATTTAATATCCCCACAAATTTTGGATACAAATTTTAAATAATATATAAAACTATGAAAAAAGGCCTGTTGAAGTATACGACAGACAGACTGATTTTAATGGTACTAAAAAGCCTGAAATTTAACAATTATGCATTCATCTATTTATGCGATCATGCATTCAACTATTTTTCAACATTAAATTTCAAGATTGTAAACATATGAAAATATGTTTTTTACATCACACTAATACTATTAATTACGTCATTATTATTATTCTATTTAATAAATTCTTACACATATTTGTAAATTTACATTAATAATTCAAATCATTTTCATTGAAAAAGGAATCGATCCCTTTATTTTTTAAACATACTGAATTAACAGGAGCATTAAATAACAGAGCTATGAATTACGTCATTAATAAATTATTTTATAAATTATTGTATAAGTATGTATTATGTTTACTAAAAAAAATTCGTAAGACCGATATATCATGCAACATTAGTTAAAAAATTTGTTTTTAGTATTATATATTCAAATTTTCAAATGAACTTCGTGCTTTTAAAAGTAATTTTAGAAACATTTGAAATTTATTTTTATCTCTGAAAGACTTTTTAATTATACATAATTAGGTAATTGCTATTTGTAACGTTACATTTTCAATATATATATAAACCACAAAATGTTTCTGATTTTTTAAAAAGCAATAGGGATATATATTTTAGTTAATATTTAACAACAGCTTTAGATTATTTATTTATACAACAAACGATTTTAGAAAGTTTTAGTTTTGTTTATAAATTTATTTATTACTTTCTGTTACCAATAAGGTAGAGAAAGTATTGTTTCAGGGTCAAATTTTCGAAAGTGAGTTTTTGGTATATTTACATGTTCTGAGGTCCCCTGAATACGAAAATCATGTTTTTAGCGAATGGTCTGTGTGTCTGTCTGTGTGTCAGTCTGTGTGGATGTCTGTGTGTCTGTTATCAGCATATCTCAAGAACAAATAGTAGCAGAAATTCAAACTCGGTATTCTAAATGTGTATCAGATAGGGATGCTACAGTAAGCTTTTCGTTGAGATGAAGCAAATGGTTCGTGTACAGGGACACTCAAAAGTATTCAAATACATTACGTCTATGGGGGAAATTGCAGGTAAGTGGAGTTTAACATCTATAGACTGCACTAAACCAAATGAAACGAATATATATTTTTTATATGCATAAAAACATGTCTCATGTAGAATAGGGTAGGGAAATCATTTACATATTCTTAAGTCCCCTTAATACGAAAATCATATTTTTAGCGAATGGTCTGTGTGTGTGTTTGTGTGGGCGTTATCAGCATATCTCAAGAGCGAATATTAGCAGAAATTCCAAACTCGGTATTCTAAATGCTTATCATATAGGGATGCTACACTAAGCTTTTCGTTGAGATGAAGCAGATGGTTCGTGTACAGGGACACTCAAAAGTATTCAAATACATTACGTCTATGGGGGAAATTGCAGGTAAGTAGAGTTTAACATCTATAGACTGCACTAAACCAAATGAAACGAATATATATTTTTTATATGCATAAAAACATGTCTCATGTAGAATAGGGTAGGGAAATCATTTACATATTCTTAAGTCCCCTTAATACGAAAATCATATTTTTAGCGAATGGTCTGTGTGTGTGTTTGTGTGGGCGTTATCAGCATATCTCAAGAGCAAATATTAGCAGAAATTCCAAACTCGGTATTCTAAATGCTTATCATATAGTGATGCTACACTAAGCTTTTCGTTGAGATGAAGCAGATGGTTCGTGTACAGGGACACTCAAAAGTATTCAAATACATTTCGTCTATGGGGAAAATTGTAGGTAAGTAGAGTTTAACATCTATAGACTGCACTAAACCAAATGAAACGAATATATATTTTTTATATGCATAAAAACATGTCTCATGTAGAATAGGGTAGGGAAATCATTGACTGTTCGTTTACAGGGCTACACAAAAGAACTAGATAAAAGTGCGACAATCGTTGCAAACTGACGGAAGTATATTTCAGGCTGGGCCATGAATGATTACTATAGGATTATATTTAGATGCACCATGTGGTCTGTATATAATTTTCGAAATATATACAGGGTTGCAAATATTTAAGCGATAACATTCTTTTTGTCCTTAGTGGATGTGCTTTACTAATAATATTTTACCATTTCCAGAAAAGCTGTTCGGGAATTGAAATAAATTCCTCATAGAGATATAGTAAATACGTATGTTTTAAGCTAAATATTCATCGCTTGTTTCTTGTATATTTACACGTTTTGAGGCTTCCTGATTACCGTAGTTAAGTTTTTTAACGGTCGATCTTTGTCTGTGTCTCTTACAGTGACTTAAAAACGAATAATTTTAGGAGATCTAAATGTTGTATTTGAAGTTAATATATGTTTGTTGCTGGGGGGCCGAGTGGGACGCGCTGACCCTCAGGCAGTGCTCCTACGCTCGTCAGCTGAACTTCACCTCCCAGCGGTGGCCCCTGGATAACCCCTCATTGGGTGAACTAACGAAGTTTGGCATGGACGAGAAAACTGTGTGTGAAGTTCAAGAGCGCCTGGACATAAAGTGTAGTCTAGTGTGCTCTTACACCAAGCAGGCAACTGGAGGGGCTAAGATGTTCTATCGGTAGACCTCTATTTGCTCTTGTTTTTTTTTTTTTTTTTTTTCCACTGTGTGTGAAGTTCAAGAGCGCCTGGACATAAAGTGTAGTCTAGTGTGCTCTTACACCAAGCAGGCAACTGGAGGGGCTAAGAAGTTCTATCGGTGGACCTCTATTTGCTCTTGGTTTTTTTTTTCCACTGTGTGTGAAGTTCAAGAGCGCCTGGACATAAAGTGTAGTCTAGTGTGCTCTTACACCAAGCAGGCAACTGGAGGGGCTAAGAAGTTCTATCGGTGGACCTCTATTTGCTCTTGGTTTTTTTTTTTTCCACTGTGTGTGAAGTTCAAGAGCGCCTGGACATAAAGTGTAGTCTAGCGTGCTCTTAACCATGCAGGCAGTAAGAGGGGAGGGACCAAGATATTCTGTCTATGGGCCCTCTTACTGCTTTTGGTCTTATACTGTGTGTGAAGTTCAAGAGCGCCTGGACATAAGTGCAGTCTAGTGTGCTCTTATGCCAAGTAGGCAGCTGGAGGGGCTAAGATATTCTATCGATGGACCCTCCTTCTGCTCTTGTTTTTTATTTTTTCTCTAAGTGGGACGCGCTGACCCCTCAGGCAGCGCTCCTACACTCGTCAGCTAGACGGCATGGACGAGAGCAATTGAAAAGCAATTGCAGGATGACTTTCAGAGGGACAGTGGATGCGTCAGACTGGCCAGATCGCTTAACCTGTCCCCCACTCGCCTAGTAGTTCATCGTTGAGGTGACCCAATCTGGGATGTGGGCCTGTCTGAGTCGATACATCTACGGGTGTGGATGATAAAAATATTTTTTGTCCCTTCCTCAGAAAGTGCCTCATAACTGGGCTGGGGAGCTTGCTCTTAACTGAGAGCTCCTACTGGGCTGATACACCCAGCCATGTTGCAGGTGCTGGAAAGGTCTCCTGGCATGAGCGTAAAGGTGTGGGTGCAGCGTAGCGATTGCAGTGCTACTTTGGCACAACTGCGTGCTGAGGGGGGGAAGTATCGACTCGAGGAGGTTCAGCTGAGCGTTCCAAATCGAGGCGGTAGAAAGTGCGCCACCCAAAGCATCCCAAAGAAGGGCATCCAGGCGGATTCGAATGCAAACTACAGTGGGTCGAAGGAGCTTGCTACTACATGGTTGCACCGAAGGTATATTCTCCGCCAACCTAAGGTGTGCACGCTCCGCTGGTGCAGAAGCATCCCGCAACAGCAGTTGAAGATGCAAACTAGCGGACGTCTCTAGAAATAGGGTTTTTGCCTCACCGCCAGAGGATTTTTCCCTAGCTGATACCAAACCAGCACAATCCTACCTTCCAAGTATCCGTCTACAGTGATTTCCGCTGGCAGAAATGTAAGCAAACGGCGCATGAGCGTGTGTTGTGGCGTCAATGACATGGTCTGAGCTTCCTGGCGCTTGGTGCCCATGTGGGGTGGCTTGCCTGAGCTTCTCGGGCATGTCCTGGTGTCCTGAGTAGGGCCTGTTCCATGGCAGTGGAGGCCAGCTTATATAAAGGAGAAGCGTGCACATCCTGCTTAGTTGGCATAGTCCGACCGTTGCAGTTGAACGCCGTAGGGAGCACGGCTTTGTGGAGGGACAAGCACCGTCCTCAGAAGGTAAACTGGCCCTTCTGGCCGTCAAACCGTGGAACAGCCGGGACCCGAGGCAGACGGGCCAGCTGTTGACCAACCTAGGTTGGTCCGCTGGGTTGACGTAAGCTTTGGGAGTGTAAGCTGTCCATATCTGGGCTGGTACTTGCTGTTACGGGGTGGGTTTCTGCTGTCGTGATGGCGGAGACTTCTCCTTCGGGGGACAATAAATATTTTGGACCGTATGGGCGACAAAGCGATCCTGGGTCGGTTGGTGGTGCGGCGCAAGCGCCGGTTTCCATAATATGTTTGTTGCTGAAAAAGTTTGATAAAGATTGATAAGTTTCAAGGAAATTATCTGCATAATTGTCTGTATAATTGTGTAAAAATTGTGTGTATAATTTTAATTAAACTTTTAATTTTAATAACAGAATTAAATTCTATATAAATACAGGTGCATTAATGAAACGGTGGGGCTGAGGGGGGTGGTAGCCCCCTTCACACAGAACTAATTATCAAATAAAACTCTTCCGAAGCCTAATTCGAATTGTTTAACATAGGTTTACATGACAGTACTTGTTATTTTACCTCTTAATCTCCAACCTGTATTTATAGTATTAAATTTCAGGGTAAGAGAAAGTCGTGTGAGTGAAACACCAGATTACTTTTCTAATATGGCATAATAAAACTGAAAACTGGAAACATTGTTTTCATTATCTTGTGCATATATATAGATTCCTATCTAAGCATCACCTGATCTAACAACTCTGCAGATAACTAGGCAGCCACACCTTTATTTCAAGTAATGACAATAGAACTAATGTAAAGAAACTACATAAACACACTGTAACGTAAAATACAATAACTCTCCTAGTCTACAATCAAAAGTAAATTAAAAATATCATAAAAAAAACTATCAGTAGTATTAACGACCTACATGTTATTTTGTATGTAAGTTAAGGTCATTCGTCTATTACTTTTCAGTTATACAAAGTAAACACTTCTCACGACCCAATGTTTTGATAACTTCTAAAATGATATGCGCATCTCAGTTTATTGTAACCAATTCTTTGAATAGTTTGTGTATAATGGTCTGGTCTGTATGTTACTTATACTGGTATTTTACTTATAAATAGACACGAACATTAGTGTTTAAAGAAAAATTTGCATTCTTTCACTTAATTTTAAGACATTTTATAATTTTTTTCTTAAGGTTATTTGTGCGTGATAAACATATCCTATTTTCAGTTTTTTGTGATAACTACAATCATTTTTCAAAAATTACAATTTTGGGCAATAAAAAGGGAAAATTGCTTTACCCCTATCGATTATATAAACAAAAAATGCATTAAAATGCTCTTCAACTTTTTTTATGAGTAATAAAAGATGATACATTAGGATTTAGACCGTTAGACATTAAATCTATTTTTTCTTTCCTTCTATTACTTATATATATATATATATATTTGAGTAGAGTAGACAGAAAATGTTCAACTAAAAAAAAAATGAAAAAGCTCTTTATTGCTTTTGTTTGAGACGTAACAATATTTCATAAATTTTATATGAGTTTTCTTTTCTAGTTGTATCTTCATCACAAACTAAAAAGTTTTTTTTTATTTTTTTTTTTTTTATTTTTATTACTTAAGGTTAAAATAGCTGAAATGTGAATTTTGAAATGAAATGAATTTTTTTTTTTCTTTTTTTTCTTTTTTTCTTTTTTTTTTTTGCATATAAAATGCAACAATGAGATGATTTTCTAAAAATAATTTTTATAGCTTCTCTTACTCACAGAAAGTGTTTTGTATGAGACTCTCCGAGTATTAATGAATTCATTTATGAAATAATTAAAATTACTAAAAGTATGCAATTAATATTATGTTTATAAGGTGGCTTATTAGTTTTGTAACGATATAATTAAATTAAAAATCATAAAGATAATAATCAGCGGACGTATAACGCTTTATTGCTTTTCTCTCTAATTCCAGAACTAATCGTGTAAAGCTGAATCAAAGGTAACAAACAGAATGATAGATCCAGATGTGATACATTTTCCAATAAGTAGCAGATTTCAGTGCAGTGTTCGCAAAATTTTAATACATATAGTACACATTTCGAACACAATTTATAAGTAATAGTATAATTAATATTAGAAAAAATTATCCTCATTCAAAAATTTGGATTCTAGCAATAGCTAATTTATTATTAGTTTTGAATATAGTGAAAAATATATGGGATCCCGCTCCGTTAGAATTATGTCCATCTTCAATATATATACATTCACACATAAACACACATTATATATACAATAGTTTTATTTTTAATTTTCATTCTGTTTAAATACTCTATTCCCCGATCATTAATAAAGAATTATTATTATGTTTTAGACAGAAGTTTTAGTAGCAAACAGGTTTTCATTTTCATTGCTTTGAATTTGGCCATTTTTATTTTAAAGGAAAGAAGCTATTCATTAACTAAAATTAACAAAACAGGCTAAAATTAGAAGCATTTTTAAAACTATTACATGCAAAATTTACTAAGTCTATTAAAACTCGTTACATTTTATATTTATATTTCTTAAAATAAATATTTTAGAAAAATTTTAAAGTTCTTTAGAATGATTTATAATTCAGTTTTTAATATTATATAAATGAATTTTTGAATTATTTTAAACCAATGCATATTTTTAAAAAAATAAAAAATAAATAAAAAAAATTAAATTGTAATTCTTTTTATATTTTAATTTTCAAACAAGACTAAAAAATCATTCAATGATTAAAACATAATAATAATGACAAAGGGGTTCGGATGATAGGGGATATCTATGAGAAGAAATATAAGCTTTTGATTACGAAGGATCTTCAAACGAGCTATCAAAGACCCCTTTTAACGTTTTAAAAATTGCTCCCGTACGTGCCTCATCAATCTCATTTTTTTTTTTTCGACCATACGAAGTCAAATTGGTCCAATATTAGTTTTATAGTTTTCATTAATTTTGAAGCGTTTTCGAGAACTAGGAAGGATAAGACTTTTAGTGAAAACTTTATGAATTATATATCCCTAAACAGCATAGTCAAACAAAATAATTTTGAAAATATATATATATTTAATCAATATATATATATATATATATATTGAAAACCCTTTTTGATCGAATAAAAGAATAAATTGAGAGTCTTTTATCATTTTGAAAGTTTGTCTCACCACCTGGTGTTCCTTTAACACCCCCCACCCCACCCGCTCCAAATTTTAAAAACCAAATGAGCCCCCTCTCACATTGATTGGACATGATTTTTTGCAATTTTTAGAAAATCGAACGTGTCTCCAAGATACAAGTGGTAAGGTGGGACATTTGGAGGATCTTGTACATTTAGACATTCACTGTAACAACTTGTTATTCGGACAAACACCTATTGATTTCAAAGTATTATTTATAACTAATTCAACTTAAAAATTATAATTTAAATTATCCTTTAATTAATTAAAAGATACTTAATTAGTATTTTTTTAGTTATGTTTCTGTAAAAGAAATATGCTGTTGCATCATGCAAATAAAAAATAAAATAAATAAAAAGTCATTTATTCCGTATTTTGAATTAAAATTTATTACCTATATTATAAATTGGTGATTAAAAAAAAAAAAAAAAAACAGTTAAGTGAATCAAAACTTCTGATCATATTTAAATAATAAATGAAAGAGGAAATGAAAGACTGGAGGAACTTTTCATGACCTCGAGTTAAAAAAAATTATGTGAAACCATATTCGATAATCAACATATTATTCACAGAAACTGATTTGAAGTGATATTGAAATTTTATTTTTCCGACTGAGTGAAAATAATGCCTGAACCGGGAGTCGAACCCCGGAAAAATAAAATTTCAATTATTATGATTTTCTTCCACAGTTGATTGTGTGATTTTAATTAAAAATTGTGTCGGAAAAATAAAATTTCAATTAATATGATTTTCTTCCACAGTTGATTGTGTGATTTTAATTAAAAATAGTGTCGGAAAAATAAAATTTCAATTAATATGATTTTCTTCCACAGTTGATTGTGTGATTTTAATTAAAAATAGTGTCGGAAAAATAAAATTTCAATTAATATGATTTTCTTCCACAGTTGATTGTGTGATTTTAATTAAAAATAGTGTCGGAAAAATAAAATTTCAATTAATATGATTTTCTTCCACAGTTGATTGTGTGATTTTAATTAAAAATAGTGTCGGAAAAATAAAATTTCAATTAATATGATTTTCTTCCACAGTTGATTGTGTGATTTTAATTAAAAATAGTGTCGGAAAAATAAAATTTCAATTAATATGATTTTCTTCCACAGTTGATTGTATGATTTTAATTAAAAATTGATTTGAAGTGACTCATGATATCTGTAAATAGCTAGTCCTTGATTTCTAGATCTTGTTAAAAAGGTTTTAGATGTGGGGAGCAGAGCTGTTATTCCAGAGCTTTCTGTGTGAAAGCTCTGGAAGAGGCTTGCATAAAAGGATACGGTTATTATGTTATTAAAATATATGTTGAGCAATTCGGTATTAGAAAATTAAAGTATGACTCTCTTAAAAATCTAATCATTTTGGTGGTTCTAATTACTGCTTTTTTCTTCATATAACACGCAATAGTTAATTTAATAAGATTTAGATAGTTATTTAAAACGTTAATCTTCCACTTAAAATTTCTACTTTCCTAGCATTGTTTATGATTAATTCAATTTAAAATTTAAAATTTATATTTTAATATTGTTTTTGATTAAGTAGGAAATATTTCATACATTTTATCCGAAAATTGCGTTTCTATATAGAATATCATAGTAAAAGTACTGTGATATACTTAATATATAAGGCTCATTACCAAAACTTTTTAGAAAAAACAATTAAGAGGGGCTAAAACATCTGATCATTGTGAAAATGATAAATTAAAGAGGAAAAGCCCAGAGACACTTCACATGACCTCGAGTTAAACGATTTGTGTGAAACCATGTTCTCAGATCAATATATTAATCAGAGAAACTGACATGGATTGACCCATGATCTCTTTAAATATCCATTTCTACTCTTGATGCTTGGATCCTGTTAAGGGACCTTTAGCAGTGTGGAGAGGTCATGAAAGCGAATTCTTTTAAGTGACTTGCATAAAATGATACGGTTATTAAAGTCTATTTTGAGTGATTCTGTATTGTGAAGTGGAAATATCTCTTTCATAATGATCTAGACATAGACCTTTTAATGTAATGAGATGCACTGAGAACAAAAGACGATTGTGTTAGCTTAAAATAAGTGTTATTTACTGTGAGAGTGCTTTGTCTCGGAGAGAATGTTTTACTAGAGAGAAGATTTAGAATTTTATAGGTATTTTATACAGAGAGGAATATAAAATGTTTTTGATATTTAAATATATATTTAAACCGACGATTACTTGGATAGTTTGAAGGTGAAAACGGGTTGGGAAAAATGTATTCAGTCGTAATTAATTTCTCTGTTAAATAAATAAATAAACTATTTATTCTACTATATGTTCTCAAAAGAATAAATGTGTAATTTTTAATATAAATGAACTTTAAGAGGCTTCTAATAGGGTTTGCACAATACTTCAGCTTATTTGGCAGATTAGTGTTTAACTTTTGTTTAAAATATCGGTATTGCTATTCGAGAGTTCTAACAGTAGGAAAATGATTATTTTGTTCTCTCTCACTAAATAATTATAACTTTTGTCCCAATTAAATTAAGAAAAAATGAAATGACATATTTCGAGTTTTTATAACATATAAATTATATTTTCTAATAAAACAATATTAGTAAATTTTATATTAAATTTGAACCTTTAACCAAAAATTAGACTGTTTTTTTAAAGGGTAGCGGGGAGAGTAAACGCCGGAATTTACGGCGCCGTGGCCAAAGCGCATGTTGGAGAGAAATTGTTATATAGAGATACTCTCCCATCTGTATGACACATTGCGTTGTTTCTAAAAAAATAATAAGCTAAATGATAATTTAAATTACACTTTAAATAACACCCAAGTTCACTAAATTTTTTTACTGGGTCATAAAATGAAATTTTGAATACTAAAATTTTCTCCTATTTATTGGGTTGTCTTCTTGGAATCATCTATTAGAAACCAATAAAAAAAATATAAGAATAATTTATCTAGAAACCAATAATAATAAAAAAAAAAACACTAAAAATTTCTAACCAATGATCCTTTATTCATTTTTTATCTTAAACATAAAATTCTTTATCAAAATTAAATATATCCTTTTGTGAGCACTTTAAGCGGGACTCAGCCATTTTTTTTTTTTGTTTAGGAGGAAGAATAAATGAAATTTAAAGATTAAATATTTTGTTTTTTAATATAATTTAAAATTAGAGACTCACCAGACGACGAGCGTTCAATATACACTAATGCAGCAATTAGGCATCCAGCATCTTTGGCTCTTTTTTGAGAAGTTTCACTATAATACTCAGGGCATCATCAGTCGAGGTTATGAGAATCCAACCTTTAATTCCGGAAAGCATCTCCCTTTCAGCGTATCGCCTCCTATTCCTTCGATGATTTCTGCTTCGGCAATCTTACCGGCCGCTTCCCCGGTCTGCATCGGAGAGGGTCCAACCGCTGATTCAGGGCTGATGGCTTGTTTTTTTTTCCAAAAATTTTTTATCATCTGACGATATTTTTTGTATATTTTACTTACAGGCCCATTTTGACTCCGCCTTCTGCCACACATGGGACCTTTCCCCCTTTTTTTAGTGGTCGTTTTTTTTTAACCAATGTACCTTCTCTTGATTCCCTCTGCTCTTCTTAGAAAATTTCAGTCCTTGGAAATCTCCTCCATCTCTTTTTTTCTCATTTATGGCTGCTATAAACCACTTTCTTGAGCTTTTGTAGTTTAGTGTCAAATGCTTTCTCCGCTCGTCGCCTGACTGTCTGGTAGATTCATATCAGAGATACATTACAATTCTACCTCCTACGATTTTACAATGATGACCTCCCGCTTTTACATCGCTCATGTTAGAAAAGAAACATTTTTTACTTGCCTATATTTATATACACACCACTTTTTAAATTGTATTATACATACATAAAGTATTTATATATATATATTTAGATTACACACATGTTTGTTTTATATCCTTCTATAAATAAATGTGTAATTTTAATTATACACATTTTTGTTTAATTTTCGTTAATAAATAAATGTGTAATTTTAATTACAACAGCGCACATGCTTCAAGCTCACAGTAGAGGAATCGTGGCTGAAGCTCACATAGATTAGTATCTCGTGTCCCACGCTCACAAATATATTCACCCCTTTACCCCGACGTATCAACTTGACAGGTGGGATTAGATTAGACCGAAAGATTAGACCGTGGCCGAAGCGCACGTAACTCGTATCTCAAATTCACAGTAGGAGTCACTATAGCCAATGAGATTCGGTCCCTATTTATCACCTGTTCCCCTTCCCCTTTTCGTAAGTGTGTGGGGTCATTCTTGCACTTGTGTTCCTGTATGTTGCACGTACTGTACAATATGGAAAACGTTGAAATTATGAAAACTAGGAATGGTAAAGATTGTCTTGTTACAGAGGGTTTCAGACATCATTTGTTTAGAAGAAGTGGCACCAAAATAGCTTGGCGATGTTGCAAGGTAAAGTCGCAGAAATGCAAAGGAACCATTAAAACAAATTTGAAATATGAAGTAATAGAAAAAACTGAACACTCTTGCGTTCCAGATTTTAAACCGCCTGTGTCTTAACTAACACTGCCCAGTCCCAAGCCTGGGTTAAAAGCGTGAGGGAAAGTTGATCATAATTCTCAACAAAATATAAACAAAAAAATTTGGTGTGGCACTCACACTACTTTATCTTACACTAAAATTTGATAACAATGTATATTTTCATTAACATTGACTGCCAAATTTATACTCCAAACATAACTTTTGAATTATAACCTACTAATGTTTTACCAGAAATCAATTTATCAATTTGTTGATGATTTAGGTGGGGGTGTTATTTATTTATTTATTTTTATTTTTATTTTATTATTTTTATTTATTTATTTATTATTATTATTATTATTATTATTATTTTGCAGACTGTACCTTTGTATTGTTGAGATCCGATTTCTAGTTAAAAAATACTTACAACAATTAACTTTGATAACAAAGACATTCCACAAACTATGTGTAGTCTTATATATAATCTGTAAATTCTATATAAAACATATATAGTACTTAAGATTGACTTATTAAATAAAACTGCGTTAAATAAAAACATGAACAAACATTTCGGGTTATTATTCCTGATATGTATAAATATATATATACATATCCATATATATATACATATGGATAATATATATATATATATATTATCCACCACCGAAAGTATTTTTGTTAAACTTATGTAAATAAGCAGAAAATAATTTTATTTAATAATTTTATTCCTAGTTCCTGCCCTAGTTCAAAAAATAACTCATCAACTGAATTGCGCTTCGAAAAAACCATCTTCCTCCCCCCCCCCCTCTGCTCTTCGGAAAAAGGGATTAGTCTCTTCCTTAAGGTCTCTTCCCACCTGTCAAGTTGATGCGTCGGGGAAAGGGGTGAATATATTTGTGCGCTTGGAACACGAGATGCTGGTGTATGTGTGCTTCAGCCACGATTCCTCTAGTGATCTTTAAATACGTGAGCTAGGTCCACGACACCGAATTTACTAACAGAAAAAAATTAAAACTTGATTATTATTTTTTTTTTCTTTATTCCCACTTTAAAAATTCTTTAGAAAAAAATCAAGTTTCCTTCATGTTTTACATCTTATACTTTTGCAAATGAAGATCAAAAATTAAAAGTAGGTGTCGAAAGTTAGATATCAATTGAACAATATCATGAATTAACTAATCAAATGGCATTGTTTTATATTAGAACAAAACAAGTAATAAAAAAGCTCAATGATATTATAAAATATACTTTTAAACATTAGTTTCAAATATGTAAAATAAATTGAATTATTAAAATCTTTAAGATGCGTACCCAAGATACCAATTTGTTTAATACTTTCGAGTTTTATTCAACACTTTCTTTTCACATATCCATTTTTGATACAACGGATATACGACCCAAGTTGAAGATAGATTAATATATGTCATGCAGAAAAAAAAAAAATAATAATAATGATACGATAGAAAACCAGTTAACCACGTCCACTTGGAAATAATCTTTTTTATATACTCGATTTTAGATATTAATACTTTAATTTGTTGATATTTTAATGTACACTCTTTTATAATGTAAAAAATAATTATACAAAAAGCTACCAGTGGGTTATTAAAACAGTTTTCATGGGTTAATGTCTAATTCACGGGTAATAGGTTCGCCATCATTGCTCTACGATAGGGAAAAAAAAAAAAAAAAAAAAAAACACTTTTCAATATTAAAAAGTTACCAATCTATCTTATTTAAAGTAAGTTTCTTTGTCTTCATTGCTTTACTCTTTTGAAGGTGGAGAGAGGGGGTATGATTATATTTTACATTACATATATATTTACTTTTACAAATGAACTCATTTTTTGCGTTTTAGGGACTTTTTCTTGCTGTACACAAGATCTTGGAAAGTGGATTCTTTCTTTCTTTCTCTCTTTTCTTTTCTTTTTTATTTTAATTTCACTTTCTTCTGTTTTCATAAACATTTTTGTGTTTAAATTATTTTTTTAGTTAAAAGGGTCATATTAAAGAAGAAAATTGTTTTACCAACCGTCATTATTATACTTTAATTCCGAAATTTAAGAATTTATCAAAAAGGATTTATATATATATATATAGTTTTCAAAATAGAAATCTGTGCATTTTAAACCAAAAAATCTAACTTCAACTTGGATTGTTTGTTTAGAAAATATTATTCATATTTCAGCAGTAGACTTAAAATTCTTGTACCAGTGCTACTTTCAAGATACTATAGTGCATTGTTCCTTTGCCACTGCGCCCGTGCCTACTTTTTCCTGATAAAAGATAGACATTTGTTTCGACCTGAAATACTTTATACGTGTTTTTGCTATTTATGGTGTTTTCTTAATTTTTTAATAGGAGTTTTTCTTCGCAATTTACGGGAAGTTGTTAAAAAATCTTCTTGCATAATTCATTTGTTTAAATCAATTACTTAAATTGAATTTTTCCACATTTGTCATAAATAATATTGATAAAGTAAACAGATAGACAGTTTATGTTTATAATATCTTAATACTTGGTGATTTTGCTGTTTTCACATATTAGAGTTGATATATGCCCCCAGGAGGAAAAAAAATCATATAAGAAGTATATACTTATATAATCTTATATATATATATATATATACCACTTTATATATATATATATATATATATTTTTTTTTTTTTTTGAACCATTAAAGCTCATTAAATCGTAACTTAGATAATCCTTTTGGTCCACTAAATTTTTATGACTGGCGCGAATCATACATATTGCCATAGGTATGTATAATGTGTCATATGTATTATATTTAGACAGAAAAAATAAAACATTCGTATCTCAAATTTAAATGATATTTTCTAATGAAAAAGTTATATGCAAAAAGTTATAAAAGTTAATTATTATTTTTTAATTTTGGTTTTCAAAACAATGTGCCTAAAATAAAATTGAATATTTACAGTAACCTCTATTGACGGAAGATAAATAGTATTAGGAAAGTCTAAAAAACCTTTTCCGAATTCTTCTTTGAGTTATTTGCTTCAGAAAGAAACTTGACCTACTGAAAAAAATATGTGTCTCCACTTAAAGGTCAATGTAATTATTAAATGTTGTAACTTGTCCATTACTTTAGAAATGGTTTTAAGAGTAGAAAAGAAAAACTGCAGATGTGAAAGACCCTAAGGTGCTCCAAGAGAAAAACAGCGACCAAATGATTTGTAATGAATATATTTTTATTCTTTTTATCATGTTTATATTTCATGAATCTGCGACATACTATTTTTCTACGTTTTAAATGACGAAATCTAAACTTTCCAATTTGGATATTTCGTGACGTTTGATAAACGTTATCTATACATCGCATTATATTTTCTCCTGTTATACTTTTGATCTTAGTTATATCTGTCTTTATATAAGTTCATGTATTGCAATATTAAGAAAACCGGATAGCATTTAAATCATTTATTAGAAAATTTAAAGAAACTTTTTTTATTTGTATTTGTTATGATTACATTGTAAAGATATACTCTATTTAAAATTTCGATAGCTCAAGAGTAAATATTTTAATAATATTACAGAATCATTTGATTAAACACTGTACAATCTAACGATAGTTTCTAACGGTAAAAAATGGTGAAATATCAATTAAAATAAAAACGATCTTATACTTTTTCTGCGATTCTAATAAACCCTTTTTTTACACTATGAAAATATTATTAATTTTAATAAAGAAGTTCTGAAATGAAATATTTTCTAAAATTAAGATAAGTGCCCTTTTTTTTAATTAGAAATTTGTAGGATATAAAAGAGTATATTACCGTATATATATATATGTTAAAATGTGAACAACTTTAAATAGTTTGATGCAACATTTACGATTCTACGTACTTAGATTCAAAAGTTATGAGCAAAATTGTAGCTGCTGTCTGTACCAAACTTACACATATTTTCTCAAAAGTACTTTTTCGCCACTTCCGCAAGGTTTCGAAAAAAATTCTTCACTTATTGCTTAAAAGCTTTGCACACACAATTATACAATCGATATCTGTAAAATTAATTAATATAGTAAAACTAATCTTATTTAGTTAAATTTTAATTTTTTGAAAATTTTTAAGTTTATCTAATTTTAAAAATAGTAAATTTTTAAATGCAGTAGAGAATCTTGCTTATCGGAGGTAATGTGGACCGAGAGTACCTTGGATAATCAAAAACTCGGATAACATGGACTCTGTTGTATATTGAGGGGGAAACATATGGCAAAGTTTAAAATTGATGAAAACGTAGTCAATAAAGTAAAATAATACATCGATTACATATTTAAATGTAATCAGTTAAAAAATGTAATCCAATACATACATACATAACTTATAAAATACAGTACTATATAGTACAATTTGTCAAGTTATTTACATCATTTGTCAAAAGTCACGCCTCCTTGAGTGCATGACTTTTTCGGAACTGCCTCAGTTAACCTGAAACTTGGTTAGTCGGGGCTTGGATAACAGCGGCTCTACTGTACCTCAAAATCCTTAATTTATTTTATGAAATAATTTTTATAAACATTTTAAGACCATGGAAAAGCTTCTAATAGGTTGATTTAACTCTAAATTATCTTACAGATAGTTTCACTTTTGAGAACATAAGCGTTAAAGTTTCGAAATACATTAAGTTCGATCAGTTCTTGACATCAGTTACAAATTTGCTAATAGCTTTGGAATCAAACTATCTAGAATCATAAACAACGCATCAAAATGTTCAGAATTGTTCATATTTAAACATATAGATGAACGGTGGGGAATAGAATAGTCTGGTGTAATGGAATACCGTTATATCTCACCTATGCAGTGCTGCAACCAATCCGAAGCATTTCAATCATCTGCATTGGACCTCAAAAATTAACGATAGTTCACCTTGTGTCAGTGAGAAAAGCAGTTCTTGCGTTATACAGTTTCTTTGATTTATCAAGGTTCAGACTTTTTTTGAAAGTTAGTATTACGAATTCTGCAATCTATTTACGAAGCAGTAAAATGTAGAAAACCTAGTGTCATTTCCTGTAGGGATCTAGTAGTCCCTGTAGGGGTATAGTTAGTAGTCTGATTCCCATGAACTTAATTCTACCAGCAGTTGGTTGAGGTTGATATTTATTCTCGAAGACGGCGATTTGGATAATATGGAATACTAAGTATTTCGTTATTCGATTTTTGAAAAACCTGAACTTTAATTTTTTTTAATACTGTTTACTTTTAATAATAATTTCAAAATAAACTGTTATTGCAATTATTCACGATTTCTTGTAAAAATACTACCATATTCTATATTACCCTTTAAGAATATGGGCATCGCATATTATTCATCATAGCTATTTCATATTACCCGCAAATAGCTCTTTTTCCCCCTCTTAGCTATGTATTTTGCATGTAAAAACTCTATCACTTTCTCTTACCCATAGGGTCGAGAAAATATTGTTTTAGGGTCAGATTTTCGAACGTGAGTTTTTGTTATATTTACATGTTCTGAGGTCCCCTGAAGACGGAAATCATGTTTTTAGCGAATGGTCTCTGTGTCTGTCTGTGTGTCTGCTTGTCTGTGTGAATATCTGTGTGGATGTTAGTGTGTCTATTATCAGCATATCTCAATGACAAATAGTAGCAGAAATTCCAAACTCGGCATTCTAAATGTGTATCATATAGAGATGCTACAGTAAGCTTTTCGTTGAGATGAAGCAAATGTTTTGTGTACAGGGACACTCAAAAGTATTCAAATACATTACGTCTATAAGGGAAATTGTAAGTAAGTAGAGTTTAACATCTATAGACTGCACTAAACCAAATGAAACGAATATATATTTTTTGTAATAGCGATAGTCAACTGAGAATTTTTTTTTTTTTTCTGTGTACGTAGGAGCCTCGTCTCCTCCCTGGGGGGAAAGCCCCCCTCGAGGGGAGTAATTTTTCATGATGGGACCTTTCAAAAGAGCTTGCCAATACCCATCGATCTACAATAATTTAAAATAAAGTTATCGATTTTTTTTTTCATTTTTAACAAAAAAAGAAATTTTTTTAAAAAATATAATATTGAGAATAAATTAAACTTTTCTTTTTGGATATTTAGTGTTATACTATTCCTCTAATATTGAAATCGTCTGTATTATCATAAAAGATAATTTTTTTAAATAATAATTTTAATAAATTATTTTTAAAAAACAAAATTATTTTTTAATAACCGAATTAAATTCTATATAAATGTAGTACATTAATAAAACGCGGGGTTTGAGGGGGCAGTAGCCCCCCCCCCCCCCTCACACAGAACTAATTATCATATAAAACTCTTCCGAAGCCTAATTTGAATTGTTTAACATAGGTTTACCTCTTAATCTCCAACCAACTGTATTTATAGTATTAAATTTCAGCGTCAGAGAAAGTTGTGTGAGTGACACACCAGATTATTTTTTTGTAACATAAAACAATCAAAACACATTAACAACACGTTTGTACAGTTTGCAAGTTTGTAACAGTTGAATCCAGAACGATCTAAAATACTTATTATAATGAGTTTGAAAAGAAATTTTATTCCGTATTCGCCTACTTTCCTTGTTTTACAAAAAAGTGTTATTTTTTCTTTTTCTTCATGTTAAAATATTTTTAACCCTTTTACGTTCTCTACATATTTTCTTTTGAAAATTCCTAAACTAATTTCAAAAATGGATATCAGATACATTCCTGATTATAAATATTAAAAAATAAAGAATCAGTATTTTTTTTATTTTTGAGACATTTTTCGTTTTAAATATTTATACGTTATCTTGATTAAATTCAAATAATAATTACTTTATTAATTTTAAAATCTTGTAAGTAAGAACTGTAACGTGGAAAAACTCGCAACATTTTTTTCAGCTCAAAAAATTATACGGCCCTTCATTAGATGGAAAAAGTTGGCATGAGTGCATCATGAAATCAGCAAAGTGCATTCGTGCCTGCTTAGTAATTTAAAATGACTGCGGCATATGGCTTCCACTGAAACATTGTTTGGGAAATATGGAAATAATGCTGGTATCTACGAAGAGAAAGGAAAGAAATTTTTAAAATCTGTTAAAACAAGAAAAACTATTGAAAAACTATTACCTGAACAACAACAACAAAAAAAAAGTTAAATTTAAGTGCAAAACCAATGGACGTTGAAGGGTAAGTAATTAAAGTTGAAGTGCAAAATTTTCGATTGTATTGTATGTATTCTGAAATATTATTTGTGAAGTTGTAATTTGGAAGTAGTGCTGCTATCTACGAAGGGAAAGGAAACAAAATTTTTAAATTCTGTTAAAACAAGAAAAAATATTGTCTGAAGAAAAAATGTTAAATTTAAGTGCAAAATCAATGAACGTTGAAGGGTAAGCAATTAAAGTTGAAGCGCAAAATTTTCAATTGTATTGTATGCATTCTGAAATATTATTTGTGAAACAATATTTGTGAAAAATGGAAGTAGTGCTGTTACGAAGAGAAAGGAAACAAATTTAAAAATTCTGTTAAAATCAGAAAAAAAAATATTGAAAAAATATTGCCAGAAAAAAAAAAAAAAAAATGATAAATTTAAGTGCAAAACAGATGGACGTTGAAGGGTAAGTAATTAAAGTTGAAGTGAAGGTTTATCGATCACAATGTATGAATTTGTGTAAGTGTGTATTTAATGTAAACCAGTGAAATTAACATTATAAATATTGACAGAGAAAGAAAAATGTTTTCTGAAACACATGCCGAGAACCTTGAACCTGAAACCCATAAAAGTAGGAAATATGTTTATATAATTTCTTAAGTTCATTAGCCAACTATGTTTGGACTGCTGCCATTCAAATTTTGATTTTCACTGTCTATCAAATCTCTATCTCATTTTTTTTTTTAATTACTACGTCTGGAACTTTCACCTTTATTAATAGGTTAATGACTTTGTGGTTAGATGTATGTCATTCACTTTCAACAAAATTGATCATTAGGATGTACCATTTAAGTTAACGTGACTATTGTCGTAAAGTGAAACCAAAGTTTAATGAAATCAGTCACATAAACAATTTTTTTCTTATTTCTCAAAGCAATTAATCACTCGATGTTATATTTTACCTTAGGTTATTAGATCTCGAAATAAATTCTTCCTCTTTTTTTTTTTTTTTTTTTTTTTTTTAAATTTGGGGAAAAGAAAAAGAATTATTATAGATTGACAGATGATGTTTTATTTTTACATATAATTTGTATCAAACAGAAATCATTAGTGGGGAAAAATTTGTTCAAAAGCTAAGTCTGGAAATTGTAATAAGAAAAATAATTCTTACGAGAGGAGAATCGTGTTTGAAGAAAGAGAAAAGTATCAAGTTTAGTATTCATAGCATAATTTTTGTTCATATTGTAAATATTTTTCACACGAAGTTCATCAAACTTTTATTTTGTTCTCCTAACTCAGTGATTTTTAAGTGCTTTGGTCTTATGATTCTTTTTGAAGTGTAATAATTATGAGAAATGTTAAAAAGTTTATGGTTCCATAATCCTTTTAAAGAGTTTTCGTCTTGTGATTATTTTTGAAATGTAATAATTACGAGAAATCCTAAATTAAAAAAGCTTGATACAGTGACAGAATGAAATCCCCGCCTAGTAGGCTATCTACCGTTCACTTCGATGCATTTATCTTATTTTAATCTATTAATTTATTTTATCAGGGTCAATTCCGTTGTTTAGTTTTCATGCTACTATTTCCAATGCAATAACCCTCAAAATTCATATTTATACGAAAAATTTACAATTTCGCTATGTTGGTAAAATCGTAAATTACGAATAATTTACGAAATTTTCCTATTAGAATATTTGCATTTAATCATGTTCAAACAAATATCATAAAAAGTTTGAAGTTGTCTAATGTATTTAGGATCCTCAAAATGGAAGTTTATGCTCAATTTTGACTTATTCTGACGTGTTAAGTAAATCGTAAATTCCAAATAAGTTACGAATTTTTGAAATTGGAAAAATCATAGTCTATGATACTCATGCCAGTATCCTAAATAATATTTCGAAAGTGGTTTGACATCTTTACGATGAAAATATCCCTCAAGATTCACGTTTATGTGAAATTTTGCTCTATTCTGCCATGTTAAGAAATTCATAAATTTCCAATAACTTACGAAATTTTTATATTGGAAAATTCATAGTCATTAATATTCATGCCAGTGTCCTAAATAATATTTCAAAAGTAGTCTGACATCTTTACAATGAAAATATCTCTCAAAATTGACGTTTATGTGAAAATTTGCCCTATACTGCCATGTTAAGAAATTCGTAAATTTCCAATGACTTGCGAATTTTTCAAAGTAGCGTATTTATAGTTACTGATGTTCATTCCGGCATCAAAACTGATATTTTAAAACTGGTCTGACATTTTTACAGTAAAAAGTTTCCATTTAATGCACGTTTAAGTGAATTTTTGTCCTATTCTCCCATGTTAAGAAAATCGTAAATTTCGAATAATTGCTGAAGTTTTTTAATTCGAATGTTGCAAATGAATAGAGTTCTTGCCAGCGTCGAAAGCAATGTTTTAAACTGATCTGACCTCTCTGCGATCATTTGTTCTTGAGATACGCAGACTAACAAACTAACGGACTTACACACTAACCCACTAACACACTAACTGACTAACATACACCCTACAGACAGACACCATACAAATTTTGTCGTTTTCGGATTCCTCACACCTGAAAACGTGTAAAAAAGTAAAAAAACCGAGGTCGAAAATTTTCACGATTATCTAAGTTCCCCATACCTGTAGTATGATGGGGAACTAAAAGTTTATGGTTCCATAATTCTTTTAAGTGTTTTGGTCTTGTGATTCTTTTTGAAATGTAATAATTATCTGAAATCCTAAATTGAAACGATTATGGTTCCATAAACATTTTCTTAATCGTGTAAGTTACAAAGAATCCCCAGAAATTCCAGTGACCTTAAAAATTTGTAAAATATATCACTCGTTTCGTTTCATAAAGTTCAAAAATATTTATCGATTTCTTGCACTTAAGAAATCACTACACTGTTAAAAATTCCAACAGAAAAACTATTGGTAATCATTTATCTTAAATGTTATATAAAATTACCGAGAAAAATATGTAAAATTACAGAGAAAAACAAACGAAGATGCTAAAAAATCTATCTTATATATGCATTTTAATG
This sequence comes from Salticus scenicus, assembly GCA_963930645.1. NCBI lineage: Eukaryota > Metazoa > Arthropoda > Arachnida > Araneae > Salticidae > Salticus > Salticus scenicus. Next base: position 6,368,808 of record CAWVNO010000061.1, on the reverse strand, counting down.
GCTAATGTTATTTTAATTAATTATTGGCGAGAGCATATTTGTGACTTAAAATGGTTTTTCTAAAGTAGAAGCGTTGTTTTTAAAATTTTATTGAGAAATTGAAGAATAAAAATAAATAACAATACAGAATAAATATTTAAAAACTCCATTATTTATTTTTAACTAAGAATTATTATAAATTTACATATAATCTGGATAAATATTTTAATAAATTTACAGAAATTTTTTACAATGTTATTTAAAAAATGCCAATTGTTAATATAATACTTTTTTTAAAAATAAATTTTTATATTTTAATAGCTTCTTTTGTATTATTTTATAGGTAATTTAATCAGTTTTCAGTAGTCCAATTTCCACAAGAGAAAAGCGTCAAATTTAAGCGATGCTGGTGATAACATAGTTTAAGATAAATCTGCACAAGGAATTGAAACTCTCCATACAAAGAAACTAAATTCAGTTTTGATAATTTACTTTTATATAAAAAACATTATTAAAAACTAGAATATGGATCAATGCATGGAAGAACAAGAATTTTTTAGTGACAGAGAGTGTGATGATTTGTGTGTAAGTAGTCTTATATTTGATAACTTATACTAAGATAAAATTTTAGTTATGTATCACCAAGTTTCGATACTTATTCTATTTCTTACTTCCCTTTTCATAAATAATGGATTCCATGAGATAAATTAACATTGCACGTTCTACCGATACGGGCGGTTTAAATAACACAAGAAAAAGTGCGAAATGAGAGCCATTACTTTATGATGAACATAATGTTGTATTGCAAATAGTGTTAAAAATAAATGCTAAATACTCGAGCATCGAGTTGTTACTACACAAGTTCTCTGTGAAATCACTAAACAAGCTTAAATGCATATTCTCATTATGACCGAAACATACACTAAAAATAATTAATTTAAAAAAAGTCTAGAAATTACGTAATATTAACTGAATAAATAACATAATGAAGTAATGAGAAATAAATAATTTAGAATTAAACAAAAACCATTTTTAAAAAAATCTCCCCTGACTGGGCTCGAACGTTAGACCTTTATGTTCCTAGCTCGGAGCTTTACCTCACAGCCACAGCGTTCACGTAGGAAAGGTCTTTTTTTACAATATAGATTTTTTTTTTTGCTCTCAGAGCGGTTACAAACATACATACAGGTGAAGCTAATAAAAGCGTGTTAATAAAGTTGGTGAATTTACTCGATACAGAAATTGTGTGTAAAAACCAGTTTGCTGTGGCCATCCAAAAATCTCTATCTCTATCATTCTATATAACAGCTATCACTTGTCGATTAATATGAGCGTATGTTTAATCCTAGCATCTCCCGATAAAGATTCTACATACGCAGTTAGGTGATATTCAAGCAACAAATAACGTGGTGTAGCCATGCGGAAGATTAGAGAATATGAGTACTATCACCATCAATTGTCAGCTGATATCAAATTAAGTTAGCATTCCGTTCCATAACGGCAATCTCACATACCAAGTTTAGTGCGTTTATACGCTATAGAAGCTGAGACATAGCCTTCCCGCAAATCGGGAAAACTGAAATATAGCAGCGCTACCTGTTGGTTGATATTCATCCAAATTAAATCAGCATAGTATTTCATAATGGTCTTCTCAGATATAAAGTTTTCTGAAATTATACGCCCAATAGAAGCTGAGACAGAAGACCCTATAGAAGGGAAATTCAGACTTGTTTTCAGCATAGGAGAAGGAGGGGGTGGGGAAGAGATATAGAAGAAACTTCTCCTTTGTAAGGAAAAACAAAGATATAATAAAAATTTTTATAGCATAATTTAAAAAAGAAATAAAGGGTGGAAATTTGGCGCAGTGCTCTTGGTATTTATGAAACAAAATTTTATTCTTCTTAAACAAACGATTTTATAGGCAGGGAAATTTTTTTTAAACAGATGCTGGTATGAGTTCTGCGCCAAATTTCCACCCCTGAAAAAAAAAAAAAAAAAAAAAAAAACTATGCTTTGAAGTAATCGGACGAAGTCACAGCATAGCAGTGCAACTTATAGGGTAATTTGCATCAAAATTGATAGACACTAATTTATGTCAAGGAGCAATTAAATGCAAATTTCTGTCAATTTCTATGCAATAGGTTTTGAGCAAGCGTTGTTATAATATATTTGCCACTGACAGACAGATAAACAAACAGGCGGATGTTTATTAAAAGTAGTCAGATAGTATTCAGGATATCTCAAAACATGTTAATCCGTCATAGACCGGAAGTCGAAAATACTTATGAATTCAATGCTTTCCTCTATGAATATGGAAGAAAATAAATAAACAAATAAAGGCAATTTTTAAAAATATATCTGTTTTCTAAATACAAGAACTTCTGCTAAAACATGAAAAGCAACCTGAGTGATTTGCTATGAATTATATTTAAGACTAAGCATATATCAAATATATTAAACCAAATTATTCAAATTATTTAGTAACAAGAAACGGATGATTTTGTTTGTATTTGTTAATGCAAAGTTATTTTGTACAGCTATGTATTTCATAAAATATTTAAATAATGATTAACCGGTACATAAATGGAACATGTTAAAGATAATTTAGTCATTTTTAGATGTCTTGCAGAAGAACTGTTTTCCGAATTAAGCTGAAGTATAGTATATGTCTCATCTTAAAACAACAACAGCAACAACAACAACAATAATAATAATAAACAAATAAATATTTATTCTTAAAATAAATTATTCTAAAAGTTGCTAAAAAGTATATATTTTTCTCATGTATTATGTAATACGTTTCCTCTTTTTACAACATGTAAATATGCTAAAATAGCAAACCAAAATTTTCCTTTCTGTTTCTTAAATGTAAAATATATAAAACTAAGCAATTTGTAGTTTATTAACGTATAAAATAAGTTTGACAGGTAGAGTGATGGGGCAATTTGACAAACAGCAATTTAACTTAAATGATTGCCTGTTGAAAAAGTTTAAACTTTTTTTTCCTCAAAAATAATTGCTACTTTAGAATATATATATATATAAACTGGCTTGTTTTTGTAAAGGGATTTATATTTATATATATATATGAAAAATAGACACATTTTCTCAGTTTTATAGTGTTTTTTTATTCGGTAAAATATTGCTCTTAAAATACCGAAATTTCAGTTTGATCTTCTAAAAGGCTTCATTATTATTTTTACTGTTATTTTGAATGATCACTTTTAGATGTAAAAGTATTAGAGATACATTTTTTTTTTATAATTTAGGAAGAAAAAATATTGAAAATGCAACGTTAAAGACACATTTTTTCTTGCACACACAGATATATATTATGTTCTTCTTTAATGTACATGAAAAACTCGTATATTTCTATTAATAATTTTGAGCTCACGATTGAAATAAAAAAGAAAATTAATAATAATAACAGTGATAATAATAAACGATAAATCCTCATACTTAACAAAGTGTATATTGCACTTGCTGAAAAATAAAAACTTAAAATCAATTCGTTTAAAAAATTTTCGGGAACTTTCAAGCTCTACCTAAGATTATTGATTTACAGTCGGTTGCAAAATTATTCGAGCACTAGCCAATAATTCCTATATTTAAAAAGTACACTTAAGACTGTTTTGCTAAGTAAATCCTTGTCGAATCATGTTCTTAGACTGATTAAGAACATGACAAGGATTTATTTAACAAAGCTGTATTAAGTGTACTTTTTTTCGGCAAGGATTATTGCTAGTGCTCGAATAATTTTGCAGCCGACTGTAGTAAAAATTTTTTCATAAAAAGAAGAATGAAAATTTAAATAATATACACTAAGCGACAAAAAAAAAAAAAAAAAAAAAAGCCGCACTGCAGAAGAATTGACTTATAACTTTTGGGTTTGTGATAATTTAAAAACTATTGATTGCAACAAATAAAATTGATATGTTTGTATAATACGGAAGTCATAACATGATACCTATGTACAGTCGGGGAAAAAAAAAAAAGCAACACCCGCTGTAATTTCGTTATTTATTGACAAAGGAACATCTAATAGACATAATTCAACAGGAAATTAAATGCACTTTCTGAAAATGTCGTCGAAGTTTGAATTAGGGATCATCTACATATTGAAATAAACGCCAACTTTGATTTTTTTTCATTAGCAACATCCAATTTTGACTTCATATTCGAATTTCTGAGAGTATGGCAGTTCGGAAAAGTATACTGTCTGTATACTTTATCTTTAGTATTTATAGAATTATAATCAAAAATGCGTTAGGGGTTATCTCTAAATGTAGAAAAATAAAATTAAGATCCTACTAGCTGGAACCCGTCGAATTCGACGATCACTTTATTGACCGTAATGTTCCAAAAACCGTCGCATCATTATTTAAATTTATTTCATATTAAAACATCTAATATATTTACGACATTTCACTTAAAAAAAGAAAGTCGGAAAAATGCTTATAAATCGAAATACTATGTATGACATCACTTTCTGCAAAGTAGTCTGAATGTGACGTCAAACTGACTTCAAATAAACAGATGCTATCTTTTATTTTCTATTTCGTTTAATACTAAGACTATGTGTTAGCTGACCCGTCCGGCGTTGCCCGGGCCCATGATACCTTAAATGAACCTTAAATTTGTATTATTTTATACTTGTATTATTTCGATTTTTTTTGAATTTCTGTTTTTAAATGAAAGCATCACGAAAAAAATAATCATCTGTAACAAAACAATTACTTCGATCCGAACGAAACTTTGCCTTGTGACCTCGGTGCTTGCAGTAGCGCATACACCGCGCTAACAACATAAACAATTCCCAAAAATTAACCTGGAACCGAACGAACCAGCCCGGCAATACCTGGGCCCGTGATAATAACCTTAAATGAACCTTAAATTTGTTAGATTTTATAACTTTAACTCGAATTTGTTTGAAATTCTATTTTTAAATAAAATGCTTGAGAAAAAAAATAATTACCTCGAACCGAACGAAACTCTGCCTTGTGACCCCGGTGCCTGCGGCAGTGCATACGCGGGCCGCTAGCAACATAAAAAAAATTCCCAAAAATTAACCTGGAACCGAACGAACCCGACCGGCAATGCCCGGGCACTTGATAATAGCCTTAAATGAACCTTAAGTTTGTATGATTTTATATCTTTAACTCGATTTTCTTTGAATTTCTATTTTTAAATGAAAACATCACAAAATAAATAATCATCTGTAACGAAAAAAAATTACCTCAAACAGAACGGAACTCGGGTTCGTGACCCAGTGCATGCGGCACGTATATGCAGGCCGCTAATAACATGGAAAAATTCTCAAAAATTAACCTTGAACCGAACAAACCTCTGACTCGTGTTACCGCTGCCTGTGGCAGCGGCCTCCACCAGGGAGCGCAGTATGTTGTACACGAACATCACCAATCGCCTTGAAATTCCAAGACCTTTCAAATAAGTTGTAACATGATAGGGTCTACTGCAAAATCACCTAGTTCCATTTTTAACCACCAGGGGGCGCACTATATTGTATACAAACATCCCCATTCAACATGAAATTTCAAGATCTCTATCAACAATCGCCTTGAATTTCCAAGATTTTTCAAATAAAGTGTCACATGGTGGTGTCAACTGCAAAATCCTTTAGTTGCACTTTCCACCACCAGGGGGCACAGCGTGTTCTGTACGAAGATCACCAACCGTCAGGAAATACCAAGACCTTTAAAATAAGGTGCAACATGACTTGGTCTACAGCAAAATCACTTAGTTCCATTTTTCACCACCAGGGAACGCACTATGCTGTATACAAACATCCCCAATCGACATGAAATTTCAAGACCTTTAAAATGAGGTGCTACATGTGTGGATCTAGAACGGATTTCCCTCTCAAACTAATTTCCCCCCTTTCCCCTCTCCTCCAAATCTACTTCCCCCTTTTCCCCCCTTTAAAATCGAAAATTCCAAATTCGCAGATATTGATTTTTTAGTATTCGACTCTAGTCCCCATATGTACAATTTCTTCACCGTGAAGTAATTTGAAGCTTAGTTAAGCTCGTAAACGTGCTTTTAACCCAAACGGGAGGGAAACGTTCGACTTTTTTTTTATTTTTCTCTTCTCATAGCACATCTACAGACCAAGACCTTTTTTTAGACACCTCAACCGAATTTTTACACCTAGCCGTTCTCTCAATATAGTGGAGACAGACAAAAACATGTTTCAAATTAATATATAGATAAGAAATAGACAAAATTTTAATGTTTGACACCGGAAATCTTTCAGGAAAAAAAGGATTATAACCGTTTTCCAGTTCCTTAATTATCCTGAATTCAGTTTTTTAGATTTGTATATATACTTCAATACTTTTTAGTTCCCCATCATACTATAAGTATGGAGAACTTAGGCAATCGGGAAAAATTTTTAGTTCCCCATCATACTATAGGTATGGGAACTTCGGTAATTGTAAAAAAATTCGACCCAGGTTTTTTTTACTTTTTTATACGTTTTCAGGTGTGAGGAATCCGAAAATAAAAAAATTTGTATGGTGTCTGTCTGTAGGGTGTCTGTTAGTGTGTCAGTCCGTTAGTGTGTTAGTGTGTTAGTCCGTTAGTTTTTTAGTCTGTTTACACGATATCTCACGATCGCAGAGAGTTCAGATCAGTTTTAAAATATTACTTTCGATACTGGCAAGAACCCTATTCATTTGCAACATTCGAATTAAAAAACTTCGTAAGTTATTAGAAATTTACGATTTTCTTAACATGGGAGAATAGGAAAAAATTTTACTTAAACATGCATTAAATGGAAACTTTTTACTGTAAAAATGTCAGACCAGTTTTAAAATATCAGTTTTGATGCCGGAATGAACATCAGTAGCTATAAATATGCTACTTTGAAAATTTCGCAAGTTTTGGGAAATTTACGAATTTCTTAACATGGCAGTATAGGGCAAAATTTCACACAAACGTCAATTTTGAGAGATATTTTCATCGTAAAGATGTCAGACTACTTTTAAAATATTATTTAGGACACTGGCATGAATATTGATAACAATGAATTTTCCAATATAAAAATTTCGTAAGTTTTTGGAAGTTTACGAATTTCTTAACATGGCACAATGGAGCAAAATTTCACATAAACGTCAATCTTGAGGGATATTTTCATCGTAAAGATGTCAAACCACTTTCGAAATATTATTTAGGATACTGGCATGAATAACATAGACTATGATTTTTTCAATTTAAAAAATCCGTAATTTATTTTGAATTTACGATTTACTTAACATGTCAGAATAAGGCAAAATTGAGCATACACTTGCATTTTGAGGATCATAAATACATTAGACAACTTCAAAATTACATTTATGATATTTGTTTGAACATGATTGAATACACATATTCTAATAGGAAAATTTCGTAAATTATTCTTAATTGACGATTTTATTAACATAGCGAAATTGTAAATTTTTCATATAAATATGAATTTTGAGGATTATTGCGTTGGAAATAGTATGATGAAAACTAAACAACGGAATTGACCCTGAAAATTAATAGATTAAAATAAGATAAATATATCGAAGTGAACGGTGGATAGCCTATTAGGTGGGGATTTCTTTCTGTCACTGTATCAAGCTTTGGTCAAATTCATTTCTTTTAACATGATTATAATATGTCTCGCACTAGAAGTTCATAAGAACATAAATACGATGGGGAACTGAGCGGAGTCCATCTATGCCAACTAGTTTTAGATAATTTTGGGTCTATTTAAATACATTACACTTGCAATTGCTCCAGACAGTACTCTTTGAAAAAATTGCAATATTTTTCAAGTAAAAGTGTCTATTATGGCTGTACTGATCACCAATAAAGCTTAAATTTTCTTTTGTAGGTGTAACATAATATACGAAATGAAATAATATATATATATATATATATATATATATATATATATATATATATATATATATATACAACAACGCATAAACTAAATCTTTTCGGATAAATTATTGTAAGGGTTCATGAAGTAAATATTAAACGATTTTAATCGCACTTACCAGTTTTGGGTCAATTGAACTCTTTGGAACTGTACGATTCGTTTTATAATTTCTCTGAAAATATAACTTCTTAATTAATCCTTTCGCGACTGCCGACGTAGATTCACGCCATTTGAAAATCTGTAACTCTGTTAGTGAGCGTTTCTTTCGTAATTTGTGTGCTACTTATTTCTTAAATGTGTACCCAGTGTTCATATTATTCAAATAAAGTATACTATGGATAGAAATATATTGATTAGAAAGAATATAATTATAATGTATATCCATTTGTAATATAATTGAGAATGCAGAAAATTTGTTCTGAAATATTTTATTTTGAGAGAATAACACCCGTGTGCGGATCTTACAAAAAGACAAAATCCTACGGTCACAAAAAGTGTTAAAATATATTTATAAAAGCTAAAGTATATATTTAAATATATATAAAGTTAAAATATATTAATAAAATTTTAAAGACTGAAGTATACTTAAAATAATAACCCCCCCCCCCTTTCAAAATAGTTAAATAAATAAATAAAGCAATATATGAAGCAAATGAATAAGTCTTTAACTATGACTTTTTTAATTGACAATTTTTACATTAAATCTGCTTTTCTATTTAAAACAGTAAACCGCGCCTATATAGTTAATTTTTTGTCTTCTAGTGTTTGTATAAAAGATTCAAAATTTATCACCAGTAATTGATGAAGTAAATACCACTTGTACACATTTTTGTCAACACAAAATTAGGGGTTTAACACGAATACTCAATGTCACATTTACTTTTCTCTTCTTTGCTGTATTGTTTTGTTTTGAAGAACGATGAAGACGGGGCTTGTCTTCTTTAGAAAACAGAAATTCTTGATGCTAACACTAATGACTAGAAATCATCGTTTTTGTTTCATTTCTTTGCGTTTGACGTTGTTGGTACATAATTTGACCCGTAAATAAAAGTATTTTGTTCAACTTTCTTTGTTATTCTTTAAGATTTGATTCGTTATTTCATGCAAAACTTTTTAAGAGACGGCCCCCTAAATCACTCGAAAAGAAATATTTATTTATATCTCGAAAACTAATAATTAGAATGAGCTGTAAATTTGCACACCCATATTTTTCAGCATTAGGATTCATTTTATGTAAAAGTTAATATAGGTCATAAATCATAATTTTTATGAATATGAATTTATTAATATTTTTCAGAATTAAAAATATTTTTCAGAAAAAAAGTAATGATGTATTATGTTTGGGTTTCTTCACTGTATCTTGTAATATATATATATATATATATATATATATATATCGATCAAGTTATTTTTTGTGAAGATATTAATAAATGTTTGAAATATGAATTTAACATTAGCACTTTCAAACTTTGAACGCTTATAACTCTGCGAAAAAATAAGTAAAATATACAACCAATATTCTTTTTCGCGTTGTCGCAAACCCATGAATTCAAATATAAAATAAAAATGGGGCATTACCATTGAAAAAATCAAAGTTAGTGCGCGGTTTAATATGTAGACGACCCCCAATTCAAAGTTTCAGTTTATTTTCTGAAACTATTCACAATTGTCCATCGAATGATACCTATTACATTTTTCTACATCGATTAGCAGCTAAGTTACGTTGAGTGTTGCGTTTTTTTTTTTTTTTTTCCCGACTGTACATTTTAGATTTAATAATTCGTTTTGGTACACTCTACGCAGTATTTAATAAAAATTTACATAAAAGTTTCTTTTTAAACGTAATATAATAAACATATACTTTGTATTTTATCATGATTTATTATATGAAATAAACAAGTGCTGTTTTAATGTATGAAATAAATGTATTTATTTGTTAGATCTAAACAATTATTTAACAAAATTATGTATTCTGGATTGGATAATTCCGCCTTTATGTGGAATTACTGCTTTAATGCGCAATGGCATAGTATTTTACAGTTTTTTAACATGAAACTCAGAAATTTCACCGTGCCAAATATCATAAATATTTTTTCCTAGTTCTTTCAAATTTATAGGCTACAAATTTCAAATACCCATCCTCTTTTATAGACTAAACATTTTCGAGCGGATTGAGATTAGGACAATTTTCAGGTCTAATAAAGAAGGAATCCTGCGATATTCTTTGTGGGATTTAATTTTAAGTAAAATGAGTTAAGATAACTTACAAAATTATGGAATGTATTCAGAAATGTATCTGATTATGGTAGCAAGTCGATCGAATCAATATATACTATTATGTAATAAGGAATCAATAAAAAGGACCTATTGAATAATGTTTGATGCATATAGGACGTTGAGGCTGCTGATCTGTAGATCCCCTAGTTTAATTGGTTAAAATATATATTTTCAATTTAAAATTCATATTAACAAAGCTTTTCACTATGACATCATATCATCATCAGGTTAAAAAAGAAATTGTGAACCTGAAGATGCTATGACGTCATAACGAAAAGATTTTATTAATATGAAATTTAAAATGCAAATATACATTTAATCAATTACATGACTTTGTACGTATTTGAAAATGCTTTTTTAAGGAATTAATTACGCATGTTTTAACATTTTTTTTTTTTTTTTTTTAAGAGAAAATGTTTCCTATGTCTTTTATAGCAATACTCTAAAGTAAAATAAATTATTTTTGAAGCATTTTTTTTTTTTTTAATAATCCCATGAATACAATTAATTTATTTACATAAGTTTTGACGAAATAATTTCAAATTTAATTCAAATTCTATATAGGTGTACATACTTTTTGGTAAACTCTTACTGATATAAAAATATACGCATAACTCTGACTCAAAAAGTGCATTAAATCAAGATTTTAGGCCATTGTGTGACAGGTAATGTAGAACAATTGAAGCATTGACAATTTCTTTGTTTCTTGATATAAAGAGAAGTAATTTGTCAAGTAGATTGATTCAAAACTTTATCAGATCCCTGAAATTTATCACTGATTCAAGCATTATAATAGAAAACGAAGCGAAATTACTATATGTGCCAAAAATAACTTTATAAATTACTGGTAGAACTACTACCACCTAGTACTGAGTTCCACTACAGTGATATAATTATTGATATAATTGTATTTTTGAGCATTAAAATTGTGCTTCATTCTGGATAATGGTAGAATTGTTCTTGAATTTAATTCATAGAAGCTTTTTTAAAATAATTAAACTTGATTATTGTTTGGATCTATCGTTTTATCTTTCAAAACAATGCAATTTTACTTTTCTTTATTAATACGGAAGGACGTAAATTGAGGAAAAAAAAATAAAAACAAAGAAAATTATCAAATGATCGAGTCTTTTAAACATGGCTTCTTTTCATGAATCTAAATCTGATAATATTTTAAACCCACATTGTTCCACTCAACATATATGAGACAGTCATGAAAATGAAATTTAGGATAAGTGTAAAACAAATTCGAGGGCATCAGTGAGAAAAATATACTAGCAACAACTTCTTTTATGTAATACAAAATTATACCCGTAGATTTTTTACCACTTTTTAGTCATTATAAACGGATTGAAATAGCCCACTAAAATGAATTCCCTTGCGCGTTCTATTATGTGTAAAATCTTTGATTTCTAGTGCTGAAAGTATAAAATTAGAATACCTTTTCACGATATCTATGAAATGCATAATTTTTATTTTGATATTATAATGTCAAGTGTTCACAGAAAATAGTATGATAATATCTATCTCCACAAATTACATTACCACATAGAAAATAGTTTGTTTAATAGTCTTGTCAGTACGCAGAGGTGGTGGTGTCTGAAGTTGCCTACATTTGGAACTTAGGTTTGGGTGGTATGTTTTCCGTGGAAAGGGGGGGGGGTGTCTTTGTAATGGATCCTAATATATATTCATGCGAGTTTTTGGGAAAAACCACAGGAAACTTTGAATGTTTAAATCGGCGAGTGTGACCTGGGTTCGAACTTTGTACCTCCTGTATACAAACTTAGAGAGCTGTAGCATCCCAGAGAAAGATACCAAATGTTGTCCGATTTTCACTTTATTGAAGATTTCAGATACAAAAATTGTAAACATGTGTTATATATAAATATAAGAAAACATCTGAATAGGGTCTCTAATATTAAGAGAAAACCAATATCGCTATTTTGACTCCTGAACTTACTATTTTTGTGTTAATATATACCTGGACTATACAGATGATATAAGTCAATCAATGAATGTTGTAAATTTCCTTTAAGAAGTGTAGATTTAAATTTTTTTTTTCAAGACCAATCAGAATCTTCAGGTGACTTTACAGGGCTTAACAGTCAATAATTGAACACGTCTATAATAATGTTGTCTGATTGGAGTTGTAATGAAGTAATTAACAATATTGGTCAGTATTTATTTGAATACAGACTGGATTTAAATGAAGTTCCTTGGAATAGATATTTTATTTGGCAATTTATGCGTATTTTTATATCATTTTTTTAAAAAGAAAATGTTTATGTATTACTATTATTAATTTGCTTCGAAAGAATCGACCAGAAGTAATTGAAATAATTTTATGAACGTGTGTAGTGTGCAATTAATTCTCAAAATAACCTACAGTATCCTACGCAATAAAGTACAAAAACAGTGAAATGACTTGTTTAAAAAGTTCATAAAAAACACTGGAAGTTTATAACAAAACACATTTCTTAAAATATAATGTTATTAGGGAAAAAAAAAGTTTTAGACAGAGAGATTTACATCAGTTTTAAAATTAGCTTACATAAAATATTTAAAAATAATTATTTGAAAAATTAACTTCATTCTTTTTTTTTATTAAAAAAAGACGCATATTTAATTTTAATAATACTATGTATCATAAATTTTATCCCCAGTACCCTCCAGACAACTATGACTGATTCCAAATCCAATAATATATATATATATACACGCACACACGCACATCATCATAAAAATAGTGAAAACGGACTCAGGGAACCTCAAAACATATAAAAATATCAAAATCTGAAATTTGGATTTTTGACATAATTACAAAACTTTCCTTACATAGTATGTTCGGAAAGTAAAAAGAAATGAAGGGAAGAACATAATAACAATTCTGTTCTAAACAAAATTTAATTTTGCACAAAAAAAAAAAAAAAATACCCCCTCTCTCTCTTACTAGATGTTACTTAATATTTCACATTTGTTCAAGGTAATCCACATCAAAGAAGGCGACAAATTTTCATTACCCTTGTCTCAAAGAAATAATCCTCTCGTCCTAAAAAGCGTCAAGAAAAAAAAAAAAAAAAAAAAAGAGAGAGAGAGAGAGAGAGAGAGAGAAGAAATAAAAGAAAAGAACAAGAAACATTTTTCTTCGATTTAGAATATAAAGTCGCATCCTTTAGCAACGGTTACTATACTAATCCTTATTTATTTTATTGCTTTATTTATTTTCTTTTTTATGGGATTTTCCAGTTAAAATTATTATGATAGTATGAATTTTCTGCGACTTTTCAAATAAAATGCGAAAGAATTTTGCGAAATTAACACAATGTCTAATTTTTGAAACTAATTTAGTTATTAAATAGTTTAATTAATTATTTTTTTAGAAGCTAGTTAAAACTTACATTGAAACAATATTATGTTTTTTATTATTTATTTTTAGCAGGGGGAGGGTAAATATAATTTTTCAATTTAATTTTTCCGTCTTTTAATAAAATTTCGAAGCAGAAATATCAATAAATGAATCGTCCGTGTGATTTTTCTTTTTTTCTCCTTTTTTTTTTTTTTTTAAATGTGTGTAACAGAGAATGAGAATATAATTTTTAATTGCTTAAGTAAAAAAATTTGGTGTAAAACAACCACATTACTTCTATTACCCACTATTACACATATTAGAGGAGGGTATTATGAAATAGTCGGGAAATATGGAATACCGAGGTTTTGGCTCTGATTAGTGCTGCTATCTCTTCAAAATACTATGAATTACTCAAGAAGAATTCCCATGAAGCAATACAGTAAGAAGCAACCGCTTGTTGCTGTCGTACCATTCTCTATAGAACAAAGTATGTTTTGTGATTTTTAACCGACTTCAAAAAAAAAAAAAAAAAAAAAAAAAAGGAAGGTTCTCAATTCAAACCGTATGTTTTTTTTTATGTTTGTTAGCTCATAACTTCTGAACGAATGCACCGATTTTGATACTTTTTGTTTTGTTGGAAAGGTCTTGGTCTGAAATAGGTCCCATTGTAATATCTTTATGATCTAAAGAAAATACAGTGTGCCCAAAAAAATCAGTCCCAACTCCTTTAACTGCTAAACGGCTGCAGCTATAGTGATAAAAATGGTACGTAAGTATAGCAAAGTGACCATGTAGTACAAGTTTAAATAGGGACCCTATAATAGAGAGAGACTGGACATTGACCGAAAGTCGGCCATCTTAGTGCCATTTCGGGGCGATCCCCGTAGAACGTAATGCTTTTTTCTTCGCGATTGACGCTTTACTATACAACATAAATGAAAGGAAATTGTACTAATGCAGAAAGTAATGCAGAATATAAATATGTAATTTTTTTTTGTCTTAGAGAAAAAGAATTTGAAGAAAAACGAATTTTGTTTTAACCTTCGACATGGTTACTTTTTCAATTCCTATCCGAAAACAGAGGAATTTTTTGTTGCATATTTCTATATTAAACAAAATACGTTGATTGTGAAAGCAATTCTACCTTAGCGAAAGTAATTCTACTTTATTTTTTCTGAGGGCATTCATTCTACATATAAAAAGTTAGAAATTTTTTAACAAAAATATGATAATCTTGGTTTTTGTCAAGTAATTCATGAATAAATGTAAAACTACGGCAGAAGAACAGAAATTATTTTTTTATTATTTTATAAAAATATTTACGTAATATTTTTACAAGCTAAAAATACATATTTTATTTATTTCAATTACGCATTGTTAATAATAATGACTTAGTTAAATATTAAAAATAAAAATTTTATTAATAATAATTTGTAAAAATATTAACTAATATCGTTAAAAATTAAAAAATGGTTTTATTTATTTTATTTATATTTGCTTATTTCATAGATTTTTTTTTTTTTTTTATATTATGTAAATAAAAATAATTACTTATTTAAATATTATTTATAAAATTTATTATTGCAATTATTATTTAAAAGAAATTTATATTTCACATGTTAGCAAATAACATACACTTTATTTTCTTTATTTATATTAATTTATTTTAAGAGATCTGATACATTTTGCGTACTAGCAAAAAAAAAAAAAAAATAAATTTTTATATAGTTATTTTAAATATGTATTTTGAAATATATCAGAAAAATACACTGAGATCTAACATATTAAATATATTGCACAACAGAACTAAAAAACTAATAGCTAGCAAATAAATAATGTAATTATCTCATATGTTAGGAAATAAATACGTAAAACAGCATACAAAGTATTTAAAACATCATATAAAATAAATAATTATGCATTTTTATCTTTTAAAAGTATTCCAAAATTAAAACAATTTATCTCCCAACAAAGTAAAAGTGTAATAAATAAGTTCTTTTTCGATTATGACGTAAAATAATCCAAATTTCTTCTCAGCGTAATGATAAGCAATAGAGCAACTGGCACTAAAATGGAGAATTTCGTCAAAAAGCCGGCGCGCCAATGTCCAGTCTCTCTCTATCGAGGGTCCCTAAGTTTAAATCGCTTGCAAGCCCACCTGGTGGAAAATAGCGGAGTTAGTGTTCCTATCTCGAAAACGATTCTAAAGAAAAAGTGAATTACAAAGCTAAAGAGTTTTAGTACAAAAAAGATAGTTTAAACATTCATGCTAACGTTCCTATCTCGGAAACGGTTCAAGACAGGGGGAAAAATGAATTATAAAATTGCAGAGCATCATTGATTTAGTACGAAAAGATAGTTTTGACATTGATGCTAAAAATACAAGTCTAAAAACGTGCCGCAATTTCTTACACTGTACACACTTGAGCTACATTGCTCACGTTGTATCGTAGCTGGTGAGACATACGTTATATAGTTCAAAATACGGTTACTTGATACACTTTGTTTTGTTGTAGAGATCTTGGTCTGAAGTATGTCCTATTATACCATCGTTACAATCTAAAGAAAATAAAGCGCCATCTGGTGAAAAACAGCGGAATTTGCGCTTCTATCTCAAAAACGGTTCAAGAGGGGAGAATAGTTAATTACGAAGTTGTAGAGCATCATCGATTTACTACTAAAAGTCAGTTTTTGCACATTATTGGTAAAAATAGAACGCTTAAAACGTGCAGTGGTTTGTTAGCAATTTCCTACACTGTGCACACTTGAACTACGTTGCACACTTTGCAGCGTAGCGGATGACACGTATACTCTGTGGTTCAAAGTACTGTTACTGTAAGCGGTCACATCGATATTCGGAAAGTTGTTTTCAACCAACTTCAGAAAGGAGGGTGTTCTTAATTCGAGCTATGTGTTGTTGTTGGTGTTTGTAAGCTTATAACTTCGTAAAAGATGCTCTAATTAACCGACTTCAAAAAGGAGGAGGTTTCAATTCAAAGCGTACGTTTTTTGTTTTTGTTTTTGTTTGTTAGCTCATAACTTCTGAACGGATGATCCGATTTTTATACTTTTTGTTTTATTGTAAAGATTTTGGTCTGAAATAGGTCCCATTGTAAGATCTTTACGATCAAAAGAAAATACAGTGTGCCCAAAAATGTCAGTCCTGACTCTTTCAACTGCTGAACAGCTGCAGCTATAGTCATAAAAGTGGTATGTAGGTATAGTAAAGTGGACATATGCTACGCGATTCAACCGCCTAAAGCGCCACCTGGTGGAAAAGAGTGGAGTTAGCTATCCAATCTCGGAAACGTTTCAAGACAGGGGAAAAAAGTTAATTATAAAATTGCAGAGCATCGTCGATGTGTAAGCAAAGATAGTTTAGACATTAATGCTAAAAACAGAACTCTTGAAACGTGCATTTGTTTGTTCACAATTTCCTATTTTGTGCACACTTGAACGACATTGCATATGTTGTAGCGTAGCGGATGACATATATGCTATGTAAAATTCAAAGTATGGTTATTGTAAGCGGTCACAACGATTAACGCATAGTCGTTTTAAACCGACTTTATAAAGTAAGAAGTTCTCAATACAAACCATGTTTCTGGTTGTTGTTGAAATTTGTTAGCTTATAACTTCGTAAGACAGTATTTAAATTTAATACATTTTCGTTGTCGTAATGATCTTCGCCTGAAATAGGTTTCATTATCATTTCATTAAGATATAAACAAATTACAGGGTACTCACAAAAGTATGTTCTCGCTCTAACTGCTGAACGCATGCAGCTACACTGGTAAAAGCAGTATGTAAGTATCGATGTTGAAACTTCTGTCCGTCAGCTGCAATGCATATTTTGCTCTTTGCTTGAACTTTACTCCGCGCAACTTCCAGCACAGCGGGTGACACGTATTCACTGTAAAGTTCAATATATATGCCTAACAGAATTTTCGGTTACGAATACAGCGTATCCGTTCTTTACATTTCTTAAGATTTTTTAATTTAAAGTATGTACGTTGAACAGATCGTTTATTGCTCATATCCGATAAAGGCAAGAAAGGTGACACAATTTAAAAATGCAGCATTTGAGAAAAATCAACTTAAAAATAGCTTGACTCGAATAAAACTGGAACAACTGTCTTTCGAGTGGATAACTTTCTAGATGGAGATGTAACTTTTTTGTTCACATTTTGTGCATTTCTTGTATTTTCCAGTGACATAAACCATTTTTTGAGTAATGTCACTTTTCTTGGAAGTTGTGATTTGTGAAACTTCCATCAAACGTCTTCTGATGCTCTGCTATATAAATAAGTTTTCACTGAAAAGAGAAAAATAAAATCTTTTTGTAAAAAAATAGAACCGACTCCAAAAACGAACTACTATTCAAACAACTAAATATGAAACAAAATTGGCAGAAAATGGAACTGTAAATTGCGCCTAAAAGTATAAAATAATTTCCTTCGCCAAACAACCTATAACACTACAATTAATAATAACTTTTGAAGTCGGCGCAAAATTAAATAAAAATTGATACCTTTATTCAATACAAAAATCAAATCCTATTCAAAATACACATCTCACATTGTTACCTGCAAAACGCAGCCGAAAACTGCTTTTATTCAAGAAAACAAATAATATTTCGTAAGCAGCAAAAGTTGGCGAAGATTCTGGTATCTGACGTTCTTGGTGAAAGAAAAATCGCAAAATTATCTGGCAAACATATTTAACTTCTTTAGGATTTCTCAATTATTTTATGAGGTATATCAAGAGAGTAATCAAGAATATGAAACAACACATCGTACAATATATTAGAAAATATACATCTTGCGTGTATATTTTTGCCTTACGTTTTGATCGCCAAATCCAAAAGCCATCAAGGATGATAGTTATCAAAGTTATACCAAATTTGAAAGGAAACACTAACTTCGTAGAAACATAAATACCGAATTGTGAAGAATGCTCACTGTTCTATGTAGATGCTACTAATGAACCAATTGTATACAGAGCTAAAATAATAAAGGAAACATGAAAATGGATCATTCAATACAACCGCATTTGTTGCTACCGATCTAAAGACAAACCTTTAGAAACTAATTAAATTTTATTTAATTTTGCGCTGACTTCAAAAGTTATGATTAAATGTAGTGTTATAGGTTGTTTGGCGAAGGAAATTATTTTATACTTTTAGGCGCAATTTACAGTTCCATTTTCTGCCAATTTTCTTTCATTTTTAGTTGTTTGAATAGTAGTTCGTTTTTGGAGTCGGTTCCATTTTTTTACAAAAAGATTTTATTAAAAGTTTTTGCAGGTAAGTTTTCAAACATTTAAACGTACTAGTATACATGGGATTTGAATATTGATGTTAAGCATAATGTATGCTCAAAGAATTGTATTTTACTATACATTGGTCGTTTTTTAGCTTAAAATATTTTGTCCATCAATTTAAAAGTTCATTTTTAAAGATGGCATGTCGGGTGTTATAGAATACTAGGTATTTGGTATTTCATAGTATCATCTGAAATTGACTTCATGTATTCAACTACAGAAACAGAAAATAAAGATACCGAATGTATCTTCTGTCGCAACAAATCCTCCGAAGATGATTTTATGAAGTCTAATTAGTTTTTCTATGGTTTAAACAGTTTAAACCACCTATTCCATATTACCCGACTATTTCATATTAACCTCCAATTGTAACTTTTTTTTAAAGTAAACTTTTTATAACAACAAAAAAAATTTTTTTGGATTTTTTTTCATTGACAATTCATTACAAATAATTACATTATGTACTCATAATGATTTTGGGGATTTATATTAAAAACAAGTAAAGTTATTTTAAGAAATGTAAATGGTATTCCATAATACCTAAACAGGAATAAACTACTACGTCAGAAACGCCAAAGAAAAATTATTGAGGTGCATACAGCTGTTTCGGTAGCCTAAAGCGTACCGTCATCAGTGCAAAAAGAATTCTGAATCTTGAGAAGTGCTCGTATATATAGGAGAGGGACCGGATTTAGTTCAACCAATAGGAATACGGAAGAGGTGGGGAGTGTGGCCAATAGGAATTAAGGAATGAGTAGCTGTGTAAACAGTAGAAAAATTAAGGAAATGTGGACTGAATGTAAAATTTTACATTCAGTCCACATTTCCTTAATTTTTCTACTGTTTACACAGCTACTCATTCCTTAATTCCTATTGGCCACACTCCCCACCTCTTCCGTATTCCTATTGGTTGAACTAAATCCGGTCCCTCTCCTATATATACGAGCACTTCTCAAGATTCAGAATTCTTTTTGCACTGATGACGGTACGCTTTAGGCTACCGAAACAGCTGTATGCACCTCAATAATTTTTCTTTGGCGTTTCTGACGTAGTAGTTTATTCCTGTTTAAATATTCCAACGCCAAGTCTCCTGCTATTATTCCATAATACCCTTCCCTCATCTATATACATTTTTTGGAGATAATGTGATATAAAAGTGACCTAAAGAAGTAGAAACCTAACAAGTTTCTGATGAGATAAACTTTATACACATGTAAAGACATACAAAATAAAGCTTACATA
This sequence comes from Salticus scenicus, assembly GCA_963930645.1. Classification (NCBI taxonomy): domain Eukaryota; kingdom Metazoa; phylum Arthropoda; class Arachnida; order Araneae; family Salticidae; genus Salticus; species Salticus scenicus. Next base: position 6,348,709 of record CAWVNO010000061.1, on the reverse strand, counting down.
TAGTGATGTAAAAAATAAGAAAACTAATCTGGTGTGTCCCTCACACGACGTTCTCTTACCCTGAAAATTTAATACTATAAACACATGTTGGAGGTTAAGAGGTAACATAATGAGTACTGTTATGTAAACCTATGTTAAAACAATTTAAATTAGGTTTCGTAAGAGTTTTATATGATAATTAGTTCTGCTTGAGAGGGGCTACCACCCCCCTCAACTCCCCGTTTCATTACAGCACCTATATTTATATAGAATTTAAAGCTGTTATTAAAATTGGAAGGTCACTTAAAATTATTCAAATAACTTTCGCATGCAACATTCCTTGAAACTTATCAGTCTTGATCAAAATTTTCCAGCAACAAACTTACATTAATTTGAAAATACAACTTTTGGATCTCCTGAAATTATTCGTTTTTAAGTTACTATAAGAGACACAGACAAAGATCAAACATTCAAAAACTTGACTTCGATAATCAGGAAGCCTCAAATCGTGTAAATATACAAAAACAAGTGACGAATATTTAGCTAAAAACATACATTATATATCATATGTCTATGAGGAATTCATTTCCATTTTTGAGCAGCTTTCCTGGACATGGTAAAATACTCGTATTATAGTAAGCACTTCAGCCAACAATAAAAAAGAATGTTATTGCTTAAATATTTGCAGCCCTGTATATCTTTTAAAAATCGCGTACAAACCACATAGTGCACCTAAATATAATTATGTAGTAATAGTATACGGCACTACCTGAAATGCACTTCCATCAATTTTCAGCTGCTGTAGCACTATAATTTAGTTCTTTTGTGTAGCCCCTGTTGTGATATCGAAAATCACATATTCTAAATTTTGTATTACATTTCAAAATTTAATTCCTTTTCCAATTCCTTTTCTATCTTTATAATAAGAGAGTTAATATATGCGGTCTTGAATCTTCCAAAAAGAGCAAGCCATTCTATTCCCTTCATTTAAAAAAAAAAATAATAATAATAATAAAAGCAAGAAATGAGGTTTCAATCGCTTAATTCTGTGGAGGACAGATCTTTTCATCTCAGTTAAATAAAACAGAATAAAATATTTCCTGATGTGTCATTTTGAACATCTGCTCTTTAAATAGATATAATGTATTACTTTATCAGCTAAAGTCTGTAAATAAGAATTTAACGATAAATTCTTGTTGTTAAGATTTAAGGTTAGTTCGCTTGTGTTCTCACGAATTGATAACGGTTTTTTGGCAAAGAAATCAATCGCCAATATATTTTAAAAAGTTATACTAAATTAGCTGTAACTGAAAAAGTTGGACGTTGTCCTTGGCATCTTTATTTGTGGTTTTATGTAAAGTTTTCAGGCCAAAAATTTAATTACTTCTGCCTCTGCTATCGTCCGATAAGGACTGTTTTTGCTTGCTTCTCTCCCCGTCTCCCCGTGTCCATTCCGTTCCAGTAATGTACATTCATTCATTCATCCTTCCATATATTCTACAAAAAACTTTAATTTTGATGTTTCGGGTGAATATTTATACTGTGAATTAGTTCAGAATTTATGTGTTATTGAAATTGCAAGAAATACGATGATCCTGGTCACGGCACCACATATTTCTAATGTAAGCCCCTGTAAATGAACAATGAATGATTTCCCTGCGATATTCTACATGAGACATGCTTTTACGCATATAAAAAATATACATTAATTTCATTTGGTTGGTACAGTCTATAGCTGTTGAACTCTACTTACCTGAAATTTATAAATTTTTTGTCATAATTAAGTTAAGAAATTGACAGTTTTGTGCTGTTGTTCACAAATAATATGCATTTTGCTTTTCGGTCGATTTCTGAATTGCATTTATGCCGCCGTCGATGAAGAGAAACTACTTTTAATTGTAGCTAAATGCTGAAACGTGTAATTGTGTTACCGACAACTGCTGAAATAGTACAGAGAAACCTCTCTAGAAGGCTACCTTTTGTTGAAAAGCCACTTCTGTTAAGGAAAAGCCACCTCTTCAAGTTTTCGTATTCAACTGCGAGCTGAAGTTAATGGAAAATACAGTCGTTATAGTGGTAACATTTTGCGTGAGCAGATAATTTTATATTTCTTTGACTTGAACAGACCCCTGTCCACCGTATAAATCCTGTCCACCGTCCTGACCCCTGTCCACCGTTAATTTCCATGTGTGTATAACGTCAATGTGACGGAAAAAAGATAAATTAAATGATTTCATATTTCAAAATGCACAGACATAGCGATTAAGTTCAAGGTTGGGGGAATTTGGATTATATCAAATATTTTGTAAAAATAAATAAAATAAAATAAAATAAATCTCTTTTTGGCAAGCTTAAAGGCAAAAGTAGATTCCTTTACGATTTGATAGCTGCCCAGCAAAACTTACACTGGTGGGCTCGTTATGGCCTACTGCTGGCATCCTGCACTTGCCATCAGTTGCTGGTTGCCCCGTATAACTCCAGCAGTGGACCGTTTATGGCTGCCAGCAGTGATGGAAGCCTAACGCAAAATGGTCGGTGGCCCAGAGGTGGCATAAACACAGTTGGCCTTATGCAGGCTATTACCACACGGCTAACATCATGTGTTTCATGTTGCGGCCACAAATTATTAGGCCATAACCAATTTGTATGCATAGAGGGCGCTGTAATTCTTTTTCTGTTGATTTGAAATTCCCTCGCTGTCCGCCATTTCATACGAAGTTCTTGCTCGTTATTGTAGTCTGCGGGTGTGTCTTCGAATATATGAGTAAGAATATATGAGTAAGTAATTCAATAATTAATTTGTTTTTGTATTATTTTTTAAATACTATTTTTTAAAAATGTTTGACTCTAAAGCCATTGTTATAACAAAAGGATTTCTAGAAATATATAACAATTATCCAGTTGATCCGTTTTAGTAAATTATGATAGTCGCTAACTTTCTAGTATTTTATCATTGTTATTATTATTTTAATTGATTTAATAAAAAAAAAATTATGGATGTTAATTTATATATTTATATTATATGGACGAGAGAAAGTTATTAGAGCAATTATAACTATTTATAGTTTATGTTTTATTTATTTTTTCTTCCTTCAGTGTAGTTAAGAAGAAAGCATTAGATTCGGAAAAATTTTCGACAACTGGTTTTCGATAAATTTTGCACGTTTTGGGTTGTTCTGATGAATATAATTTGAAAAATTTTCTGTCTGTCTCTTTGTGTGTGCTAAAAAATTTATGAAAGTGATAGTAGTCTAAAAAGTTTACTTCTTCCGTTTTTTTTTTCTTTTTTTTTTTTTTAAATATGTACAAACATCGCTTCCTCCACCCCTGAGGGAGAAGCATACTAGATAGAGTAAATTTCCAATATGGGTATTCTTGAAAAGAATTCGTCAATATCTTTAAACGAACGATTATATTATATATCTGTGATATTTCAAAGCAAATTTATTGATTTATTATATTTGAGAAAAACTAGTATGTTGTGGCACCACAAAACTTCCTTCTATGTTTTTTATTATGCAAATTCGTGTAGTGCAAATAATTTATTAAAATCATTTTCCTGAATGCATGGAAACGATTTTTATTTTAGAACAGTGTTTGTCAAAAAAAAAAAAAAAAAAAAAAAAAAAAAAAAATCATTTTCTTGCCAACTTTTGAAAACAATGCTTTCTTCTTCCTGTTTTTTTTTTTTTTTTTTTTAAATAATTTATAACTTTCTTTTAATTTACCACAAATTTCATTCAGTAATTTACTTGAAAGTTATTGATGAGTTTCTTCTGAAAAATACCACCATTGAAAATTTATCCTCTCATGGGGAAGGGCGAGCGATTTCTCAACTTATACAAAAAAATCCTGGTTAGTTGTTAGTTATTTAAATATTTATTTTTTAATTCATAATAATAATAATAAAAAAAATTATCATTTATTTGAAATCATTTATATGAAATTTCCTGTTATACTGTGTCATATTGAAAATTACGAAGAAGTAGAAATATAGAGCCATGTGTTGAGTGAATGATCCACGAATGTAATCGGGAACGATTTTAATCAAGTTTGGTTAAATATCAAATTTGGTTAAAATTCGTCCATTGGTTCGTGAGATACAGCGTCCACACATTTTGTATACACATTTACAGAGGGAAACTTTCTAAAAATGGTCAAATCGTGTTCAGGAATCTCAAAACATGCAAATACTTCGAAAACCGAATGTCAAAAATTTTCTTCATACATACATACATACATATATATATATATATATATATATATATATATATATTACTATAAAATTGATTTTCTTTCAAAATTTAGTATATTGTACTTCTTTTAAATTAAAATCGCCTACCTCCATCATAGAAAATAATTTTCATAAATAATAATAATCATATGTAATTTCTATAAACTATTATAGGGGAAAAAAAATGGTGGTAGCCCTAACAGTTTTATTTTATTTATTTATTAATTATTATTTTTTAAATGCAAGTAAGAAAAATAATTTCTTTTTTACGAAACTGAAATAGTTCCTCCCCCCACCAAATTTCCCGTAACGTCTAAGAATATTTTTGGGCATCCCTATAAAACGAACTACAAATATTTATTTTTATCATTTTTGATTGGAAACATTTTTTATTGCATCTATAAAATTTATGTTGATCTGTATTTTTAGCGTTGTATAAAAATTTTTACGTGCGCTGATAAGAAATTTCCGATTCTGTATCCAAATTATTTTATTAATTTTTATAACGAAACAATATGTATTACCTGTACAACGTTTTAAGACAAGCATCCTATAATAAATTTGGAAAACTTGCATAACATGTATGAGTTTCATGGAGTTCGAAATATATTTTTTAAAAAGGAAATTGGAGTATAGATGAACAGAAGTTTAAGCTATTTTATATTTTGTTGAAAAATGTAGATAAACATAGTCCAAAATATGTTTAAAGGAAAATTTTAAATTATATTAACAAGTGAAATTATTTTTCTTGATTTTTTGCATGCATAAGAAATGCTACGCACACACGCTTATATCTCTGATTACGCATTAAATAAGAAAAACATCTGTGCTTCTTTCATAAGAACAACAAAGTGTAACTAGTAGTTGCAGCATCAGCGTTTACTTGGGCAGGAAGGCGATTTATTTATTCAAGTTGATGAGGAACAGTGTTTGCAAAATAAAGGTGGGGGGGGGGGGGAAGTAGAAGAAAAATAAGTCAATTCATCAATTATTTTTAAATGAAAATTTTTGTAAGTATACAGTTAAAAGTTTATAGTATGTCATCGTCGCATGAATTGTATAAAGATTCATGGAGTACAACTTCTGTTTCTTACGGGACTATAAAGAAGTATATTTATTTATTTATTAACAGCTTATAGATTCAAATTATGTGAAGTACACTATTAAACATTTTTTTCGGTAAAATAAGGATTTCTATCTGAAATTATGCTAGGATTTCTGTCAACTAATATTATTATTATTATTAATTTCCATAATCCGTATACCGTAGACAATTGAAGCATTGTATTCGGTCAAAAATTTTATCGAGTTTTCACCTGATTTACATATTTTAAGATCTCATGAGTCAGAGAAGTGGTTTTTGGCAAGTGGTCTGTGTGTTTGTGTGTCTGTACTGTATATGGTATACTGTAGGTACATGTTTCTGGAAATTTTCTCACAATTATGTTTACAAAACTAATAAAGAACGACGAACGTCTGAATTCAGACAGGTATAGTGTACAGATGATTTTTTGCAACTTTTGTTGAAAACTGGAAATTTGGAATTGACTATATCTCAAAAACTGGCGATTTTCTTCAAAGTTATCGAAACTTTGTTTCGGGGGTCCTTTTGTATGTGTTAGTTCAGGGAAATCGATAAATGTCCTATAAAAATATGTCAATTTTATGTATCACAAGCGCTTTCTTTTCAAAACAGCTTTATGGATTTTCTTCAAACTCGCTATATTAATTCATTTTTAAATATTACTTCGCGTGTAATTGTTAGTTTACGGTGAACAGATGAGTTTACTAAGTTTTGATGAAAATTGACTGTGGGACCGACAGCTGATATCTCATTTTTTTTTTTCAAATTTGCTACATAAACCTCTTTTTACTCGCACTTAATAATGTAATACTTGCTTACTACAGAAGAATTGTCAAGAATCCTTATTAGGTGGAAGCAATTACAAATCTTAGAAATGTGTGTTTCAGAAAACTGCTCTAACATTTTTTTTTTTTTTTTTTTTTTTTTTTAATTCGCTATGTAAACTCTCTTTGTTATATCATCATGACGTATGTATAAGTTTACGTTAACATGAAAATTATTAGATGTGTAAATTGATAAATCCATTTTATGTTTTCTGACCACTTTATTTAAATAAAAAATAATAATAATAATAATAAAATAATAATAAAAAAAGGAGGAAAATATGTGTAATAATAACTGATAAAAGTCGTACAGATTATTATTATTATTATTATTATTTTAAAGTGGGTCCGGTTGTCTAAATTTATTTTACTGTTGTCGAAATTATCCAAACTGTATTTTCTAATAATTTTCTTGATAATCGCGAAACCCCATTATTGAAAAGAAATTTTGTATCCTCAAATATTCTTATACGTCCATTTATTCTATTTTTTTTATATATAAATAACATATATGAACGTAGGAATTTTGATCTTAACAAAATGACAGAAAGAACGACACTTTTTAAAAATTGAAATTTTTGCATTTCAAACAAACTTTTATCTCTAATCTTCGCTGTATGGTAAGCATAGTTTTTAACTCAGTTGTCGTCTTGAAGAATTTGCTGAAATACTGTTTTCACACTACTATATTTCGCCGATGATATGCTAAACTTGTAGTCAACATATCTTTTCCTGACGATAGGTTATTTTGAGTAGAAACGACTGGTGGTTTTTTCCTATTTTTATGTTTACTTACATTCTTCATCCTTCAATTTTAATTCTCCTGACATTTTATTAAATATTATCTAAAATCTTCCTAGCATAGTTTATTATTTTAATAAACTGAAAAAAAAAAAAAAAAAAAAAATTAAAACAAACAAGTGAGAGAGAGGGGGGGGGGGGGCGGGGAAGAGGGAGAGAGATATTAAAACATATAATTATTATAACAATGAAGAACCTGTGTTGAAAAAAGTAAATAAAGAACTTCGAAAATTTAATTTACAAAATTACAAAAAAAAAAAAAAAGTTTTAATGTCGAAATCATTCCACGATTATTAATTAGGTGAATAAAGTAGGCACGAGTGAAGTAGTTATAAATAGCGAAGTATTTCTCTTTCATACATTTGAAAATATGCCTTTAAAATAAACAAATCAAAATAAAATATTAAAAATTGGGAGTGATATTAAACGCTTCAAAAACATAATTATTTGCCTGATAGGACTAAAATAGCGCTAATGACATACCTTAATACTATATTCGGCGAATTGTTGACAGAATTTTTGAGAAATGAATACATAAATATGGAATAATTATATTAATATTATTAAATATTTTAATTATATTAATAATATTATAAATTTATAATATAATAAATTTATTTTATATATAAATTTAATATAACAGAGTAAACATTAGGAAAACTATTTCGTGTTACTAAATTCTCTGATATATGGTACCAAAACTAAAATGTTTGATAGATACTGACACATAGTAAAACTGTAGTTCTTGAATAATAGAAGCACCCTCTGTCTACCGATAAATACTCAAATTGAACTTCTCGGATAAGACTATGTCGAAAGCAGTGGAGGCTGGGTTCGAACATTGCGCGAAAGACGGAGACGCTACCAGATGCAGCGGAGAATCGAAACTTGGTTTTGTGTAATTTCAGCAGACTTTGCTTTAGTTATTAATTTTAAAATAATATAAAAAATATATAATTATTTATTCTTTTTTTTTTTAAATTTATTTAATTGTAGGGACAGCAAAGCGGACAAAGCCTGGTAGTAATAAATAGAAAATAATTGCAAAATAATTGCATCAATTCTTTCAAACTGAAATAATACCACATCCCTTCGTCAGTTTAACAATAAGCACGAATGCAGCAAATTACTTTTGCTATACATGCCCACTTTGTTTTGTTTGATGAAGGGTCTTTGTGCTATTTTGACCAGAAACAGTTGTTGCTAATTTTTAATTTTATTTTTCTTTAATGGTGTTTTTTACAATGTTCTCTTTGTTACATATTTGAATATAACAATTTCTGTTTCAATATTTTATAATTTTTGCATGTAAAGTTACATTTATTTATATCAAATAACTTAACAAAGTTAAACGTATTGAAATTTGAACACTTTAAAAGAAAGATAATCCCCTACATTTAAAAAAAAATTAATATACAGAAATATTTGCACTGAAAACAATAAATAAATAAATAAATAAATAAACTTATCATAAAGTTGCATTTAAGAAAAAATGGATCAACTGAATATTTCCTATATGATGTACTAGAAATCCTGAATTTATAACCATAGTTTCTGAATCAAATACTTGTAAATAGTATTTAAAAAAGAATATGTACAAAACCAAATTAAATATTGGATGCATAGAAGAAACTGGATGCTGTCTCATTAGAAAAAAGAAGAAAAAAAAAAGCCCTAATGAAATTAGAGCCATTACCAATAAAACAAATATGCTAGCTGTGTGATTCCACGGAAAACCGGACAATTATGTCCGGCACGTGACAGTTATAATTTTATATAAAAAAAAAAAATTATAATGAAAAAATACAATGAAAAAAATTTGTTCTTAAAAAATCATATGAACTTATATGATTTTTTAAGCACAAATTTTTCCCATTGTATTTTTTAATTATAATTATTTTAATGAAATTATAGACGCTACGTGTCGAAAGAAATTTCATGTCCGACGTGACAGCTATAATTTCATTTAAAAAATTTTAATTAAAAATTACAATGGAAAAAAAATTGTGCTTAAAAAATCATATAAGTTTATATGATTTTTTAAATACAAAATTTTTTCCGTTGTATTTTACAATTCTAATTTTTTTTAATGAAATTATAGCTGTCACGTACCGGACATAATTGTCCTGTTTTCCGTGGAATCACCCAGCTATAACCAAATCACTGCTGGCCCATTAATGGGAAAATATAAAGGGCCAATGAACACTGTCTGCAGTAATATATTTTTTTTATGTTTTCCACAGCTGGCCCACTGTTGGCTGCCAGCAACAACATGGAAAAATTATGTTTGCCATCAGGAAAAATTATGTTTGCCATCAACAATTATGTTTGCCATTATGTTTGCCATCATTAGTGGGCCCAACACTGGCCCACTAACAATTTCTAACCTAACGTCGGTTGCCAACAGTGGCCCACAACCTATTTTCAACCAACAGCTAACTCCCAGCAATGAACCATCAGTGGTCCGCTGACTTATTCCGGCCGTACTGCAGGCCGCCAGCAGTGGATCGGTCGAATGTGGCCACCTGATGGCCGGCGTAACATATTTCCTTAGGCACCTTAACTTTTGCCACCAGCGGGCCAGCAGCTATTACTGTTGGTTGCCAACACTTGGCCTCGTGTTGGCCATCATCTCAGGTTTTGCTGGGTGACGACGAAAATTTTGACTTGGCGACGAAATTCATTATTTGACGACAAAATTTGGGATCTTGGTGATGGAGAATGCCATCTTTGGCGTCATTATCTGAGCACTAGCAAAAATTCTTATATAAAAAAATACTTTTAATACTGTTTTTTTTTACATAAATCCTTGTCGAGTCATGTTCTTAGTCAGTCTAAGAACCTTATTAGACAAGGATTTATTTAACAAAATACTATTAAGACTATTTTTTTTACATAATAATCTTTGCTAGTCCTCGGATACTTTTGCTGCCGACTGTAGACCTACGCAAAGAACAACTAGCGACAGTCTGGGATTCAATCCTTTCATTTTATTGATTGATTTCGTAAAAATAATTGTTTTTCAAGCGATTAAATAAGTACCTCTATCTTAGCAAACATTTCCAATATACATATATATATATATATATATATATATATATATATCAGTGGCGTAGCGTGATATTTGAAACTGGGCATGCTCTGAAGCCAACTTTGGAAAGAGCACTACTTTTAAATTCGTTATCATTTCCTATAATTTAAGTACGTAAATTTCCAATTTCTTCAAACCATAAATATAATTTTACACACGTATTTTATCGAATTTATCTTGACAGCATTTATTTAAATGCCACTTATTATAATTTATTGAAGAACCAGTAGGCTTTGCATGCTTCACTGGTTACTACATAAAAATGAATTTTCAAAGAAATTTAATCACTAATTTTTTATACATCACTGAAAACATATATATATATACATTCATCAAAGTCACGCAAAATATGGCAGTGACTTTCTTCCAATGTCGGATCCGGGTCCCTATTGTTTGTGATATCGCTTTAACTCGGACCACAAATAGTTCTTATACATGAACTTAATTGTTGAACATTTTAATAAAGTTAAAAATGTAATAAGTTTAATTATTTTTATTATATTGACATTTGATACCAAAAGAAAAAAAAAATTAAAATATGATAAACGTTTTTCCCTTTTAAAGAAATTTTTAATTTTCCAAATAAAAAATGGTTTTGAAGAGGCAACTATTGAAATAAAATATCTTATTTTGTTCAATTAAAATAAAAATCTGTCGATAGCTTCGCTTTTTAAAAGGCATCACCAGACAGAGAAAGCGTTGTTATGTAGTAACTGTAATAAGCTAGTAACCATTGCTAAGGAATGGAGACGATTAAAAATAAAAACCAGGCAATTTGAATAAAATTTAGGAAAAGGGAAAATTTGAGGAGATGGGGGCGGGGGAGGAGATATTCTGCATTTGCAGTATCCAAGCTATACCTTTGTCACATTTTGTAGCTCTGTGATCAAAGGCCTTAGCTTCAGAGCCAAGTTCTTACAAAAAGAAATTTTGATACCACTATTTTTTTATTGAAAATTTTCATTGATTTTTTCGTTGATATTTATTTTACCTGTTTAAAAAAATAATATATTAAAATAATGGTATTTAAATTTTTATTTGTGAAACTGTCCAGAGTGCACGCAGACACACAGGGAGAGAGTATATATATATATATATATATATATATATATATATATATATACCGGGTGATTCAAAATAGATGTTACAGCGATTATCTCCTAAACTAAAAAAGATAGAAACATACTTCCAATTACAAAATTAGTGCAAATTAAGAGTAGATTTCAGATATGGCATTTTTTTGTAGAAGGGGCTGTATACATATTAAATACGAAATTTAATTTTTATACGGCCCTTCCTATCATATGACTTATATTTAGGAAAATATTCTCCTCGCTCTAACAAGCAAAATAAAAAAAAATTATCTCTCTAAGTCAAAATCTCGCTGAGTTATTGTAATTTGAAAATGATGACTTACACCACTTTTTTTTTTTCAACTTTGGCATCTATTTTTCGACGCCAACGGGCTCACTTTAGGGGGTTATCTATGAGATGAGAAAAATTAAAAAAAGATCCTTTATTTTAAAATAACAACTGAAATCATTCAAACACGTGAAATCAACAGTTTTAAGAACTTAATGCAAATTTACATTGTTTCGTATTGTTAAAAAATTTAATAGTTACATTTCTTAGGGGGTCACCTGCAAATTAAAACAGGTTAAGAGAGGAAAAAAATTAAAAGTCTAGAAAACCCGTGTAAAATTTTCGCGTTTTATTTTTTCCACTTTCCAGCAGGGTTGAAAAGTGTTAATGACTTCGATTTGTCTGTCTGTCCGCGCTGTAACTCCCGTAAATATTCTTAGATTTTCCTGAAACTGATAAATGTTATTTGAGTTCACTATCGGATGTTTCTTATTGAAAATGGAGTGAATACCTCTGCTAACTTGTGCACAGGGACACCCGAGCATTTGTGTTTTATGAGAGGTATTTTTATAAACCATATATTTATACCTTTAATTTATGCATATATTAATAAAGTTGAAATATGTTATTAAAGTTTTCTATCGGATATTTCTATAGAAAATGGAGTAAACACCATCACTGGTTTGTATACAGGGCCACCCGAAAGTATCCCAAAGCATTGCGTTCTATGTGAAGATATTTCTATAAACCAAATTTTAATTACTTTGCATAAATCTTAATGAAATTGAAATATGTTATTCATATGCACAAAGAATACTTTCTATAGTGTACAGTACGATTAGCATTAGATTTACAGGGCACACAAAAATATTCAGTAACTTAAAGGTTATTGTTGGACATTTGCTGGAATTGCATTTTCGTTTACATTAAACATTTTCTAACAATTTTTAACTGTGAATATGATTTCAATTTGCCTTTTTTTTTTTTTTTTTTTTTTTTTTTTTTGTCTGACTGTTCATTTGTCCATCTGCACGCCCCCAGCCTCTGTAAATATTTTCAGAAATTTTAAAAAATAATATATGTTATTCAGCTTTACTATATGGTATTTCCTATTTAAAATGGCATTAATTAATCCTCTACAATTGATTTATGTACAGGAACGAACGAAAAAGGCCAGTGTATTGCGTTTTGGGACAGACATTCTTAAAAATTGTATTTAAAAAAATTTATATTGTAAAAATCGTATGGAAATTCATATTTATTGTTAATATTCTAAAATAATGTTTTGCATAGAATATGACATGGCATTGATGTATAATTCTATGTCAGGGGGGTTACCGCCCTTCTCAACCCCCGTTTAATTACAGTGCCTATATTTATGAAAACAAAATCAAGTCTGTTATCAATTTCCTTGAAACTTGCATATCCTTGATCAACTTTTCAAGTGCCAATTAGATATGGAATCCAAAGTACCAAATTCGCATTTCCTGTAGTTATTACTTTCTCATAACCAACCATAAGGTAGAGAAAGTATTGTTTTTGGGTCAAATTTGCGAAAGTGAGTTTTTGTTACATTAACATGTTTTGAGGTCCCCTGAATATGAAATTCGTGTTTTTAGCGATTGGTCTGTGTGTGTGTCTGTCTGTTATCAACATATCTCAAGAACAAATAGCAGCAGAGATTCCAAACTTGGTATTCTAAATATGTATCATATAGGGATGCTACACTAAGCTTTTCGTTGAGATGAAGCAAATGGTTCATGTATAAGGACACTGAAGAATATTCAAATACATTACGTCTATGGGGGATATTACAGGTAAGTAGTGTTTAATACCTATAGACTGCACTAAACCAAACGAAATGAATATATATATTTTATGTGCATAAAAACATGCCTCATGTAGAATATGGCAAGGAAATCATTCACTGTTCATTTACAGGGCTACACAAAATATCCAGATTATAATGCGACAATAACTGAAAATTGATGGAAGTGCATTTTAGGTTGTACCATATATCATTACTATAGGTTTATTAGGTGCACTTTGTGGTTTGTACATATTCTTAAAAAGATATACAGGGTTGCAAATATTTAAGCGATAATATTCTTTTTTATTGTTAGTGAAAGTGCTTTACTATAATACTTTACCATGTTCAGGAAAGCTGCTCAGGCATGGAAATAAATTCCTCATAGACATATGATAAATAATGTATGTTTTTAAGCTAAATATGCATCGCTTGTTTTTTTATGTAGTTACACGTTTTGAGGCTTCCTTATTATCAAAGACAAGTTTTTTAAAGTTTGATTATTGCCCAGATATGTTAAATAAATATTTATTGAATCCTTTTCGTAGTCAGTCTAAGAAAATGATTCGACAAGGATTTATTAAACAAAACAATATTCAGTATACTTTTTTTACATAAGAATTTTTGCTAGTGCTCGTATACTTTCGCTGCCGACTGTAAGTTGTAGCAAATTTTTAAAACTGCGAATTCCAGATGTTACATTTAAATGCTGTTTTAAAATAAGAACTTTATTATAATTTGACTAAGAATTAAACTAGTGAGGGGACTTCGCATGTCTCCTAACCATTTCTAGAACTAAATGGCAGATGGTCATCAGTTACCTACAACGTAGCTCCAGTGCGATGTTAAACACATTCAGCCTCGAAATAAAAAATGTTGTTCTAACTTTAACCATATCCTAAGTGTAGTATATATATTTAACAATTGTAAGTAGCTTTTATAAATGATGTAGTGTGAGGACTTTGCGGGTTTTTTTTTTTTTTTTTTATATTATAAGTGTAATTTTAATTTGTGAGGTTAAACCCAACCAACGAATATCTAGAGTACAAGCAAAATGTTGGATATTATTCATCGATCTTCAAGAAACGTAACTTTCAGAGGGAGATTTCCGTAAGTAACTTGCAATAATTTTGAAAGTTAAAATTAGGTAAATTTAGTTTACATAAAGCTATCTTCGTGAGTATTTAGGCAATCTTTCTTTTTTAGGAACTGTAATCTGGAGTCTCTTTAAAACCAGATTTAAAAAACATAACACACTCCTTCTCATATTTATGTTTCACACTTTATGTTTTGAAGTAATTAACGTAAAAATAATTGTGAACAAGATTATACTAAGTGCACTTATTATATCTAGTGTTCTAAAAACCAAAACTGTTATAATTTTTTTTAATATGAAACAAAATTAATAAAAAAAAAAAAAGTGAAAAATATTTTTTCTCCACGTTTTTAGATGTTCATAATTATAGGGACAATCAGGATTTTTTCGTTTTACTTAACTTACTAGCGGATAAATTACAGTTGACATGCGAATTTGTTAATTACTGGGCTAGATTAATTCATATACAAGCCTTTAATTTTTCTTTATTGGACATCACTGATAATTTCTCGGAAAAAAAAAGTACGTTCATGTAGTGAAGTATGATAAATGTGTTTTTTAAGTGAAGGGATAATTTCAATCCGTATTTCTAATAAAATTCGAAGATCTAAAATTGTTGAAAGAAATGTGATCAAACGTTGAACTGCTGGTTCGACAGGAGAGAGATCGATGAAAAACCAGTTTTGTTTTACTGAGATCGAAGACTCGTAATTCCTCTTGCTGTTCCACTAAAAGTAACTGCTGCTGAATTTGCTCATAATTTTTAACGAAAGGTTACGGTCCACATTTATGCATTTATAATAATTAAGACAATATGAAATAAAGACAATATGAAAGGTAAAATGTGGCATTTTCGGATGAAATTTTTATTCTTGATTAACCAAATGGTTTTAACAGTTACTGGCACGAAATAAAGATAGCGTAAGACAGAACACTTTTATAAGGGCCGATATTAATCGGGCACATAAAAGGTGGATTTATTATGCTCTGGGGAGATGTTTCTACTGAAGGCAGAATGAATTTAGTATTTTTTTCTATTATGATCATCAAGAGAATATCCGCAAATTTAAAACGTGGAATTCTCCGACTTTGTTAGATTTCGGAGAGGGGAGGGGGGGGGGGGTAATACTTTTTTTTTTTTTTTTTCAACAAGACTTGCATATTTGCTCTACTTTTAGAGCAATAGAAAATAGTTTGAAGAAATAAAATTATATATTATTGCCTTTCCTTTGGCCTAAAAGTTAAAAAAAACCTTAACTTATCATATTAGAAATGTGCATACAAATGGAAAGCAATTTTAATTTCGAGCTGTCCTTATAATTGTCAACACCAGAAAAATAATTTTTTTAACCGTATTTAAAGTTTTTTAAGATAAAAAAAACGATAAAACTTTTTAAATGTCGTCTATTAATGAACTTCAAATTACTGAAGTATATTTGTTTAAATAAGTGTTAAGTGTTTATTTAATATAGAAAAACGGGTGTCCTGATAATTATGCGAACCAGTGTATTCAGTTTTTAGACTAAAGATGCATCAAAAGTATCAAGCTTCCGTTTTTCATATTCTGCCAAAATTCCGGTTTAACAAATTGAACTTCTTGTAAGAATTAATTGTAAGTGTACGTATTGAAGAGAATTGGAGCATTCACACGCAATAATAAAAATTGCGTTAGTGTATTTTTCTTATGATTAGGAAAAAAAACTTAAGCAATATGAACACATTGAAGTGAAACACAAGCTTGGATCCTGTAATTTATCCAGATAATGTAATATTTCACTATAACACCCTCATTTTTGTGGTTAATCGCGGGAAGCGTTATTTAAAGTAGCTTAAAATTTTAGTGATAGCTGCTACTTCTATTGAGTAATTCCGTAACAATTCTAAACGATTAGTTTACTTTTAACGTCCAAAAACATCTGTTAAAAGTTCGCTTAACATCCCTGGTATTATAGAAAGTTATTCTTTCTGAGTGTCATAACGGTTTAAAAGTAGAATACTTAGTATTAACAAAGTTTTTTATTTTTAATTTTCAACATGTGAAGTCGTTCAAAAATAAGTCTCCACTTGTGACCCATGCCAGTATTCAATTTAAGACCGGCCGGGATTTTTTTCTTTTCACTTAAGATAACTTGTTACAATACTTAATATTCTGTTTTCGTAAACATTAACCTTCCTCTGTTACTGAAATTTAACGCTTAAGCTATGACAAACGTATTCTTAATTTTATTGTAAATATTCCCTTCTCTTTTTCAAAGAAACATTTGACTAAATTTGGCATTGTGTTACAAAATGGAGACTTCTCGTCGTCTTTGCATTTAAATGTGAACATGTCAATCAAATGTTAGTTTGAATGACCTACTGTATAGGTTAATGCCATTTATATTGGAAATATTTGCAATAACATTTAATCATTGCTTTGAATTTATTTACCATGAATAAAGTTCGTTAAAGAATTTTATTTTTAAGGCTGAACATAAGACAACTATAGAAATTAATCTTGTATTGAAAGAGTTTAGCAAAACTAAAAAATAGCACCAATTTAATAGGCAAGTTATGTATTTGAGTAAAAAGAAACGTTAATGTAATTGGTTGATTTCGGTTGTAAAAAACCACAGAAGCTGGAATATACTTACTAAAATGGTAGCTAGTTTTTAATATCTTAAAAGTTAAATTTTTTGCAACTTAAGTTGCGAATATGGACTAAACTTAAAATATCTAAAGTAGGTTTTTCCGATAGTTGGTCATTTTCTTGAATCTCAACTTTGATTTACCAGCAGTAGTCATCTACTTTTCACATCTTTCAAATTACAGAATCTCATGACCTCATTATTAAAAATAGATTTTAGCCCCATCATAATTGAAGAGCTGTTTCCCTACCAGTTTCTCATCAATACCATATGGTTATTAAAGTTTAATCAACTATCACTCTCGCTTATCTACTACGTTGAAAAACATTTTTTGCTGTGCCTGATAAATATAGTCTGTAAAAATGGCGATTTCATGAAAGACAACATACACTGGTTCTCAATGAGGACACCCGTTTTTCTATATTAACTAAACACAGAACAATATTATTTAAACAAATATATTTTTTATTAATATGAATTTCATTAATAGATGATATTTAAAAAGGTTTATCGTTTTTCTATCTTAAAAAAACTTTAAATACGGTCCAAAAAAAAAGAAAAATATTTTTTTTAGGTGTTCTCAATTATAAGGACAGCTCGAATCTCAGTTTTTTTTTTTCTTTTTAAGTTATTCTTTAAATTAATATTTTATGGGTCTCTTTTTAGGGTAACAGTCAGACATTTTCATACAGCATAGATGATATAATGAATACATTTAAACTATTTAAAATTGCTTTCCACTTGCATGCACTTTTCTAATATGAAAAGTTAAGGTTTTTTCAACTTATAGTCCACCGGAAAGGCAACAATACAGAAGTTTCTTTCTTCAAACTATTTCCTATTGTTATAGAAGTAGAGCAGAAATGAAAGTATTGTTGAAAAAAAAATTGCCCCCACCCCTTTCTAAAATCTAATAAAAATCTGAGAATTCCACATTTAAAATTTCGGGATATTCCCTTGGTGTTCATAATAGAAAAAATTACTATTCATTCTGCCTTCAGTAGAAACGGCTCCACAGAGCACCATGGATCCACCTTTAAAATGCTCGATTCATATCAGTCTTTAAAAAATTTGCTCTGTTTTTCATAATCTTCAGATCGTGACAATAAGTTAAAACCATTTAATTAAACAAGAGTAAAATGATTTTCATCCAAAATGCAACATTTTACCATTTCATATTGTCTTTATTTAACTTTAATACATTTTTTCCTCCATTAAATGCTTATTGATTATTACAGGTTTTTTATACATTTTGACGTATTATTTTAAACTTGCATAAATATGGACCCTAACATTTCGTTAAAAGTTACAAACAAATTAAGCAGCAATTATTTTCAGTGGAACAATAAGAGGAATTATGAGTCTTCGATCTCAGTAAAACAAATCTGATTTTGAATCGGATCTCTTTCCTATCGAACCAGCAGTTCAACATTTGATCACATTTCCTTCAGCACATTTACATGTTCAAATTTCATTAGGAATACAGATTGAAATTATCCCTCCAATTAAAAAACACATTTATCATACTTCACTACATGAACGTTTCTTTTTTTTTTTTTTTTTTTTTTTTTTTTCGAGGAATTATCAGTGATGACCGATAAAGAAAAGTTGATGGCTTACATATGAATTAATCTAGCCCAGTAGTTAACAAATTCGCATGTCAACTGTAATTTATCCTCTAGTAAGTTAAATAATAAAGGAAAAAAAAAATCTTGCTTGTCTCTGTAATTATCCACATCTAAAAACGGGGAGAATAAAATATTTTGCACTATTTTTTAATTTAGTTTCTCATTAAAAAATTACAGCAGGTTAGGTTGTTAGAATACTAGATATATTAAGTGCACTTAGTATAAACATGTTCACAATTATTTTTACGTTTGTTATTTCAAAATAGTGTCCTTATAAATTTGAGGAGTGTACATGATTAAAGACAACCTTGGCTGACTTTTTTTTTTTTGTACCAGTTACGAATCATCAGGCATAGATGTTCGGAATCATCTAAGTTACAGGTATCGGCTTGATCATTCTTAATGCATAAAATTACTCTTTAATAAATTTAACCAGATATTTCAAACATATATTTTCTCTCATATTAGAGGCCTTTCTGCCTATAAATATCAGGACTCTACATGATTAAGGACAACCTTGGCTGCCTGGCTCTTTAGATACCACTTTCGAATCATCAGGCCTGGATGTTCGGAATCAACTAAGTTACAGGTATCTGCTTGATCATTCTTAAAGCATAAAATTACTCTTAAATAAATTTAACCAGATATTTCTGACATTTACTTTCTCTCCAATTAGGATCCTTTCTGCCTATAAATATCACGACTCTACATGATTAAGGACAACTTGGCTGCCAGGCTTTATAGAAACCAGTTTCGAATCATCAGGCATGGATGTTCGGAATAAACTAAATTACAGGTGTCTGCTTGGTCATTCTTAAAGCATAAAATTACTCTTAAATAAATTTAATTAGATATTTCTAGCATTTACTTTCTCTCCAATTAGGGTCTTTTCTGCCTATAAATATCGGGACTACACATAATTATGGACAACCTTGGGTGCCTGGCTTTTTAGAAACAGGTTTCGAATCACCAGGCCTCGATGCTCGGAATCAACTAAGTTACAGGTATCCGCTTGGTTTTGTTAATGCTTAAAATAACTGTTTGAAAAATTTGAGATAATTCTAACATTTTTTTTTCTCCAATTAGTGTCCTTTCTACCACTAAATATGGGACTGTACATGATTAACAACAACCTTGGGTGCCTGGCTTTATAGATACCAGTTTCGAATCACCAGGCCTGGATGTTCGGAATCAACTGAATTAGTTATCCGCTTGGTCTTGTTAATGCTTAAAATAACTGTTTGAAAATTTTGAGAATTCTAACATTTATTTTCTCTCCAATTAGGGTCTTTTCTGCTTATAAATATCAGGACTACACATGATTATGGACAACCTTGGGTGCCTGGCTTTTTAGATACCAGTTTCGAATCATCAGGCATGGATGTTCGGAATCAACTAAGTTACAGGTATCCACTTGGTCTTGTTAATGTTTAAAATAACTGTTTGAAAAACTTGAGAATTCTAACATTTATTTTCTCTCCAATTAGGGTCTTTTCTGCTTATAAGTATCAGGACTACACATGATTATGGACAACCTTGGGTGCCTGGCTTTTTAGAAACTGGTTTCGAATCACCAGGCCTGGATGTTCGGAATCAACTAAGTTACAGGTATCCGCTTGGTCTTGTTAATGCTTAAAATAACTGTTTGAAAATTTTGAGAATTCTAACATTTATTTTCTCTCCAATTAGAGGCCTTTCTGTCTATAAATATCAGGACTCTACATGATTAAGGAAAACTTTGGCTGCCTGGCTTTTTAGAAACCAGTTTCGAATCATCAGGCATGGATGTTCGGAATCAACTAAGTTACAGGTATCTGCTTGATCATTCTTAAAGCATAAAATTACTCTTAATTAAATTTAACCAGATATTTCTGACATTTACTTTCTCTCCAATTAGGATCCT
The DNA here is from genome assembly GCA_963930645.1 of Salticus scenicus. Classification (NCBI taxonomy): domain Eukaryota; kingdom Metazoa; phylum Arthropoda; class Arachnida; order Araneae; family Salticidae; genus Salticus; species Salticus scenicus. The sequence continues at coordinate 6,328,273 of CAWVNO010000061.1, read as the reverse complement.
TTCTGCCTATAAATATCACGATTCTACATGATTAAGGACAACTTGGCTGCCAGGCTCTTTAGAAACCAGTTTCGAATCATCAGACATGGATGTTCGGAATCAACTAAGTTATTCGCTTGATCTTGTTAATGCTTAAAATAACTGTTTGAAAAATTTGAGATAATTCTAATATTTTTTTTCTCCAATTAGTGTCCTTTCTACCACTAAATATGGGACTGTACATGATTAAGAACAACCTGGGTGCCTGGCTTTATAGAAACCAGTTTCGAATCATCAGGCATGGATGTTCGGAATCAACTAAGTTACAGGTATCCACTTGGTCTTGTTAATGTTTAAAATAACTGTTTGAAAAACTTGAGAATTCTAACATTTATTTTCTCTCCAATTAGGGTCTTTTCTGCTTATAAATATCAGGACTACACATGATTATGGACAACCTTGGGTGCCTGGCTTTTTAGATACCAGTTTCGAATCATCAGGCATGGATGTTCGGAATCAACTAAGTTACAGGTATCCACTTGGTCTTGTTAATGTTTAAAATAACTGTTTGAAAAACTTGAGAATTCTAACATTTATTTTCTCTCCAATTAGGGTCTTTTCTGCTTATAAGTATCAGGACTACACATGATTATGGACAACCTTGGGTGCCTGGCTTTTTAGAAACTGGTTTCAAATCACCAGGCCTGGATGTTCGGAATCAACTAAGTTACAGGTATCCGCTTGGTCTTGTTAATGCTTAAAATAACTGTTTGAAAATTTTGAGAATTCTAACATTTATTTTCTCTCCAATTAGAGGCCTTTCTGCCTATAAATATCAGGACTCTACATGATTAAGGAAAACTTTGGCTGCCTGGCTTTTTAGAAACCAGTTTCGAATCATCAGGCATGGATGTTCGGAATCAACTAAGTTACAGGTATCTGCTTGATCATTCTTAAAGCATAAAATTACTCTTAAATAAATTTAACCAGATATTTCTGACATTTACTTTCTCTCCAATTAGGATCCTTTCTGCCTATAAATATCACGATTCTACATGATTAAGGACAACTTGGCTGCCTGGCTTTTTAGATACCAGTTTCGAATCATCAGGCAAGGATGTTCGGAATCAACTAAGTTACAGGTATCCACTTGGTCTTGTTAATGTTTAAAATAACTGTTTGAAAAACTTGAGAATTCTAACATTTATTTTCTCTCCAATTAGGGTCTTTTCTGCTTATAAGTATCAGGACTACACATGATTATGGACAACCTTGGGTGCCTGGCTTTTTAGAAACTGGTTTCGAATCACCAGGCCTGGATGTTCGGAATCAACTAAGTTACAGGTATCCGCTTGGTCTTGTTAATGCTTAAAATAACTGTTTGAAAAATTTGAGAATTCTAACATTTATTTTCTCTCCAGTTAGAGGCCTTTCTGCCTATAAATATCAGGACTCTACATGACTAAGGAAAACTTTGGCTGCCTGGCTTTTTAGAAACCAGTTTCGAATCATCAGGCATGGATGTTCGGAATAAACTAAGTTACAGGTATCTGCTTGATCATTCTTAAAGCATAAAATTACTCTTAAATAAATTTAATTGGATATTTCTAACATTTACTTTCTCTCCAATTAGGATCCTTTCTGCCTATAAATATCACGATTCTACATGATTAAGGACAACTTGGCTGCCTGGCTTTTTAGATACCAGTTTCGAATCATCAGGCAAGGATGTTCGGAATCAACTAAGTTACAGGTATCCACTTGGTCTTGTTAATGTTTAAAATAACTGTTTGAAAAACTTGAGAACTCTAACATTTATTTTCTCTCCAATTAGGGTCTTTTCTGCTTATAAGTATCAGGACTACACATGATTATGGACAACCTTGGGTGCCTGGCTTTTTAGATACCAGTTTCGAATCATCAGGCATGGATGTTCGGAATCAACTAAGTTACAGGTATCCACTTGGTCTTGTTAATGTTTAAAATAACTGTTTGAAAAACTTGAGAATTCTAACATTTATTTTCTCTCCAATTAGGGTCTTTTCTGCTTATAAGTATCAGGACTACACATGATTATGGACAACCTTGGGTGCCTGGCTTTTTAGAAACTGGTTTCGAATCACCAGGCCTGGATGTTCGGAATCAACTAAGTTACAGGTATCCGCTTGGTCTTGTTAATGCTTAAAATAACTGTTTGAAAAATTTGAGAATTCTAACATTTATTTTCTCTCCAGTTAGAGGCCTTTCTGCCTATAAATATCAGGACTCTACATGACTAAGGAAAACTTTGGCTGCCTGGCTTTTTAGAAACCAGTTTCGAATCATCAGGCATGGATGTTCGGAATAAACTAAGTTACAGGTATCTGCTTGATCATTCTTAAAGCATAAAATTACTCTTAAATAAATTTAATTGGATATTTCTAACATTTACTTTCTCTCCAATTAGGATCCTTTCTGCCTATAAATATCACGATTCTACATGATTAAGGACAACTTGGCTGCCTGGCTTTTTAGATACCAGTTTCGAATCATCAGGCAAGGATGTTCGGAATCAACTAAGTTACAGGTATCCACTTGGTCTTGTTAATGTTTAAAATAACTGTTTGAAAAACTTGAGAACTCTAACATTTATTTTCTCTCCAATTAGGGTCTTTTCTGCTTATAAGTATCAGGACTACACATGATTATGGACAACCTTGGGTGCCTGGCTTTTTAGATACCAGTTTCGAATCATCAGGCATGGATGTTCGGAATCAACTAAGTTACAGGTATCCACTTGGTCTTGTTAATGTTTAAAATAACTGTTTGAAAAACTTGAGAATTCTAACATTTATTTTCTCTCCAATTAGGGTCTTTTCTGCTTATAAGTATCAGGACTACACATGATTATGGACAACCTTAGGTGCCTGGCTTTTTAGAAACTGGTTTCGAATCACCAGGCCTGGATGTTCGGAATCAACTAAGTTACAGGTATCCGCTTGGTCTTGTTAATGTTTAAAATAACTGTTTGAAAAACTTGAGAATTCTAACATTTATTTTCTCTCCAATTAGGGTCTTTTCTGCTTATAAGTATCAGGACTACACATGATTATGGACAACCTTGGGTGCCTGGCTTTTTAGAAACTGGTTTCGAATCACCAGGCCTGGATGTTCGGAATCAACTAAGTTACAGGTATCCGCTTGGTCTTGTTAATGCTTAAAATAACTGTTTGAAAAATTTGAGAATTCTAACATTTATTTTCTCTCCAGTTAGAGGCCTTTCTGCCTATAAATATCAGGACTCTACATGACTAAGGAAAACTTTGGCTGCCTGGCTTTTTAGAAACCAGTTTCGAATCATCAGGCATGGATGTTCGGAATAAACTAAGTTACAGGTATCTGCTTGATCATTCTTAAAGCATAAAATTACTCTTAAATAAATTTAATTGGATATTTCTAACATTTATTTTCTCTCCAATTAGGGTCTTTTCTGCTTATAAATATCAGGGCTACACATGATTATGGACAACCTTGGGTGCCTGGCTTTTTAGAAACAGGTTTCGAATCACCAGGCCTGGATGTTCGGAATCAACTAAGTTACAGTTATTCGCTTGATCTTGTTAATGCTTAAAATAACTGTTTGAAAAATTTGAGATAATTCTAACATTTTTTTTCTCCAATTAGTGTCCTTTCTACCACTAAATATGGGACTGTACATGATTAAGAACAACCTGGGTGCCTGGCTTTATAGAAACCAGTTTCGAATCATCAGGCATGGATGTTCGGAATCAACTAAGTTACAGGTATCCACTTGGTCTTGTTAATGTTTAAAATAACTGTTTGAAAAACTTGAGAACTCTAACATTTATTTTCTCTCCAATTAGGGTCTTTTCTGCTTATAAGTATCAGGACTACACATGATTATGGACAACCTTGGGTGCCTGGCTTTTTAGATACCAGTTTCGAATCATCAGGCATGGATGTTCGGAATCAACTAAGTTACAGGTATCCACTTGGTCTTGTTAATGTTTAAAATAACTGTTTGAAAAACTTGAGAATTCTAACATTTATTTTCTCTCCAATTAGGGTCTTTTCTGCTTATAAGTATCAGGACTACACATGATTATGGACAACCTTAGGTGCCTGGCTTTTTAGAAACTGGTTTCGAATCACCAGGCCTGGATGTTCGGAATCAACTAAGTTACAGGTATCCGCTTGGTCTTGTTAATGTTTAAAATAACTGTTTGAAAAACTTGAGAATTCTAACATTTATTTTCTCTCCAATTAGGGTCTTTTCTGCTTATAAGTATCAGGACTACACATGATTATGGACAACCTTGGGTGCCTGGCTTTTTAGAAACTGGTTTCGAATCACCAGGCCTGGATGTTCGGAATCAACTAAGTTACAGGTATCCGCTTGGTCTTGTTAATGCTTAAAATAACTGTTTGAAAATTTTGAGAATTCTAACATTTATTTTCTCTCCAATTAGAGGCCTTTCTGTCTATAAATATCAGGACTCTACATGATTAAGGAAAACTTTGGCTGCCTGGCTTTTTAGAAACCAGTTTCGAATCATCAGGCATGGATGTTCGGAATCAACTAAGTTACAGGTATCTGCTTGATCATTCTTAAAGCATAAAATTACTCTTAAATAAATTTAACCAGATATTTCTGACATTTACTTTCTCTCCAATTAGGATCCTTTCTGCCTATAAATATCACGATTCTACATGATTAAGGACAACTTGGCTGCCAGGCTCTTTAGAAACCAGTTTCGAATCATCAGACATGGATGTTCGGAATCAACTAAGTTATTCGCTTGATCTTGTTAATGCTTAAAATAACTGTTTGAAAAATTTGAGATAATTCTAACATTTTTTTTCTCCAATTAGTGTCCTTTCTACCACTGAATATGGGACTGTACATGATTAAGAACAACCTGGGTGCCTGGCTTTATAGAAACCAGTTTCGAATCATCAGGCATGGATGTTCGGAATCAACTAAGTTACAGGTATCCACTTGGTCTTGTTAATGTTTAAAATAACTGTTTGAAAAACTTGAGAATTCTAACATTTATTTTCTCTCCAATTAGGGTCTTTTCTGCTTATAAATATCAGGACTACACATGATTATGGACAACCTTGGGTGCCTGGCTTTTTAGATACCAGTTTCGAATCATCAGGCATGGATGTTCGGAATCAACTAAGTTACAGGTATCCACTTGGTCTTGTTAATGTTTAAAATAACTGTTTGAAAATTTTGAGAATTCTAACATTTATTTTCTCTCCAATTAGAGGCCTTTCTGCCTATAAATATCAGGACTCTACATGATTAAGGAAAACTTTGGCTGCCTGGCTTTTTAGAAACCAGTTTCGAATCATCAGGCATGGATGTTCGGAATCAACTAAGTTACAGGTATCTGCTTGATCATTCTTAAAGCATAAAATTACTCTTAAATAAATTTAACCAGATATTTCTGACATTTACTTTCTCTCCAATTAGGATCCTTTCTGCCTATAAATATCACGATTCTACATGATTAAGGACAACTTGGCTGCCTGGCTTTTTAGATACCAGTTTCGAATCATCAGGCAAGGATGTTCGGAATCAACTAAGTTACAGGTATCCACTTGGTCTTGTTAATGTTTAAAATAACTGTTTGAAAAACTTGAGAATTCTAACATTTATTTTCTCTCCAATTAGGGTCTTTTCTGCTTATAAGTATCAGGACTACACATGATTATGGACAACCTTGGGTGCCTGGCTTTTTAGAAACTGGTTTCGAATCACCAGGCCTGGATGTTCGGAATCAACTAAGTTACAGGTATCCGCTTGGTCTTGTTAATGCTTAAAATAACTGTTTGAAAAATTTGAGAATTCTAACATTTATTTTCTCTCCAGTTAGAGGCCTTTCTGCCTATAAATATCAGGACTCTACATGACTAAGGAAAACTTTGGCTGCCTGGCTTTTTAGAAACCAGTTTCGAATCATCAGGCATGGATGTTCGGAATAAACTAAGTTACAGGTATCTGCTTGATCATTCTTAAAGCATAAAATTACTCTTAAATAAATTTAATTGGATATTTCTAACATTTACTTTCTCTCCAATTAGGATCCTTTCTGCCTATAAATATCACGATTCTACATGATTAAGGACAACTTGGCTGCCTGGCTTTTTAGATACCAGTTTCGAATCATCAGGCAAGGATGTTCGGAATCAACTAAGTTACAGGTATCCACTTGGTCTTGTTAATGTTTAAAATAACTGTTTGAAAAACTTGAGAATTCTAACATTTATTTTCTCTCCAATTAGGGTCTTTTCTGCTTATAAGTATCAGGACTACACATGATTATGGACAACCTTGGGTGCCTGGCTTTTTAGAAACTGGTTTCGAATCACCAGGCCTGGATGTTCGGAATCAACTAAGTTACAGGTATCCGCTTGGTCTTGTTAATGCTTAAAATAACTGTTTGAAAAATTTGAGAATTCTAACATTTATTTTCTCTCCAGTTAGAGGCCTTTCTGCCTATAAATATCAGGACTCTACATGACTAAGGAAAACTTTGGCTGCCTGGCTTTTTAGAAACCAGTTTCGAATCATCAGGCATGGATGTTCGGAATAAACTAAGTTACAGGTATCTGCTTGATCATTCTTAAAGCATAAAATTACTCTTAAATAAATTTAATTGGATATTTCTAACATTTATTTTCTCTCCAATTAGGGTCTTTTCTGCTTATAAATATCAGGGCTACACATGATTATGGACAACCTTGGGTGCCTGGCTTTTTAGAAACAGGTTTCGAATCACCAGGCCTGGATGTTCGGAATCAACTAAGTTACAGTTATTCGCTTGATCTTGTTAATGCTTAAAATAACTGTTTGAAAAATTTGAGATAATTCTAACATTTTTTTTCTCCAATTAGTGTCCTTTCTACCACTAAATATGGGACTGTACATGATTAAGAACAACCTGGGTGCCTGGCTTTATAGAAACCAGTTTCGAATCATCAGGCATGGATGTTCGGAATCAACTAAGTTACAGGTATCCACTTGGTCTTGTTAATGTTTAAAATAACTGTTTGAAAAACTTGAGAACTCTAACATTTATTTTCTCTCCAATTAGGGTCTTTTCTGCTTATAAGTATCAGGACTACACATGATTATGGACAACCTTAGGTGCCTGGCTTTTTAGAAACTGGTTTCGAATCACTAGGCCTGGATGTTCGGAATCAACTAAGTTACAGGTATCCGCTTGGTCTTGTTAATGTTTAAAATAACTGTTTGAAAAACTTGAGAATTCTAACATTTATTTTCTCTCCAATTAGGGTCTTTTCTGCTTATAAGTATCAGGACAACACATGATTATGGACAACCTTGGGTGCCTGGCTTTTTAGAAACTGGTTTCGAATCACCAGGCCTGGATGTTCGGAATCAACTAAGTTACAGGTATCCGCTTGGTCTTGTTAATGCTTAAAATAACTGTTTGAAAAATTTGAGAATTCTAACATTTATTTTCTCTCCAGTTAGAGGCCTTTCTGCCTATAAATATCAGGACTCTACATGACTAAGGAAAACTTTGGCTGCCTGGCTTTTTAGAAACCAGTTTCGAATCATCAGGCATGGATGTTCGGAATAAACTAAGTTACAGGTATCTGCTTGATCATTCTTAAAGCATAAAATTACTCTTAAATAAATTTAATTGGATATTTCTAACATTTATTTTCTCTCCAATTAGGGTCTTTTCTGCTTATAAATATCAGGGCTACACATGATTATGGACAACCTTGGGTGCCTGGCTTTTTAGAAACAGGTTTCGAATCACCAGGCCTGGATGTTCGGAATCAACTAAGTTACAGTTATTCGCTTGATCTTGTTAATGCTTAAAATAACTGTTTGAAAAATTTGAGATAATTCTAACATTTTTTTTCTCCAATTAGTGTCCTTTCTACCACTAAATATGGGACTGTACATGATTAAGAACAACCTGGGTGCCTGGCTTTATAGAAACCAGTTTCGAATCATCAGGCATGGATGTTCGGAATCAACTAAGTTACAGGTATCCACTTGGTCTTGTTAATGTTTAAAATAACTGTTTGAAAAACTTGAGAACTCTAACATTTATTTTCTCTCCAATTAGGGTCTTTTCTGCTTATAAGTATCAGGACTACACATGATTATGGACAACCTTGGGTGCCTGGCTTTTTAGATACCAGTTTCGAATCATCAGGCATGGATGTTCGGAATCAACTAAGTTACAGGTATCCACTTGGTCTTGTTAATGTTTAAAATAACTGTTTGAAAAACTTGAGAATTCTAACATTTATTTTCTCTCCAATTAGGGTCTTTTCTGCTTATAAGTATCAGGACTACACATGATTATGGACAACCTTAGGTGCCTGGCTTTTTAGAAACTGGTTTCGAATCACCAGGCCTGGATGTTCGGAATCAACTAAGTTACAGGTATCCGCTTGGTCTTGTTAATGTTTAAAATAACTGTTTGAAAAACTTGAGAATTCTAACATTTATTTTCTCTCCAATTAGGGTCTTTTCTGCTTATAAGTATCAGGACTACACATGATTATGGACAACCTTGGGTGCCTGGCTTTTTAGAAACTGGTTTCGAATCACCAGGCCTGGATGTTCGGAATCAACTAAGTTACAGGTATCCGCTTGGTCTTGTTAATGCTTAAAATAACTGTTTGAAAATTTTGAGAATTCTAACATTTATTTTCTCTCCAATTAGAGGCCTTTCTGTCTATAAATATCAGGACTCTACATGATTAAGGAAAACTTTGGCTGCCTGGCTTTTTAGAAACCAGTTTCGAATCATCAGGCATGGATGTTCGGAATCAACTAAGTTACAGGTATCTGCTTGATCATTCTTAAAGCATAAAATTACTCTTAAATAAATTTAACCAGATATTTCTGACATTTACTTTCTCTCCAATTAGGATCCTTTCTGCCTATAAATATCACGATTCTACATGATTAAGGACAACTTGGCTGCCAGGCTCTTTAGAAACCAGTTTCGAATCATCAGACATGGATGTTCGGAATCAACTAAGTTATTCGCTTGATCTTGTTAATGCTTAAAATAACTGTTTGAAAAATTTGAGATAATTCTAACATTTTTTTTCTCCAATTAGTGTCCTTTCTACCACTGAATATGGGACTGTACATGATTAAGAACAACCTGGGTGCCTGGCTTTATAGAAACCAGTTTCGAATCATCAGGCATGGATGTTCGGAATCAACTAAGTTACAGGTATCCACTTGGTCTTGTTAATGTTTAAAATAACTGTTTGAAAAACTTGAGAATTCTAACATTTATTTTCTCTCCAATTAGGGTCTTTTCTGCTTATAAATATCAGGACTACACATGATTATGGACAACCTTGGGTGCCTGGCTTTTTAGATACCAGTTTCGAATCATCAGGCATGGATGTTCGGAATCAACTAAGTTACAGGTATCCACTTGGTCTTGTTAATGTTTAAAATAACTGTTTGAAAAACTTGAGAATTCTAACATTTATTTTCTCTCCAATTAGGGTCTTTTCTGCTTATAAGTATCAGGACTACACATGATTATGGACAACCTTGGGTGCCTGGCTTTTTAGAAACTGGTTTCGAATCACCAGGCCTGGATGTTCGGAATCAACTAAGTTACAGGTATCCGCTTGGTCTTGTTAATGCTTAAAATAACTGTTTGAAAATTTTGAGAATTCTAACATTTATTTTCTCTCCAATTAGAGGCCTTTCTGCCTATAAATATCAGGACTCTACATGATTAAGGAAAACTTTGGCTGCCTGGCTTTTTAGAAACCAGTTTCGAATCATCAGGCATGGATGTTCGGAATCAACTAAGTTACAGGTATCTGCTTGATCATTCTTAAAGCATAAAATTACTCTTAAATAAATTTAACCAGATATTTCTGACATTTACTTTCTCTCCAATTAGGATCCTTTCTGCCTATAAATATCACGATTCTACATGATTAAGGACAACTTGGCTGCCTGGCTTTTTAGATACCAGTTTCGAATCATCAGGCATGGATGTTCGGAATCAACTAAGTTACAGGTATCTGCTTTGTCATTCTTAATGCATAAAATTACTCTTAAATAAATTTAATTAGATATTTCTGGCATTTTTCTCCCCAATTAGGGTCTTTTCTGCCTATAAATATACGACTACACATTATGGACAATCTTGGGTGCCTGGCCTTTTAGAAACAGGTTTCGAATCACCAGGCCTGGATGTTCAGAATCAACTAAGTTACAGTTATCCGCTTGATCTTGTTAATGCTTAAAATAACTGTTTGAAAAATTTGAGATAATTCTAACATTTTTTTTCTCCAATTAGTGTCCTTTCTACCACTAAATATGGGACTGTACATGATTAAGAACAACCTGGGTGCCTGGCTTTATAGAAACCAGTTTCGAATCATCAGGCATGGATGTTCGGAATCAACTAAGTTACAGGTATCTGCTTGATCATTCTTAAAGCATAAAATTACTCTTAAATAAATTTAACCAGATATTTCTGACATTTACTTTCTCTCCAATTAGGATCCTTTCTGCCTATAAATATCACGATTCTACATGATTAAGGACAACTTGGCTGCCAGGCTCTTTAGAAACCAGTTTCGAATCATCAGACATGGATGTTCGGAATCAACTAAGTTATTCGCTTGATCTTGTTAATGCTTAAAATAACTGTTTGAAAAATTTGAGATAATTCTAACATTTTTTTTCTCCAATTAGTGTCCTTTCTACCACTAAATATGGGACTGTACATGATTAAGAACAACCTGGGTGCCTGGCTTTATAGAAACCAGTTTCGAATAATCAGGCATGGATGTTCGGAATCAACTAAGTTACAGGTATCCACTTGGTCTTGTTAATGTTTAAAATAACTGTTTGAAAAACTTGAGAATTCTAACATTTATTTTCTCTCCAATTAGGGTCTTTTCTGCTTATAAATATCAGGACTACACATGATTATGGACAACCTTGGGTGCCTGGCTTTTTAGATACCAGTTTCGAATCATCAGGCATGGATGTTCGGAATCAACTAAGTTACAGGTATCCACTTGGTCTTGTTAATGTTTAAAATAACTGTTTGAAAAACTTGAGAATTCTAACATTTATTTTCTCTCCAATTAGGGTCTTTTCTGCTTATAAGTATCAGGACTACACATGATTATGGACAACCTTGGGTGCCTGGCTTTTTAGAAACTGGTTTCGAATCACCAGGCCTGGATGTTCGGAATCAACTAAGTTACAGGTATCCGCTTGGTCTTGTTAATGCTTAAAATAACTGTTTGAAAATTTTGAGAATTCTAACATTTATTTTCTCTCCAATTAGAGGCCTTTCTGCCTATAAATATCAGGACTCTACATGATTAAGGAAAACTTTGGCTGCCTGGCTTTTTAGAAACCAGTTTCGAATCATCAGGCATGGATGTTCGGAATCAACTAAGTTACAGGTATCTGCTTGATCATTCTTAAAGCATAAAATTACTCTTAAATAAATTTAACCAGATATTTCTGACATTTACTTTCTCTCCAATTAGGATCCTTTCTGCCTATAAATATCACGATTCTACATGATTAAGGACAACTTGGCTGCCTGGCTTTTTAGATACCAGTTTCGAATCATCAGGCATGGATGTTCGGAATCAACTAAGTTACAGGTATCTGCTTTGTCATTCTTAATGCATAAAATTACTCTTAAATAAATTTAATTAGATATTTCTGGCATTTTTCTCCCCAATTAGGGTCTTTTCTGCCTATAAATATACGACTACACATTATGGACAATCTTGGGTGCCTGGCCTTTTAGAAACAGGTTTCGAATCACCAGGCCTGGATGTTCAGAATCAACTAAGTTACAGTTATCCGCTTGATCTTGTTAATGCTTAAAATAACCGTTCGAAAAATTTGAGATAATTCTAATATTTTTCTTTCTCCAATTAGTGTCCTTTCTACCACTAAATATGGGACTGTACATGATTAAGAACAACCTTGGGTGCCTGGCTTTTTAGATACCAGTTTCGAATCATCAGGCATGGATGTTCGGAATCAACTAAGTTACAGGTATCTGCTTGATCATTCTTCAAGCATAAAATTACTCTTAAATAAATCTAACGAGATATTTCTGACATTTACTTTCTCTCCAATTAGTGTCCTTTCTACCTCTGAATATGGGACTCTACATGATTAAGGACAACCTTGGCTGCCTGGCTCTTTAGATACCACTTTCGAATCATCAGGCCTGGACGTTCGGAATCAATTAAGTTACAGGTATCTGCTTGATAATTCTTAATGCATAAAATTACTCTTTAATAAATTTAAGCAGGTATTTCTAACAACATCTCTGCTTTTCCAAATTAGTTGCCTTCTGACCGTCAAATTACTGAATCAAGTTTTCTGAGTTAATAATCCTGCATTCTATTAATGGAGATCAAACATCGAATTTGGATTTTAAAGTATCCTTTTGCTGAAATATAAATCCTTTATAATTTAATGTACAGGAATGCCTTTATTCTATACAGTTTTACTTCTTTTCTGCAGGACTAAATGGAGTTAACGTTATGAGTTTGATGTAATTTAATTGATAGTATATACAGGGCGTTTCGTAAGTCTATAGACATTACACAAATCCATAACTATTGAATGAATTGATTGAATTGAACGCGGTGTGCGATAAAGAATCATTCTCGTGAAGGTGGACTTACTTGTTTGGTAATAATGGGACAAATAGCGTAATTTTTTTTTCTTTACTGAAATAAATCCCCCTTCACGAGAATTTTTTCGCAAGCCGCGTTGAGTTCTATTAAATCATTCAATAGTGATGAATTTTTGAAATGTCTGCAGACGTATGCGAGACCCTTATTTCGGTTCTTGAAATTAGTGTATTCCGTAACATGCAACAGTTAAACTTGACCTTATTTGTAAACTGTAACAAAGTATTAATTACATATGGTATAGGAAAATAGAAAATATATAAAGTTGCTAAAATATTTTGTAAAGTTATTTGATGTTTGTTAATTACTTTAAATTGTATTGAAATTAAGTGTGATTTAAAAAAAAATCGGAGTTTAAAATTTATTGCTTTGTGGTACAGAATAAATTTTGCCTGGGTTTATATCACTGTATAAAAGCTTTCATGGGTTTCGAACTTGGTTGCTTTTTTCACGGGTTTCGAACTTGGTTGCCTTTTTTTCACGGGTTTCGAACTTGGTTGCTTTTTTTCACGGGTTTCGAACTTGGTTGCTTTTTTTCACGGGTTTCGAACTTGGTTGCTTTTTTTCACGGGTTTCGAACTTGGTTGCTTTTTTTCACGGGTTTCGAACTTGGTTGCTTTTTTTCACGGGTTTCGAACTTGGTGGAATAATGTCCGTAATTAAAGCAAAATGTAAATCTATTATAAGGAATGTATTTATTTTTTCCTTTTTTAATTTTTGACTTTCTACTTAAAAATTGTTTGAAAATTTTATATTATATAAAATTACAATTCAGTAAATGATTTTGTCAAACTTTTTCAATTTGCAGGCAATGAATGTGTTTATAAAAGGAACACTTTTAAGTTATTAAAGGCTGTTGGTTGTAGCGCAAGTTATGTGTTACGACATCAAATATAACACTTTAATAAAAATCCATTTCAAAATTACTTTAAATTTAATGAAATGCATTGGTTTGAGTTTTGTCAGATTACTTTTTTCATTAAATACAATGCTCAAGCGCTTTGTTTTTTTTTTTTGTTTTACAGGTGTTTAGCAGTCGAGAAGGAGTCTATAACCAGGAAAATGGAAATCGCAAGAAATTTTCCCCATGAATCCAAAACTCTTAACTTCTCACAAGGAAACATTCAAAAAGTGTCATCATCAAAAAGTATTGAAAAAAATGTGATTCTACTCTTCATAAAACACCAGAAAATGAGAAATATCGGCTGAAATTAATTACAGCGACCACAAAAAATTATCAAATTAAGCATATTTGGCGATTTAGCGCTGTTAGGCGATACGTTTGCTGGCACCGAGATTGCCGCGTACGAACAGAACCGTGTTTTGCTTTTCCACCAAGTACTAAAATCGAATGGCCTAGCAGTGTGAAATCGCCAAAGATGCTTAATTTTGATATTTTTTTGTGGTCACTGTAATTAATTTCAACCGATAATTTTTTCATTTTCTGGTTTTTTATGAAGCGTAGAATCACATATTTCTTTCAATTCTTTTTGAAGATGACACCTTTTTGAATGTTTCCTTGTCAGTATTTCTACAGAAGTGTGAAAATGCTTTTAATCACAAATAACTATTAAGACTCAATTTTTCACTCTTAATTTTTAAATATTGCTTGATACTTAATTCAAATGTAATAGGTTTGAATTGTAAGCATTTTACTCAAATTTATACCTAAAATCGGGCATAAATTATTCAAATTAATGGTTTAAAATGTAATCTGTAAAAATACCACTTTCCTTGTTAAATATTTTTAGTAAAGCTTTGCATTGCAATATTTTACGACTTTTAAAAATAGTAATTTCTATTATTCAAGATAAAAACATATCTTGATTTAAATGATTTTAAAGAAACTCAAATTTTGATTATACGTGTTTTTAAAGAATTTTTGTTTTAAATATAAATGTAATTTAACCTAATACAACCACATATCTAATTTAATTTCCTTTTCAATAGAATTGAAGTTGACATCTATTGAGGCAACCAAAGTTTTTTTAATCTGCCCTGGTTTCCTCTTACTGCTGGTCCAGTACGGACTGTTGCTCCATGGAACTACAGTAAAGCTCAACTAAATTTAAGCCCAGGAAAGCCTCAACCATTGCACTGGAAGTGTCTCCGTGGTGACCCAGTGATGCTCGGCTATAATTCTGAAATCACGTTTTCAGATTGTTTAGTCTATATTAACTAACTGTAATGTTTTATTAATATATAGAATTCAACTGTTGCTGCACTTGTAACTAAAAATGACTTGAATATGTCCTGATTATGCCTTCATAGGCAGGGCGAAAAGCCTTGACATTATGGGGGAAAAAAATCTAATTTTTAATGATTTTAATTATTTTTTTATAATTTTTCTCAATTTGTGGTTCTTTACAATGTCACGCTTTTTTTAGATGCTCTATATGGGATAAGATTTCAATTTAAATAATTTTAAGTTTTACAATGAAAATTTTATTGTTAAACTCGTGCATTCACCCCACTTTAATATTTTTGGTGAATATTGAGGCAATAATTATGAAAACTTTGTTTGTGATAAAATTTACTTAATATGCTTTGTTTATGATAAAAATTTTAAGTGTTAGTAAAAAAAACTATAAGGGTGATTCCACGGAAAACTGGACAGTTATGTCCGGCACGTGACAGTTATAATTTCATTAAAAAAATTTTTAAAAATACAATAGAAAAATTTTGTGTTTTAAAAAAAAATCATAAGTTTATGATTTTCAAGACCAAAATGTTTTCAATTGTATTTTTTAATAAATATTTTTTAAATGAAATTATAGCTCTCACGTGCCGGACATAATTGTCCAGTTTTCCGTGGAATCGCCCATCAATTGATCAGTTCTTAATATGCTAGTGTTATTATCCTGACGCAAGATAAAGTCTGTCAAAATTGCGCATTTAAATTTTAAATGTATTTATTTATATTTTTTATACGGATAATTTTAAACTGAAATGCAATAACTGCAATACAAGAGATTTTACTTGGAAGAATTTTATGCGTAGTATTTTTGACCAAATTTTAATGGAATTTTGAATTTCACTGAATTTTTTAAACTACATTGTTTTTTAAAAATGCAACTTTGCTGCCAGAAATTCTTTTGATTATAGAAAAATACGTTTTTTCTACGTAATTTTTCTTTAATTTATGACTTATCTCAAATTACAGATAATTTCTGGCAGCAAAGTTGCATTTTTCTAAGTCTAAATTTCAAGAAATTTTGTAGTGCAGATCCTGTATTTACTATTGCAACATGACACTAATTTCTTAGAGCAAAATAATTGCGGAATAAAGCGTTTTCTTAATTAAAAATGTTGCAAAATATAGTGAAATTTTTTTATACAATATTTGAAGCATTTTTTTCCCCCACAAGTGAAAATAATCCACAAGAATCTAGAAAGATCTTTGGTAATTTTTAGTTTTAAAATACGTACCCATGTAATGGCGGCACCCCGGTTTGTACACACGAAAAATGAAAAGTTTTAGCTTTTAAGTAAAGTTTCTATGCATAACTCTAGGTTTGCAACAGAATGATTTTTTTATTGCAAATAGTTATTAAATGATTTTCTTTTTTAACACTTCACGTTAATATGTTTGAGGCTTCATATGTGCGTAACTTAGAATTTTTATGTTCATGAAATTTACTTCTACTGACTCTTCAATATCTAAGTAGTATTTTTTTAATAGCCAGTTTTTTTTCTTTTTTCTTTCTTTCTTTCTTTTTTTTTTTTTTTTTATAATTGCATTATTTCTTAAATTTTAACTTCCAAAGTTAACTCGGTTGACTTAGATTCATTTTTCAACAGAACTTAGTCTTCGTCGGCAGACGAGTTCTATGGTAACTTCACGAGTTTTGTGTGTTCTTGTTCTGTTATGTTTAATTTTAACACTAAGATTTTTTTTTATATTTTCTTTCCTGTCGATCTTTAACTTTCAGTTTTTTTTTTTTCTGCACTGTCAATGAAGACTAAGCAGTTGAATGTGATTAATAGTTTTTTTTTTTTTTTTTTTTTTTTTTAAATGTAAGAAAACGGAATTACTTCCATTTGTGTTTTTCAATATTTTCAGTAAGTAATAATAAATTTCTAATACGCTGGTGCCGCCATCCCAATGAAAATGTGTAATAAAGAGTTCATTCCCTTTAGCCGTGTTGAGTTTTTTAGCGTATCTGTTTAATAACTCATAAAATCAATACTAAGTGAAGTAGGAATGAAAGATATTGGTTTTTAAAATCTATGGATATTCAGTAATCGTATGTCCTAGGAAAAAATATCATATTTTTCGAAAATTTGTCACATTAGTCTCTTTTTTCAACTATTAAGTGACGGAAAAAGCCGTTTGCAACGGTTAAAGGGTTAAAACCTTTATGAATTTAAAAATTTCACTGAGTTTATCTACTTTGCAATAACTGTTTTCATACTGTGTTGAAATATAAACTATTGTGATTTGTAAAAGTGCAATAAATGACTTTTGTTGGAAGCATATGTTTACTTTATTTTTGATATTTTATTGGAATTTTTAATTTTTCTTTTTGTATTTTAAGAAATCTTTCAGTAGCTAAAGTTCTAATTTTTTTCATTTGGATTGTTTTGGTATGTTTCCAAATGAATTAATATTCAGATTTAAAAAAAATTTTTAAAGATCGGGGTTTTTTAACTATCGTATGTGGGAGAAGTGAATGATTTAGCTATTAAATGATTAATTTAAAGTTGAAACATGAGATTTTAAATTTTGTTCGAATTTGCATATGCAGTACTTTTGAAATATTTAAAGTTACACTAGGCAAAGTTATTTAACTAACACAAGTATTAAATCAAGCCACGTATTTGTATTGAAGTTTAGTGCAATAATTTGTGAAATATGAATTTCGGAATCTGAATTTTATGTATGATATGACATAAAATTAGATATATAATATCAGATAGCGTATTTTTGACGCTAGACTACATTCCATGTCAATACTTCCCCTCCGCCCTCCCTTCTTTAATAGCCGTTGATATGCAGAATATTCTCAAATATAAATATTGGAGAAAACCATGCTGTAAACGCCTTTAAATGGATTCTCAGATGCCACTTTATGAAATCTTTATTTTATATAGGGAGGATAAAATGAAGGCAAACGTAACTTACCGGAATAATAAAGCCACAACTTCATATTAAAATAGCTCTTAGATAGTAAGAAAAGGTCACGTGAAAATCTTTTATTGTTCAAACTATATCTGTAGTTCTGTATCAGTTTAAACTTCAGTATTTTAAACTCTTATAACATAATGTTTTTTTCATCAGTTTAGGTGTGGCGTAATTATTTTTCTACCAAATTTTTCCTATTCTCTTAATAGACGTGAACCATATTTATTGGATTAAATAGAATTTATTTCAATAGATTAAAAAAAAAAAAAAAAAAAATCATTTATACAAACACCCGGAACTTTATCGCAATGATTTCTAAAGTATCTAACAAAATCCTTAATGGTTAAACTAAAAATATTTCTGATAAACTATTACTAATTTATGAAATAGTTTATTAAAGAAATTTTTAACTTTCTATTCAAATTGTTTATCAAATTCATTCATGTTAATGTAATTTTCTGTTTCGAATGCTGTAATCTCGTAAATGAATTTTTAACTCTTGTCATTTGATTTCCCAGTTTAGGCAAGTTATGTATGGTTTAAAATATACTTGAAGAGGATAATGAAAGTAGCTTTTTTTTTTTTTTTTTTTTTTTTTTTTTTTTTTGGGGGGGGGGGTCCTTGGAATAAAATATGCATTTGGAAATATATAATTTTTTAAATTGCTCACTACTAAAAATTTTCCTCTATTTTGCATTTATTATAGCAATAAAAATTTTCAAACTCGTTTCGGTATTGTTCTGGAAATGTCTTAGCAAGTTTAATTTCTTTTAACGCCAAAAAAAAGTTTCATTAAACTGTAGCATTAAACTTTTTTTTTTAAAGGGAGAAAAAACTGAATTTTTAAATAGTAATATCCAA
The DNA here is from genome assembly GCA_963930645.1 of Salticus scenicus. Taxonomy (NCBI): domain Eukaryota; kingdom Metazoa; phylum Arthropoda; class Arachnida; order Araneae; family Salticidae; genus Salticus; species Salticus scenicus. The sequence goes on along the minus strand of CAWVNO010000061.1, from coordinate 6,309,579 downwards.
ATATGCTTAAGATATAATGTAAAATCAAGGAAAATGTTAACTAGCTAGCAAGGAGAATATTTTTAATGTATTCATAAACTTTTTAATTCGGTTTAAAGAAATTTCTATATACTATTATTATAATCCAGTTGAAGGATGCACAACTTTTCTAAACTAAGTCAGTCATTCAGAAGAAATGAATTTCCATTATCCACCTTAAACAATAGATAACTGCCTAATTAGCCTTGGTCTACAAAAGATGACCACAGAGGACAATTTATTTAGAATTTATTCTTAAACAGTCCTACTAAATAATAGGACACTTGGCGTTGGAATATGAAAACCCAAATAAACTACGTCAGAAACGCCAAAGAAAAATATTTGAGATTCATACAGCTGTTTCGGTAGCCTTAAGCGTACCGTCACCGAAACAGCTGTGTGCATCTCAAATATTTTTCTTTGGCGTTTCTGACGTAGTTTATTCGGGTTTTAATAAGTTCTACTAAATATAGTAAATACTGAGATTCTGAAACTAATTTGAATGGTCGTCCAGGCTTGTCATTTTTTACACAAAATTCGTAGAATTTAACAATAGTTTAAATTCAAAAAAGGAAAAAATTCGCAAATTCTTGAAAATAACCGATATTTGAGTTGTATAATTCCCGAGTTTTGTGACACGAGAAACATAAAACTAGCATAGATTAATATGTGCATGCTCAAAATGCGCTTTCTTTATGACAGTTTAGGAGACTCGGCCCTACTGAAGATTTGATATTAAAGCTTAAATTCCCATTTAATATGTATAACTTAATCTATACTAAGTTTATGAAAAAAATATATTGTTAATTCTTGTGGTTTTTGGACCAATGTTTCAGAGTTGATCTTTTTTATATTGAGTTCTCTTAGTTTTCATTTCCCCCCCCCCATCTTCTACAAAATGCTAGAACTTAAATGGATTTTGTAAAAAAGACAAGTATACGTACTTTTATTTTTCAATTTCTACATAGATATGCATTTCCTCCCCCCCCCCCCTCAAACTAATAAATTTCAAAATGCCTCCCTAATCCTTTTTAAATACATTCTATTAAATACTCAAAACTAGAAAGTCTTTTCTTAAATATCAATAGAAGTTTTAGCATTTTGAAATTCATGAAAAAAGCAAATTGAGAAAACGCAATGTAAAAAAAAAAAATCTAATCTGTAAAAAACAACCACAAGAAAGGGTGCCTTAATATAAAATTTATTGAACAAAACTAATATGATTCAATCCATACATATAAAATGAAAATGTTTTACACAAATTTGTCAATTGTGCCAGTTTCCGTAACTGAAAATTTTTAGCTTAACTTGCAGAACATTAGATTTTCTAACGACTATACATGAAATAAGGGAGCTTCTCTCTCACCGATTCCCCAAAATAAAGGCCGCACTTGGATATTTTCAATTTCTTTCTGCAATCACCAATTTTATTGTTTTAAGAGTAAATATTCAAACAGATCTTATTACGTTGTGTTCCCCGTGCAATTAGGATTGAGCCAAGTATTAAAAACAAGATGCAATTGTTCGGAAAACTGTAATTTTAGAAAGTATTTCAAATATGGCAAGAATAAGGCAATTAACGATAACACAAATATTCGAGTGAAAATCAAAAAAATATTTTAGTACATGGAATGTTAGAATTATTAAATGTTAACGAAATATTAGCGAGCTGGTTTTTAGCAAGATATAAAATTTTTTTTCGCTGTTTAAACTGTAAATTTTTCTCTAGGGGAGCACGTTGCTAATCCAATAGAGATGAGCGCAAGTTAAAAAAAAAAAATCAGTGCTTAAAAAATCCTGTATTACATTTAGAAGATAGAAGGGATTCAGGAAAAGTGTTCAGTAACACAATTTCTTTAAATACAGTGCAACAACCACTAAACAAAGAAAGTTTAAGTGCCAGAAAATATGAAAAAAAATCCATTAACAAAAAGAATTAGGAAAGAAAGACTTCAGACGTCAAAAAAAAAAAAAAAAAAAAAAAAAATTAATAATGATCAGTTAATTATTGGGCTGTAGTGGTTCATCACTGATGAGATTAAATTTAACTTATTTCGAGCTGACCGAAAACAAACGGGTCTGATCGACGAAAAGGCGAGCGAGTTGATTAAAATCGCACTTTAAAACAGTGTCGCATTCTCCTACATTATGGTAGGAAAGAGCAAAATTTTTAAATGAATCGTGAAAACTTTCTTTTCAAGGGATTAACTAACCCGAAATAAAACTTGGCCATTAAAAAAACTTGATGAATAACCGAATGTTTTAGAGTTATTTCAGATTTTTCCAGAATCAGTATTTAGAGATGATCATGCACTTAAGAGGGTTGGGATTCGAAATTTGTAGCTTACAACTTTGCATGAACTAGAAAAAATTATTTGATATATGGCACGGTGAAATTTCTGAGTTCCACGCTAAAAAAATGTAAAATATTATGCCATTGCACATTAAAGCAGTAATTCCATATAAAGATGAAATTATCCAATGTAGAATACAAATTTTTATAAAGTAATTGTTTAGATCTAACAAATAGTTTTATTTCATACATTAAATTAAAACGTGTTTATTTCATACAATAAATCATAATAGAATACAAAGAATTTACTTATTACATTACGTTTAAAAAGAAAATTTTATATAGATTTTTATTTAATACTTCAGAGTGTAATAAAGCGAATTAATAAATTAAATATTATGTACATAGGTATCATGTTATGACTTCCTTATTATAAAACATAATAGTTTTACTTGCTTCAACGATTAGTTTTTAAGTTATTACAAACATATAAGGTATAAGTCAATTTTTCTACAGTGCGGCTTTTTTTGTCCCTTAGTGTAGATTGAGATATCTTTTAGCAATCTTTTCATTAACATTGTCATAATGAAAACTTCCCAGTTCAATTTTTGCTTGACAAACAAAGTAAAATCTCCATACTGAGTACAAGCTAGCAAGATTGTAATAAATTTTTATGTAAGTAGCTATTTAGAGTGAATGCATAAGACGATTCTATGTTTTGTAACTGATTTATTATAGACTTAAGTTATCTGGTTCAAATTCAGAGTTAGCCATGGATGTCCATTGTGGTTCGGATAAACTTCAATTGGGGCGGTAGACCATTATAAATCCATTTTTTTATTATTCTTATTACTATTAATGGATCAAGAAATTTCTCTGGGCTTTCTGATCCACGACCGGTCGAGATCGGTCCATCCCACTGAACGATGTGACTCTGGATCGGTCGACACCACTGAACGCTTTGGCTCGGAATCAATCGACCGGTCGTGGATCGGGCTCTCTACTGAACACGTCCATAAAAATACAAAACATCGATCGAAAGAAAATAGAAAGGTATTATCCCGAAGCCTAATCGTTGATTTGCTGTTGTGCTATATCCTCTCGTCCAATCAGCGGGACGAATTCCATCCCTTTGGACGAACTGCGTAGGTATTGTGAACTTGCGAACCGCACTTTGGTTACACGGAGAAACTGCGAAGCAGGGAAGCCATCTGCTTCCTTTATCATAGTTTTCGCCAAAATGTTTGCCAATTTAAATTCTTTGTTTCCAAGAATAAACCAATGTTAAATTTTGAATTATCAACGACGGTTTTTAAATGTATTAACCCTGAAATTCGCTGGTTTTATGCCAAGCGTCAGGTTGACTAGAGAATGACCATTATGAAACTGAAATCATTAATATTGCGTAATTTCAAATAAATTATTACATCCGGTGTTCAAATACATTAATTCTGACAGTGAGTTTTCTTGTTTAGGAATATTTGAGAACACTTTTATTATTTTATTTTTTTTTATTTTTATAATTATGCTTAATGTCAGCATTTCCGTTAGATATTATTTTTATTTTCTTTTTATCCTATAAAATAAATTACATTTCTATTAAAAAAAATATACACATTTTATTTACGATATAGATATAAAACATATAAAATTTAGATCTCTGATTGATGTCTGTTATCGTTTTTATGTTAATATATAGTGTGGGTCGTATATACCATTAAAATTGTGTAATTTTTGATGACATTTAAAAACAATTCTTTCTTCAAATGCCTGAGAACAAATTATAAGAATACAATATCTCCCTTGAAATTTAATTATTTCTTTTATTGCAATAATGCATTAATTTATCATTAAATTTTTGTTTTATTTAAACATTCAATTAAAATTTAACCATATATATGTGAACACCTTCACAGGGGGGGGGGGGGTGGCAGAGTTATTGTTTGAAACACCAATTTTTGAGATCTACATAACTTCTGACCTACCTAAACAGGGTAGCTGTTATTTTTCCTCTAATAACTACGTGATACATTAGAAAGATATTGATTTATATAACAATTTTCAAGGAAATCATTAGAGCCGTTTTTGAGATACCATTTTTTATCAAAACTCAATTATTTACAGGAAAACAATAATTACATACAAAAAAAAAAAAAAAAAAAAAAAAAAAAAAGTGAGTTAATATGGCGTGTTTGAAAAAAATCCGTACAGCCGTTTTTAAAGGAACGCCCATGCGAGACCTGAAATTGAACTATATATACAGGACGCCTATCAATATTCCTGAACTAACCAACTATATCATTCGAAAGGACATCTAATAGAGTGTTTATATAGCAAATTTGAAGAAAATCGTTGGAGCCGTTTTTTGAGATACGGACTTTCGGTCCCACTTCTGGTTTCCGATGTCCCACTTCCTGTTTTTCAATTTTCACCAAAATTTCGAAAATTCATCTGTACGCCGGACTTGTTTCAATTCTAAAGTTTCGTAGTTCTATCTTTATTAGTTTCCGAGATATAATAGACAGAAGATTATCTACATACATACACATACACACACGCACACACATATACACGCTGACCAATTGCCAAAAACCACTTTCTTGGACTCATGGAACCTTAAAACGTGTAAATCAGGTGAAATCTCGGTATCGAATTTTCAGACCGAATACAATACTTCCATTACCTACGCTAGTAGGGTAGTGGAAGTTAAAAAAAAAAAAAAAAAAAAGACATACAGTCATGGGTAACGTTTTTCTTTAATATTGTGAAACTGATTTCAGATTAATGAGTTACAGATTTTAAATTTTATTAATGCGTTTTATTCAGTTAATTTTTTTAAATATTGCAACTGCGTTAACGGTTATGTATGTCAACGGATCACATGAGTTTCTTTATAGAGAAGATTTTCACTTGCAAATTGCATGCTGCGGCGGATTATACGATATTTTCCTTAAAAAATACTATAAAAATTACATTTAGCGGTTCACATGCTGCCTCGGATTATACGTTTAAAATAAGGGTAAACATTTATACTTCTTTAATGAAATTAAGATAGAAATCTGATACACATGTACGAAATTCATTATACATTCGCTAGAGTGTGAAATTAACTTTATACATATCTATCACATAAAAAACATATATGAAGGAACAATAAATTTCGAGGTTTATGGTAATTTTTCCATTTACATTTATGATAATTTTTCCGATTTTTACTTCCATTTCCCTACTACCGTACGTAATGGAAGCATTGTATTAGGTTCAAAAATTCGACTTCGTGTTTTCACCTGATTTACACGTTGTAAGTTCCCCTAAGTCCAAAAAAGTAACTTTCGGCAATTGGTGTGTGTATGAGTGTATATATATTCGGAATATTCTGAATATCATATCTCCGAAACTAATAAAGATGGAACGACAAAACCTCAGAATTGACACAGGTCTGGTATACAGATGTATTTTGGTGACCCAATTTTGATGAAAATTGGATAAACGGAAGTTGGACATCCAAAACTGGAAGTGGGACCATAAGTCCTTATCTGAAAAACGGCTCTAACGATTTTCTTCAAAATTGCTATATAAACACTCTATTAGATGTCCTTTAGAATGATATAGTTGGTTAGTACAGAAAAATTGATAGGTTTCCTGCAAAAAAAGTGCAATTTCAGATCTCGCAAGTGCGGTCCATTAAAAATGGCAGTACCGATTTTTTACAAACTCTGTCTAATAACTTTTTTCAGATATCCGTTCATATGTTATTGCTGTTTTCCAGTCAACAATTAAGTTTGTCAGGTTTTGGTGAAAACCTGTACCTCAAAAACGCCTCTAACTATTTTCTTGAAAATTGTTACATAAATCAATTTTACGTATCCTTTCTCATATATTACATGGTTATTACAAAAACATTAACAGTCATCCTGCTTAGGGAGTTATAAGCTTTTGTAGATTCCCGTATCTGGATTTAAGAAAATTTGCATGTATGTGCATTGAAATAATATTTTAGCGTTTGACTACATTGTTTTTTAATTCAAAAATTTTAAAAAAGTTTTGGAATATTTTCTGACTTCTGTTTCATAATGTAATATAGAGAGGAAAAAATTTAGTAATTTTCTAAACATTTGGGTATTACTATGAATCATTTAGTTTTTATTCATTTATTTATTTAAATATTTGTTTGAATGTTAATAATTTGTATTGAATTTCAGCATTCAAAATTAAAATATACATCTAAAAAATAATATTTTCGGCATTTCATTCTAGATTGAACTTTTATATAAAAGGGAGGGAAAGCGATTAAAAATTAATAGGGGACTTTTAAAAATTTCAAAAATAAGACTTTTTACATTTAAATAGCTTTTGATAAATCGTAACAATTTATATCGTTATACTTTAATCCATATTGAAACAAATTTTCACAACTGAGACAGTAAATTAGTAACATTACGCCCACCACCTCCTTAAATTAGCGAAATTTTTTTTTACTAATTATTGTAGTATTTAGAATACTTCCAAAGTATTCATTCTAAATAGATTGGCTTGTCGGTCTACAGTTATCTTTTGCTCACTAGGGTTAATTAGACTGGAACAAGTAAGAACATGCCTCAATCGGGATTACATTTGTATTTGATGGCCAGAACTGAAAGCATTCGCAGCTTTGCTAAAAATGAATAACAACCTGGTTGTAAATTATTCAATAAATTAGATTTAAACATTCTTTCAAAAAAATTCGTTTAAAGTCAGAAATCTCAAAATTAATATTTGTATGTTTTATGTAATATGTTTAGGCTTAGTAATAACTTAAAAAATGTATAAATTAACAAATCATTTAAAATAATATTCAACTGCTTTTTCACGTACTTAGATGTCACGGAAGATTCTCTACTGATTATTCTAGTATTTAGAACCGTTCTAAGTAATTGTTCTAAATAGTTTGGCTTCTCACTAAGTTCAGACTGGGATCTACACCTACTGCTTAAAGTGAATTCCAACCTATAAAAACATGCCTCAATAAGGGACTACATTTGTATTTGAAGGATCAAAGTTTTAAACATACTCAGCGCTACTAAAAATTTACTCACATTTTGTATTGCCACCAATATCTCAGAACAACCATTTGTTCAATAATACAACATTTTCGAAATCGAAAACCTTCAAGGAAGAATTTCTTTTCATATAGTAGTGACAATATAAAACGTACGTAAAATTTTGGTAACACTGGGAGGCCTGCATTTAGCCACCAAATGACAAACTTCTAAATGGGGCGGGGATAGAAACACTAATGTAATATTGCTAAACAATGTGAATGGAATAAAAAGAAATTTCCGTGTTACGAGACTTTTCATATATTAGTACCTGGAATAATCATTTTAAACATTAGGAGATATTTGAAACCTTCTGACAAAGTACAGTCGGTAACAAAAGTGTCCGAAAACTAGCAAAAATTCCTGTATAAAAAAAGTACGCTTAATACAGTTTTGTTAAATAAATCCTTGTCGAATCCTGTTCATAGACTGACTAAGAACAGGATTCGACAAGGATTTATTTAGCAAAACTGTATTAAGCGTACTTTTTTTACATAGGAATTTTTACTAGTGTTCGGACACTTTTGTAAGCGACTGTATACAAGGTTGACTACATCCTGCTATTATATTCAAAACTTAATAAACGCTATAAAATAAAATAAAGCGCAAGATCTGTTTCGGGTATAAAGGAAACTCGACCCTTCGTCAGGCGTACAAAGTAGGCACGAATTCTGCAATACAAGTAAAAGTTGCGATGCCGCTTTGTATTGCAGCGCTCGTGCCTACTTTGTTCACCTGACAGGTCGTGTGTTCTTTAGACCCGAAACAATTATTGCGTGTTCTTGCATTTTATGGTGTTTATTCAAAGTTTTGTACTTATCACTTGTAATCGTCAGCTCTGTGGTGCTTTCTTATACATCACTGTTTCTTATAGTCCAGGCAACGAAGGCCAAAATTTCCAAATAGAAAAAAAAAAAAAAAAAATCGTGTAGTTTTGAAATTTTGCATACTCATAGCCAAGAGGTTCCTAAACAAAATACTAAAAGTCCCCGCCAGTAGTGGGTGAGCGGGGAAAGGGGGGCATTTATGGGGGGCACTTTTCAATTTTTATTAAATATCTTAAAAACTATCGCAAAAAATGACAATTACAAAATTAATCAACGTACAATTTCCAAAAAATGTATATTACATTCTGTTTGTATGATCAATAGTTTAGAAGATATAGGGGGATGAAATAACACATTTTCTTGAAAAATTCTTTTTTGCAATAGTATCAACTAAAGTGTGCAATTAAAAGTGTTCGTCGAATGTTTTCTAAAGTACAAAACAAATATATACATCGGGAATATGCAAGGATAATACAGCATGTTTTGTAAGTTTTAAGTAATTTTAAGGCTAGTAGGCGCAAGTGGCGGTTTGAGTAAAAATCCAGATAACGAAGACCCAAAACCGATCAACATAAAAAAAAAATCGTGTAGTTTTGAAATTTTGCATACTCATAGCCAAGAGGGTCCTGAACAACATACTAAAAGTCCCCGCCCGTGGTGGGTGAGCCGGGGGAAAGGGGGGCATTTAAGGGGGCACTTTACAGTTTTTATTAAATATGTTAAAAACTATCGCATTTTGAGAAAAAATGTCAAATACAAAATTAATCTACGTAAAGTATCCTACAAAAATGTATGGTACATTCTGTTTGTATGATCAATAGTTTAGAAGATATAGGGGAACGAAATAACACATTTTCTTGAAAAATTCTTTTTTGCAATAGTAAAATCAACTTAAGTGTGTAATTAAATGGGTTCTGGTCAAATATTTTCTAATGTACAAAACGAATATATGCATAGGGAATATGTAAGGATAATACAGCATGTTTTCTACATTTTAAATAATTTTAAGGTTAGTAGGCGCAAGTGGTGGTTTAGGTAAAAATCCAGATAACGAAAACCCAAAACCGATCAACATAAAAAAACCCCGTGTAGCTTTGAAATTGAGCACAGTTTTATAAAGTTAAGTGTCGCGAACAACATACTAAAAGTCCCCAACCATGGGGGGTGAGCGGGGGGCAGGAGGGCATTTAAAGGGGGCACATTTCAGATTTTATTACGTATCTTGAAAACTATCGCATTTAGAGAAAAAATGTCAATTACAAAATTAATCTACGTGAAATTTCCTACAAAAATGCATTTTACATTTTGTTTCTATGATCAATAGTTTTGAAGATATAGGGGAACGGAATAACACATTTTCTTGAAAAATTCTTTTTTGCAGTAGTAAAATCAACTCAAATGTGTAATTAAAAGGGTTCTGGTTAAATATATTCTTATGCACAGAACAAATATATGCACAGGGTATAGGTAAGGATAATACAGCATGTTTTGTACATTTTAAATAATTTTAAGGTTAGTAGGCACAAGTTGTGATTTAGGTAAATCTGCTTTTTAATCCCTGACTTAAAAGAGGGGTGTTATAAATTTGAAGCCTTTGTTTGTCTTTATACTTGTAGTCATTTCATTATAATTTTTTTTTCTGGGGAGTCATTTCAGGCAGTGCAAGAAAATTGCCTTTGATTGATTAAAAAAAAAAAAAAAAAAAAAAAAAAAAACTTTTTTATTATTAAAAATAATTATTTTTCAGAAATTTAAAACACTGCAAAGGAAATATTCTAACACTATGTCAATATATAAAAATGAAATATTGTCATATAAAATCAGTCTTTGAAATCATAACTACTCGTTTTATAGGCAAATCTATTCTGTTTTTTTTTTTTTTTTTTAAATGTTATTTACAATAGTAACATAAACTATAGTTCGTAATTAAAAGGATTCGGGTTAAATATTTTTTACTCATACAAATAAATATCTATATGTGCATGTGCGCGCAATGCGTCAAGTTTAAAGAGTGGAAGTCAAAATATACAAATCGAAAAACTCCACTTTTCTGTAAGATATCTGTAAGATACAAAGCAACCTTTATGTTTTGTTAACTATTGATCATACTAACAAATATAATAGGCATTTTCATGGGAAATTTTGCGTAGTTTAATTTTGTAATTAACATTTTTTCTCTAAATGCGATAGGTTTTTAAGATATTTAATAAAAACTGAAAAGTGCCCCCCTTAAATGCCCCCCTGCCCCACGCTAACCCACCACGGGCTGGGACTTTTAGTTCGTCGTTCAGGACGCTATTGGCTATGGGTATGCAAAATTTCAAAACTACAAGATTTTTTTTTTAAATGTTGATCGGTTTTGGGTCTTCGTTATCTGGATTTTTACTCAAACCGCCACTTGCGCCTACTAGCCTTAAAATTATTTAAAACTTACAAAACATGCTGTATTATCCTTGCATATTCCCTATGTATATACTTGTTTTGTATATTAGAAAATATTTGACAAGAACCTTTTTAATTGCACACTTTAGTTGATTTTACTATTGCAAAAAAGAATTTTTCAAGAAAATGTGTTATTTTATCCCCCTATATCTTCTAAACTATTGATCATACAAACATAATGCAATATACATTTTTGTAGGAAATTTTACGTAGATTAATTGTGTAATTGACATTTTTTCTCTAAATGCGATAGTTTTTAAGATATTTAATAAAAACTGTAAAGTGCCCCCCTTAAATGCCCCCCTGCCCCCCGTTCACCCACCACGGGCGGGTGAAAAAAAACACGCGCTACGTGTAAAAACACGTGCTACGTGCACGTGCTAAAAACACGTGTAAAAACACGTGTAAAAACACGTGTAAAAGCACGTGTAAAAACACGTGCTACTGCCTTGGAGGCAAGCCTCCAAGGCAGTAGCACGTGTTTTTTTGCACCTGATGAAGGAAGGCTACGTCCTTTCGAAACCGGTTGTGCTGGATTAAAATTTATGGTGTGTGAAGAAGTCTTATTGTCTACATATCTATTGTACACCAGTTTTGCATTTAGTTTTGCTAACAAATTTCAACAACAACAACAATGAGAAACATGGTTTGTATTGAGGACCTCTTCCTTTATGAAGTCGGTTTAAAACGTCTATGCGTTAATCGATGTGACCGCTTACAATAACCATACGTTGAATTTTACATAGCATAAATGTTACCCGCTACGCTACAACATATGCAATGTCGTTCAAGTGTGCACAAAATAGGAAATTGTGAACAAACAAATGCACGTTTTAAGCGTTCTGATTTTATAATAATGTCTAAACTATCTTTTCGTACTAAATCGATGATGCTCTGCAATTTTATAATTAACTTTTTTCCCCTGGCTTGAACCGTTTCCAAAATAGGAACGCTAACTCCACTGTTTTCCACCAGGTGGCGCTGTAGGCAGTTGAATCGCGTAGCACATGTCCACTTTATTATACCTACATACCGCGTTTATCACTATAGCTGCAGCTGTTCAGCAGTTAAAAGAGTCGGACTGACTTTTTTGGGCACCCTGTATTTTCTTTTGATCGTAAACATATTACAATGGGACCTATTTCAGACCAAGACCTTTACAATAAAATAAAAAATATCAAAATTGGGTCATCCGTTCAGAAGTTATGAATTAACAAACAAAAACACACAAAAAAAAAAACGTACGCTTTGAATTGAGAGCCTCCTCCTTTTTGAAGTCGGTTAATTAGAGCATCTCTTACGAAGTTATAAGCTTACAAACACCAACAACAACACATGGCTCGAATTAAGAACACCCTCCTTTCTGAAATTGGTTGAAAACGACTTTGTGCTAATCGATGTGACTGCTTACAGTATCAGTACTTTGAAGCACAGAGTATACGTGTCATTCGCTACGCTGCAAAGTGTGCAATGTAGTTCAAGTGTGCACAGTGTAGGAAATATCGAACAAACAGCTGCACGTTTTAAACGTTCTACTTTTAGCAATAATGTCTAAAAACTGTCTTTTCGTAGTAAATCGATGGTGCTCTACAACTTCATAATTAACTTTTCTCCCATCTTGAACCGTTTTTGAGATAGGAGCGCTAATTCCACTGTTTTCACCAAATGGCGCTTTTTTTTCTTTAGATTGTAAAGATATTACAATGGGACCTACTTCAGACCAAGATCTTTACAACAAAACAAAAAGTATCATGTAACCGTATTTTGAACTATATAACGCATGTCTCACCAGCTACGCTACAACGTGTGCAATGTAGCTCAAATGGGCATAGTGTAAGAAATTGCGAACAAACAAATGCACGTTTTTAGCATTGTATTTTTAGCACCAACGTCTAAACTATCTTTTCGTACTAAAACGATGATGCTCTGCAATTTTATAATTCACTTTTTCCCCCTGTCTTGAACCGTTTCCGAGATAGGAACGCTGGCATGAATGTCTAAACTTTCTTTTTGTACTAAATCAGTGATACTCTTCAATTTTGTAATTCACTTTTTTCTTTAGAACCGTTTTCGAGATAGGAACACTAACTCCGCTATTTTCCAACAGATGGCGCTGCAAGCGGTTTAACCTTGTACTGCATGGCCACATTGCTATACTTACATGCCATTTCTATCACTATAGCTGCAGCCGTTTAGCTGTTAAAAGAGTTGGGACTGATTTTTTTGGGCACCCTGTATTTTCTTTAGATCGTAAAGATATTACAATGGGACCTATTTCAGACCAAGACCTCTTGAACAAAACAAAAAGTATCAAAATCGGAGCATCCGTTCAGAAGTTATGAGCTAACAAACATAAAAAAACACATACGGTTTGAATTGAGAACCTTCCTTCTTTTTTGAAGTCAGTTAAAAATGAATCGTACATTGTAAATAAATTCAATGCTTTAACTTCACGTAAAATTTTAAAGTAAGATGAAATAAACTGTTTTCGAATTAAAATATTTTTTAAATCATATAAAAACAACTTAGTCTTGATCAGCAGCTCAGACTCGCAATTTGAAAATTAGAGAATAAAGGAAAGAAAAATAGCAACTGAAAATAAATAAATAAATAAATAAATAAATAAATAAAATTAACGTAAAATAAACAAAAACGATACAAAGTTGTTCTGGAACTGCCAACTAAGACCAAGACATGTTTATAACTGGAGATACGGCATTCGAAACTAACCTAAAATTTTGAATATTTTAGAGAAAAAAAAAAATGTTAACGCAATATCAATCTTCATAAGAAAAATGATTATTTTAGAATTTAAAAATTTAAACCATTATACATTGATTTCTACAAATTAAAGGTCATCAGAATTTTAAATTTATGACGAAATTTCAGCAAATTCTAACCTATCCATTTGAAGGAACCATGAGTAAAAAGATTTCATTAATATGTATCAATTTGCAAATAGAATTTATTTCGTCCTACTGACATTTTGGAGTTATGTAAAGTTTTTGCTTTTAAAACAACTGTTTTAGCTTATTAAATGGTTACAGATCAGGAATTCCTGGAGCCACCATTATTCTTCACATTTCTTGAGACCTTGTAAAACAATGTGAAAGTGCTGACTCAACGAATCCAGTATTGAAATAGAGGTGATAGCCATGCGATTAAGAGAAAAGCGGTAAGAGTGTCAAATGATTGGATGTTTTCCAAATCCTAATCTGTCAGTTTGGCACTCCTCCAAGCCTTTGGTCTCGTCCTCACTGCTTCTCTTAGAAAACGTGGTTACACTATACACGGATATAATTAAAATCTTCATTGAACTATCTAGGCTTCTTATTCCGAATTCTTAATAGCTTTAAAACTGTAAAAAAAAAAAAAAAAAGGGGGGGGGGAATTTTTTAAGTATCAAAAACAGACTGAATTCTCAAACTGTACATTTTATTTATAAGAAAGTTTCACCATCAGTTTGGGTTAATAAATTCGTTTTGTTATAGCTACACAAATAACATCGTTGGAACTTGCAACCTTTAAAACAGATTAAAAATTTTTTGTATATTCCAGTGATCAAATATTTTAACAGTTAAAAAATACAGTACATGTTTAAAAATCTGATTCTGAGTTATTCAATAAATCAGATTTAAATATTGTTAAAAAAATTCCTGTAAAGTTAGAAATCGCAAAATTAATATTTATGCAATTTATGTAATCAGTTTAAAATAATCATTAACTTTTAAGTGAATAATTTGTTAATTTTATATATTTTTAATAATAGTCAACTGCTTGTTTACGTACTTATCAGGAAAAAATGAAATTTAAAAATCATTTATGCAAGTTAATATTCAGCACCAAATTGAAAGAGCTTGGTAAGAATTTTACGGAAGTTTCTGGCACATTGAGGCTCGTATGAGAAAATATAAACCCAGGCTTAAAATTTTGCTACAGAGGCTACGAATTTATTTAAGCCAATAACTTTATATAATATTCTTTATTAATTTTAATTTACCGATATAAAATATAAGTTTTTTCATTAAAACTTTTTCTTGCGATACTATTTATAAAATACCATTTCAAATTGCATCTAAAATGCATATCGCATTGTATTCGGATATTTACAAATAATCATTTGAAGACAATTTTTCAAGTTGATTATAACTTAGCACACTAAAATTGATTTGTTAAAATGTTTTAGCTTATTAAATGGTTACAGGTCAGAAATCCCTAATGCCACCATTATTCTTCAAGCATTTCTTGAGACCTTGGAAGCTTCTGTGAAAGTGCTGACTCAAGGAATCCAGTATTAAAATAGGGGTGATAGTCATCTGATTGAGAGAAAAGCGATAAGAGTGTCCAATGACTGGATGTTTTCCAATCCTAATCTGTCAGTTTGGCACTCCTCCAAGCCTTTTGACTCGTCCTCACTGCTAGTCTTAGAAAACGTGGTTACACTATACATGGATATAGTTAAAATCTTCATTGCTCTAGTCTTCTTATCACGAATTCTTGATAGCTTTATACATGTAAAAAAGAAAAAAAGGAAATTCTTTAAGTATCAAAAACAGACTGAATTCTCAAACTGTACATTTTATTTATAAGAAAATTCTACCATCAGTTTGGGTTAATAAATTCGTATTGTTATAGTTACACAAATAACATCGTTGGAACTTGCAACCTTTAAAATAGTATAAAATCTATTTGTATATTCCAGTAACATGCACTTTTTTTTAGGGCTATGGATTATCTAAAACACATTGATATGGCCGCAGAAATCACCTGCAAAGTTCTCCAGGCTTATTTAAAAACAACTGAAAATGGACATTGCAACTGCTGTAAAAAATATCTGAAACCTGACATTCCAGAACCGGTCGTTGATCCCTTAGCCGTCGAGCCCATACCAGCGCCTTTAAGTCCCGAACCGACACCATTGCCTACCCATGATAAACTAGACGGAAAGGATAACACTGACCATCATGTTTTATCAGCCAAAGAGTTACCTGACATTCCCGTAGACACCAATTTCTCATAAAAGCACCAATTTCTCATAAAATGAAAGATTTAATTAAAAATAGTTCCAGAGAATTATTAATCAATTTATTTTTGACCGACGACGAAAAAAGAGCATACGAAGCTAGAAAACAACTGTGTTGGGAAGCCGGCTGTAAATACTTTACCTACCATATATATAGGTAAGTTGGTTAGTTGGTTGGGTTTTACTTCGTACCAACGAAATAAATAATGCATCTACCTTAATTGGTAACCCTGACTAACCCCTTAAATAACCCCTTTGATAATCCCTTAAATGTATATTGATCAAACGTCCCATTTTCTGGGGCAAATGAGGACGCCCCCCCCATTTTTTTTTCTTTCTTTTTTTTTTTCTTTTTTTTTTTTTTTGAAGGCATTTTTCTAAGTTTTAAAAAATTGTAGAAACTAAATTATTAATCAGTAACACTTAATTTTTATACCTTATTTATTAGGAATGAAAAAATGCATCCATAATTTGATAATTGTAGCAATTTTTTATTCTTCTCTATTATAAAGGTACTTTGATCTGGTCAGCCTGCTTAAATTATAACCCTGACATGGTCCAACATGAGTCATGGGAGATGAACCATCTATACATTGGTTTCCTTGGTTACATCTTTTTTCAATAAATTTCTACGGCAATTGCTTGGAGATTGTACTACTTGGTGAAAGTCCCAATCGCCAATTTCTTTGTTTACTTTCGTAATTATATATATATATATATATGTTCTAAGTCATTTTAGTTTTTATTTTACTTCTTTTTATATTCTGAAGTCAAAATTTAACAGAAAAATATTTTAAAATAGTTGCGTAATTACTATTTGTTTTTAAATTTACCTCTTTTAAAAGTATAACTATTCTTTATAAACATTTTAAAACTTTGTTGAGAAATAAGGAAAAATAAAAGTATTTTATTATTTACTATAATGTGAAATATCTGAAAAATAATTTTAAAAACAATTTAATTTCTGGTAATAGGACTGTCGTGTTGCCTAATAATAATGATAATTTGCAGAAATGAAATTTTAAAGTCCATAATAGCGATAAAGGGCTAAACATAGCAATATATTGGTTCATATCACATGGTTCATGTTGAACCAAAGAAAGCTAATCCTTTATCCATTGAATTAGCACTCTGCTTTATTTATCTCGTTGCGTCGTAAGAGGGCTGTGCAAATTGCATGTATATGGGTAAGATAAAATATGCATTTTAAAAAAGAACTAAATTCTTTACATTTAATTCATAACCATTTTTCCTTTTATATTTCCCCCAAAATATTTAAATAAATAAATAAATAAATAACTATTAAAATTGAAAAGTGATGGACGTTATCTTTTAATTATAAATTAAGTTAGTAGATAAAAATTCATTTTTAATAACTTTTAAAAATACTTTTACATAAAACAATTAACTCTACATAAATTTATAAATTTTAATAAATATTAAAATTCTGTAATTTAAATTATTACGGATGAATTTATTTAAATATGAAATAATTTATTTATATTATTAATGAATTGGATTCTGCTTTAAAAAACTTTGGAAGAGTAAAACTTTTTAAACTATACACCTGAAGAGAAATACTACGCTTCGAAAAACATTAATTACCTTATTTGAAATTTTGTTAATAAATTTCAATAACTTTATTAGCGTATTTAAATAACATCACAGCTGTCAAATAAAAATTGCAGTTTATTGTCAAATTACTTTTTCTAGATTTCTTAAAATGATTTACCATTCATTCTCTTTTTTTGGTTTTGTTTCCAAAACTAATAAAAACAGCTTATACTGCTTTTAAATAGAAGTGGTGAATGTATATATATATATATATATATATATATATATATATATATATATATATATATATATAACATAAAGAATATAATATATAACATAAAGAAGTATAATAGAAAATAAATAGATGATTAAATTGACATAACAACCCACAAAGGCCAAATAGATTACTAGTTATCTAAAATAAAATTATTTAAATAATGTGACCAGTAATATTTTAGATATGAAAAGAAAAATACTCTCTCTCTCTCTCTCAAACACACACACACACACACATATATGCATATAAGTGATAAATTATTTTGAATAATATGTCAGATGAAATTTTGGTATATGTATTTTTAGTTGTTTCAAATTGTAAGTTTATATATAGAAAATGGCTTTGCTAATTTATCGTTACGAGAAGCTTTTTAATTTTATGATAAACCATCTATACATCATAATCATTTAAATCCAATGTCACGATTTAATAATAGTCTTTTTAAAACCAACCCCAAACTGCTATGATGTATCTAAAAAAAGACCGAAATAATTTGCCACACTTGTGAGCAATTCACAGGCAAGCCTCTCCAACTACACAGATAACATTTGCGGCCTTTGTTTAACGTCACGATTTCTTGTAGTTATGCGTCAACTTGACTTAACGTTTAATCGTGATGCTTCGTTAATTAATCCCCAATCAAAGCCTGATAGTTTTTATGAAACGAAATTTTTTTTCACAAAACTGTATTCAAAGTATATTGTTATTTTCAATGGAATATTGATGTGAAGTAGGATGACAGCGATAGCTCCAGTGTTATAGTTAAAATAAATAAATAAATAAAAATAAATAAATAAATAAATAGGGTAACAGTGACCCGTTTCAAAAAATAGATGATTAAATGCTTTAAAATATGCAATCTTAATTTCTAGGTCATAAATCAGATTGCTTGTAGGTACGCGTTACGATTTCTGATGCATATCTTGTGACGCCGATCGCTAACTTTCCCTCTGCATCAATGTGATGCGACATTAGCAACAGAGATTATTGTCGTGATAAACAAACAGTGAAAGTCATGGTTATTAATTTATTTTGATGGTAACTGAAGAAAATAATAAAGCATAAAATGTAAAAAAATAAGTCTGTGTTGTTTATTTAAAAAATATATATCCGTATTTAGTATTTTATGGTACACGAAAGGCTGATAAATAAAAGCTCATTTAACCTTTATAAATACTTAAAATATTATTAATGAAATTGAATTATATTTGGAAAAAAAGAGCTCTGTATATTAAGTGTATTCTACGCTAATGAAAACATTGGATTTAACGGTATTTATTTGGGGACAAATTTTAAGTATAATAGATTTATTACGAAAAAATGGAAATTAAAAGTGTAAAATGAAAATGAAAATTAATGTAAAATTATACTTTCTGTGAGATCAGCTTCAACATACAAACTTTTTATAAATTGCAAGACACTTTGAATTTCAGTCGTTTTATCAAATATTCAAAAATATCTTGACGAATTATCCCGAAACTTCAGGAGTGTAAAGAACCTTAGGAGAGTTATATCTCATATATTTCAGCGAAGGTTTTGTCCAGAAAGCAAAAAGGAAACCAATAAAAATTAAAGAAGGTAAAACAGAATGGTAAAACAGCTTTAGGATCACCCTATAAAAAGGAACATTTGAAATGCATTCTAGCTGAAGCATGTGATTATGAGAATTCTTTTAATTTTCTGTATTCATTTGTATGAGACAGTCGCACATATTTATGGAGATATAAATGTTTTTTAAAAATTCACACGAATACTTTTTTTTTTCCCAAAACTATAATATGCAGGGTGTTAAACACAACGCATTTTTTCAGGAAATTTGCCATATTAAATTAGACACAACTTACAGCAATCTGAATATAAATATAATAAAATCTAATAAAATATGTGCATTTTTGCTAAATACGTTTTAGCTGCGCATGTGCCAGAGATAAAAAAATTCTCTTGCATAATTTATTAGTCAAATGTGTTGTTTTATTTATATGAAAAAACCAAGCAAATAACGTGAAAATTCAAAAAGTTAACTGCCGATAGATTGAATGACTAAAAATAGTTTTAGTATACTATTTTTATTTTATTTTATTTTATTTTATTTTTAATATATAATCATGCTACTGGCAAGCTAAATCAATTAAACCTACAAAATGTAACTATCTAGATTATTTTCTTATAAAAAGTTAGTTATTAATTACACAAATATTTTCTTACCCTCAAAAATGTCAGTTACACACACACACACACGTTTAGTATATATTTAATACTTTTAAATTATTATGGCGAATATATTCGCCAGAACACCGGTAGAATTATATATATATAGGAGGAGGTCTAATCTGAGAAACACGAAAATTAAAAAATGCGTTTAAGCATATTCAATTTCAAAGTCAAGTATCAATAAATATTTGACAATTTCACGA
The DNA here is from genome assembly GCA_963930645.1 of Salticus scenicus. Lineage (NCBI taxonomy): Eukaryota > Metazoa > Arthropoda > Arachnida > Araneae > Salticidae > Salticus > Salticus scenicus. The sequence goes on along the minus strand of CAWVNO010000061.1, from coordinate 6,289,653 downwards.
GAAGAATCCATATACTGTAGGTAATTGGCAAAAATTTTCTATATTTCATTTGTTCGGATTCTGAGTAATTTAAAGAGAAATTTTAGTTTAAAAAAAGATAATAACTCTAGTTAAAAAAAAAAAAAAAAAAAAAAAAATCTGGAGTGGCTTTGCTTAACTTTTCGAACATTTACTTGTGATCGGGAATTTAAACGAATTTGAATCATTGTATAATTAATTAAACCCGATAGGGCGTAGCACTCCTTACGAAAATGTGATACGTGGACGTCATACGATTATTTCATAGGGGGATACCGGAGAGTTTGCCAACTATCCTCTTATGCTGCATAAGAAAATAGCTGATACACAGCTTCTATTTCGTACCACCTTGGAGCTAGAGCGCTGTAGTATTAATTGTGTATATGTAGCTGTACCATCCAGCATAACTTCAGTCTGCTTAGAAAAGGCCCACAGACTCACACAAAAATATATCTGTTTCCTAGTTCTTCTGACTTGTGATTAAATTATTTTAATTGCAATTTTTTTTTTTTTTCTGGTGAACCTCCAGAGCGAATTTAGACGCTGTTTATGGCGATTTTCGAAAGAGTGGGTAACTGTGGTTGCACGCAGGCATCATAATCGTTTGTTTGTGATGCTTAGGATTCTGTGGTATCAGTCTTGTTTTGGATACTCTATGAAGCTAGATGGTATCGTTAGGTAAAGGGATCAGTTAGCATAACTATGATACAGCTATCCCATAGCTTGAACTTCCTTGCCTATCACAGACAAAGATTCTGTACCAAAGGCAAATATTCTAATTCGCGGACTGATAAATGTCTGCCGACTAAAGCATTTACTGGCTGCAAACAAAAATTAATATTTAAAATAATTAAACATTTTGTCTAATTAATTTATTTCTCGAAAACTTATGTTGATTAATCTTATTACTATTCAGTATATTGACATAATTATACTGTGGTTAATTAGAAATATAAATGGTAAAAATTTCTTACTGCCACAATCGCTGTTATAACGTATTTATCAATTAAATAGTTAGTAATCTCTGAATATTTGATAAAGCACTATTTCGCATAAATATACAGAAAAAAATTCTTTACCGAGTTTTTTTTTTTTTTTTTTTTTTTTTTTTAATTGAATGAATGAAGGTCATGCTCATTGCTTTTGTAATCGTTTATGATCACAAATGATAATTTTAACAACAAACGTCAAGAGAACAATACGAAATTACTTCCAGAATGTCGTGCCGCTGACACATTAATGCAGTCAATTGTGCAAGAAAATTTTGCATCCTTTAAAGGACAACTTTGTAATTTTAAATTAAAGTAAATGTGTTCAGATGGTACAATTTTGCATGTTCTTCATACATTTCCAAATATGTTGCTGAAATTCATTGATTACATTGTGTGTAACCTTGAAAGGAAATAGAAAAGTTGTTTTAGGCATCATTAGCTTTTGAAAAATTTATTATGACAATATTTATACATTTATATTTATATCTACAGTAACAAAGTTTAAAAATTAGAAAAATTCTAATAATTAATATGTATGAAGGAAGACCAGAATTAATGAACAAAGAAACCCATACACTGGAATAAGAAAAATGAGCGTAGGTCACCAAGCCTTAAGACGGGTAGAATATCATGAAAAACGGCAGTTTTTCTAGTGACGCAAGCGCAAAAACAAACGAACGCCACGACACTCAGTGGAAACGGAAAAACGAACGAAAACTGCGACACTTATATATACAGGAATTTTAAGATCAAAGTAACCGCTGAAAGCCGACACTTAATATTTCGGGAAATATGGGAGGTTATGTTCTGATATTTTCAAAATAGACTTTCACCTTCTGTCTGATCCTACCCTGAAATCCCTACATTTCTGCGTGCAATATATTTCGAGATATGAATTGGCTCATTTAAGTTGTAAATGGACGGCGTATGTAAGGAACAAATTTTTCTCGAATATGGCTCGAGCGAATTTAGTTTAATTGATATATGATATTAATCGCTTTTATCTGATGTGCCTGACATCTCCCTTTTCCCTAGGAAAACTCTTGTTTTTTTTATAACTCAGTTTAAAAATCGAACTATTTTTTACTCCGAAAATACCGTGATGCGGCAGTTTCGCGGGCGAATTTCTTCTCTTCCATCTGAAATACTGAATATCAAATAATCGTTTTGGCTCCATCTATCGGGGAGCGTCAAAAATAAACACAAAAAATAAAATAAAAAATATTTTTCTTTTTTAATATATATATTAAATGAGTTATTTATTTAGGTACTTGTATTTTATATGACATTTGTTTATCAAAAATATTCTTTGTATTTACATTGTTTTCATGCTGATACGTTGTTAACTTTCAAAATTGGTTCTATTTTAAAAGGTGATTGCAACAACAAAAAATTTTTCCTTTATTTTCATAAAAATGACAAATAATATGATAATCATATGCAAATATTTGTAATTTTTTCAAAATTAGGTGATAAATCACTTAAACTACGGATTGAAAAAATTCTTAAAACAGAATTTGAAAATAATTAATTTGCTCATTAAGTTTCTAGTATATATATAATATATAAATTACAAAATGTTAAGCTATAATAAAATTTTGAATAGATTAAGATTTTTTTTTAATTAAATTCATAACAAACTATACTACTTAAATATTTACCAGTATAAAATTTTCACTTTTTAAAGATTTTTCTATTATTATTTATTTTTCTCTTTTAAATCAAATCTATACCTAAAACATTATAATAAGAAATAAATATAAATAAGAAATTTTTGTCATTTTTAAAATGTACTATATTATGCCATGTGTCCATCTTTTTTATCACTTTTTATAAAATTTTGAAATTTTATTTAGTTTGTTATTTTGTTCGAGTGTGACCTATAAAACAACACTTTTAATACAGTGTTATTACCATGCTCCTTTAATTTTGCGTTTTGATCATTAACCCCTAAAAAGTAATGATATCAATAAAAAACCCTTAACGGGTAAAAAGTTTGTGACGCAGCATTGTACTTTATGACTATAAGAATTAGAAATACGGGTCTTAAAAATAATGATATCAAATTTTCAGTGACGCTTTGATATTAATTAAATTATACATAGATTTTCTTATTTGAATTTGCTTTTTCCTTTTATTTATATTTACAGTGTAAACGTTATTTTCAACATAAAATAATATATAGCATTTACTCATTGATACCTTTCCATTCACATCTCTTATACTATGAAAGCATGTGTTTTAAAAGAAATTATATGAAATTCCAGTAACGCAGTGGTGTTACATTAAGTGATTTGTTTTTAAATTTCTCTGCAATTATTTTGTTTTGCATATTAAAGTATATGTGCACATTGAAATATTGCTTTTAATTTTCAAATACGCTGTCAAATATATCACTTTCACTAAGCTTATATTATGTACTGAAATATATTTATTTCAATGAATTATTCTATCTTTTGCGTCACGCCATCCAAAACTGTAAGTAAAATATATGGAAATGTTTACTTTGTGTCATTTCATCCAAATAAATTGAAAATGCATGCAAATAGATATCGTGATGCAAAGAAAAAAACTGTGAAATTTTTTTCAGTTTTAGATGGCGTGACGCAAAAGATAGAATAATTCATTGAAATAAATATATTTCAGTACATAATATAAGCTTAATGAAAGTGATATATTTGACAGCGTATTTGAAAATTAAAAGCAATATTTCAATGTGCACATATACTTTAATATGCAAAACAAAATAATTGCAGAGAAATTTAAAAACAAATCACTTAATGTAACACCACTGCGTTACTGGAATTTCATATAATTTCTTTTAAAACACATGCTTTCATAGTATAAGACATGTGAATGGAAAGGTATCAATGAGTAAATGCTATATATTATTTTATGTTGAAAATAACGTTTACACTGTAAATATAAATAAAAGGAAAAAGCAAATTCAAATAAGAAAATCTATGTATAATTTAATTAATATCAAAGCGTCACTGAAAATTTGATATCATTATTTTTAAGACCCGTATTTCTAATTCTTATAGTCATAAAGTACAATGCTGCGTCACAAACTTTTAACCCGTTAAGGGTTTTTTATTGATAAATATATATGCAGGGTGATCCAAAAGTCAGGACAAACTTTAAAAATGAATAATTCGAAAACGAATCAAGATACAAAGATACGGTTTGCACCAAACGGATGGGAAAGACGCCGGGTTTTGTGTGGCAAAGAAATAAAAAATAGTTCTGTTGGCGACCAAATATGGCGCTGTCGTATTTCTGATGTAGGATTATGCAAAGCAACAAATGATATAAAAAGGAACAACTACAGCAGGTAATGGTAGTCGAAGCTTATATGCATCGAAATATCCCATTTTAAGTCGCTACTTTAATCACGCATGGCCTCCAAGATCTCCCGATCTGACACCCTGTGACTTTTGGCTGTGGGGATTCTTAGAAGTCAAAAGTGTACCGCGACCAACCGGCATTACTAGCAGCACTGAAAGATGCCATCCGCCAAAATGTGTTTGCCATAACGCAAGAAATGCTACTAAATGCTGTGAACGATGTGGTGAATCATCTCACAGCTGTACTTCTGAATGATGGACATTGAACAGTTACTGTAATAGTACTAATTAACTGTAATTAAGCTGACTTGTAAGTTGTCAACTTTTTTTTTTCATTTGTAAATCATCTTTTGGTGAAATAAAACACTATAGCGCCATCTGTTGGTCGCCAACAGAACTAATTTCTTTCCATTGCCACACAAAAACCGGTTTCTTTTTCATCCGTTTGGTGCAAACCGCATCTTTGTATCTTGATTCGTTTTCGAATTATTCATTTTTAAAGTTTGTCCTGACTTTTGGATCACCCGGTATATATATATATAAACCACCTAAGCAGTCAGTTTTTTTTTTTTTTTTTTCAAAAACTGCAGATGACGCTAATTTATTTATATTATTTAAATTTTCAGCATTTTCTGTATTTTTAAATTTAGATAATGATACCAATAATGTTCGGAAGAAATTTATAATAAATAACATATAATATGTTTATCGCTTTTAGCATGGACACGTTTTATAATTTGATTAACATTTTGCTTAATATTTCATTTTAAGTAGTTGACAGTTGTCGATACACACATATTTTTAAATAGTATTTGATAAATAAGGCGTCCAATTTGAGGTTGAGGGGATTTTACGTCGTTTTAGAATTACGCAATGGGTAATTGACGCGATTGCCCTATGGGTTCCGGAGACGTGCTATCGCGATTATAATTTTTCGCAGAGGAGTTGGCTTTCGGTAACACCCCCCCCCCCCACACACACACACCCCACCCCATAGGTAATAATACGTTTGAACTTTACTTAGAAATTACAATATGCATTTATTTGAGCACTTGTATAGTTAAATTCATCTGAAAGGCACACAGAGATGTCCAAATTATTGTTTGATAAGAATCACAAATAATAAATTTCAGATTTTAAAGAAGCATAAATTTAAAGCTCTTAATCTGTTTTAAAAAAAAATCTTATTGTATTCCTATTTTATTTTATTCTTAAATGAAGGAACGCGGTAGCGTTCCGCCCCGCCATGATAAAACAAACATTAAACAAAACAAATGACATTTACAAAGTAGGAAAGTCAATGGTGAAACGCTACAAGTGTATATTATGTCGACTTAGCATCTCGGACTTTTCGACTACCTGTATCTCAGCTCCCTGATCCCCAAGACCTATGATTTTTTGCACATACCTTGAGCATACCCTTAAGACAAAACATACAAATTTGCATGTCGTTCTGAATTAAAAATCTGAGTCATATAACTTTGAAAACCTGAAATTTGCCGGTTATATTCTTCTTCTCCTTTTTCTTCTTGTTATTGCTAAGATTGACAGCGAGTGAGCCTAGAGTTCTGCAGCTAATGCCCTGAAAATTTGCAAGGACATTCCTTCTGGCCCGTACTAGTGCCTTTTGCAATCAAAACATTTTTGGGGTAATATACAGGGTAGTTATTTTCAAGTTTGTGATATTTAACCCCAAAACTTCGTAATTCGTCAAGAGATGGCGCTCGTTTTCAATGAATTTAATAAGACATTAAATAGTAATAAATTCTGTTTTTATTTTTCTTTCTTTCTTTACTTTTTTTACAAAAATGGATTAAAATTAAGTAAAAGACATTAAAAAAAAATTTTTTTACAAGAAACATGTTTATTAATTAAAAAAAAAAAAAAAAAAAAAAAAAAAAAATGATAAATTTGGATTTCATAATAAATAAATGCTTAAAGGACGCGCTAAACAGACTTTTAACAAAAGTAATGTGGCGGATTAAATAAAAGAGCGCTTCGTTAACTTTATAAAATTACGGATGATGGAAGAATACATATAATTAATTTCCGATCATGTATTATATGAGAGAAATATTATTATGGAAAAATTCAAATTTGACATTTTTGTGTTTCTATGAGTTTTGAGGTCGTCTGAATTCATTTTTAATTTTTTGTAATAAAGAGGTATGCACGTATGTGTATCAGTGAATACGATAGTGTCTAAACGCTGCATTTGATATGTATGCTGGAGGTGACCCACAACTAATGATTTTAATGATGTAGAACTTAGTTTTTTTTTTTTTTTACCATGTTTTTATTAATTTGAATTCTTGTTTTTTTTTTTTTTTTTTTTTTTTTTTTTTTTTTTTTCCAGTACAAATCTTGCAATCGATTTTTAACTAACTTCCCGACTAGCTAGACATTTGAAACTTTCACGATAGCTCAGAACACGATAAAAATGCATTTTTTAAATACTTGTTTCGGGTTCCTGCTGCAACCGGTAGCGTTACCAGTACAAATCTTGCAATCGATTTTTAACTAACTTCCCGACTAGCTAGATATTTGAAACTTTCAGGATAGCTCAGAACACGGTGACAATACATTTTTAAACACTTTTAGTCAACTGTTTCCGGTCCCTAATGTCTTCGGCAGCATTTATATGATTCAACAGAAATTTTTTTTAACTAACTTCCTGACTAGCTAGACATCTGAAACTTTCTGAATAGTTCAGAACACGGTGAAAATGCTTTTTTTAAAATTCTTTTAAAATACGCAGAAGTCTTAACACTCTTTCATGGCCCATGCGATAAACTGCCAAATTAAATGTGAAACATTTAGCTTTATTCAAGTTCGTAACTAAGGGAAGAGTATTTGGGGATTTTAAAAACTCGGAAAAATTTTGCAGATTTGTCGAATTTTTTTTTTATTTTTGATTATATTTCATTTCAAACACTTAATATTACGTACTAAATATTGAACCTACTCTGAAATTTTTATCTGCCTACGATCTTGGCTGTATAAAAGGCAAAATTTTTACAATTGTTTATGAATTACACTAGCGAAAAGCATCTGAAATACTTTATTCCTTAGACTGAATTAAAGTTGGGTCTCGTTGTGAGCATCAATCGCCAAATGTGTCAAATGGCATGACAGTTTTCTAATGAAAACGTTCTCACATTCGGTTACTTACTATATTATTTTTCCGATTCAACCTTTTTAAACATCATTAATTACTATATGTTCAGAAAGTCGAGTGATGTCAATTCAGATTTTTAATTATGAAATTACAAGAAATAAAAATGACATAAGTGGCTGTAAGTAGTATTTAAAGGAATAAGTACAATGCATATTCATTCGAATGTCAATATGAAACACACACATCATATAAATACATATTCATAAACATGGATTCCCTAAGAATTACACACTCACATGATATATATGCATTAGGCAAACATATTGTTGCACACTCGGGGCCTGTGAATTTTCTGTGAATGAAAGACGAACCTTGCAGAGGTTTAAAAATTTATTTACGAATATTTTGGAAGATATTAAGCCCAGTATCAACTTGAGTTTCCCTAGAACACGCAGCTTAAATAGCTGCTGACAACATAAAAATCACAGCACAAACGATACCATAATCATAACATACAGAAATAGGCTGCAATTCAATGGTAGAGACTTAATCAAGCAGAACTTTCTATTCCGTAAGATCTAAAGCAGCCTTCACACACTGGCAACTGGAAAGCTTCAACTTCGGTTTCTTTTGATATTCCTTTGATGTGGTTTTTGAAAATTGAACCTTTCTCCAGCCCTAGCTCACAAACCCCCTAGTGCGATAATTGCATGGGAACTGGTCTCATTTGTAAAAGCGAATAAAAAGTAATGTCCTTCATTGTAAATGTGTGCAAAATTCAAGGGTCCTTTTTGGACAATGGATAATTTACGACTTTTGAAGCTCTGAATGTTGCGAGAGTTTGAAGGAAGCTTAAAGCTTTCCTCAGAAACTCACCTAAGTGGTCGGAACGTGACCTCTTTTATAGATTGCCATTAATCCAAAATGTTACAGTAACTTCCGTAATAATCGAGTTACAGCTTGGATAATGGGTATATCGATAATAAAGGTTTTTTCACCAAGTTCGTCAAAATAGTTGTCAAGGAGCGATAAAGTCGCCAAATTCGTCGCCAAGTCCATTACGTGTCCTGATAAAGCGGGTTTTGAACGAAGAAGGAGCTTTTTTAACTCGAAAATAAGCTAGAAATGCAGAAAATTGACATTTTATAATCTGACTAAGTCTCTTAGAAAGAAATCACATAAAAATAACTAGTACTATTTAGATATTCTTAACACTATATTCACATCTATGCACAACACGCACGATTTTTTTTTATCTATTACACAAATTTATTCATTATGCATACGTATTATACTTTTTAAAATCATATGCATAACCTGGAAAAAAGAAGTGCTATCACATTAAAAAAAAGTCACCCCGCCCAGCAAAAACTTTTACCATTCCTATGCATACGTATTATATTTATAAAAGCACATACAAAACCTGCAAAAAGAAGTGATATTTGATAAAAAACAATACTGTTGTAAAAGTCACCCCGCCCAGCAGAAACTGTTACCTTTCTTAAGCAGCCAAATAAAGGATTGATATCAAATTTCGCCGCCGCTATTCAATCCCGGGAACTCAATTGCTAGCTTAATGAAGATCTGCCAATAACATCTGCCAATGCATCTTTCTAATAAATCCTAATCACTTTCAATATTCTTGTTATCTGTGTTAGTTTTTTGGCTGCATTATAAAGTTATAATTTAAAGTATTTTTACGGCGGGGTGCGTCTCCTACGTAGACGTTTCAATTAATAAAAAATTGAGTTAGTAAAGATTAAAATATTATTACGCACCCCGCCGTAAAAATACTTTAAATTATAACTTTATAATGCAGCCAAAAACTAACACAGATAACAAGAATATTGAAAGAAATGAGGAGATGCATGCAGTGTTACTGGCAGATCTTCATTAAGCTATCCAATGAGTTCCCGGGATTTAATAGCTGCGGTGAAATTTGATATCAATCCTTATTATTATTATTATTATTATTTTTTTTTTTTGGCTGCTTAAGAAAGGTAAGAGTTTTTGCTGGGAGGGGTGACTTTTACAATAGTATTGTTTTTTATGAGATAATATTATTGAAACCCTCCCCCCTCCAAAAACAAATAAAAAATAAATAAAAAAAGCTATAAGTTAAGCGAAGAATGTAGGGGAGACCCGTGTACCTAGGGCCGCTTTTTTTCAATGCCCCAAAACAGAGGCCTTGACCTGTTTAAAATTATCAAACTGATATGTACATATCTTTAGGACTAATTACTTCTAATTGGAATTAATATAAATACCTAAAATAATAAATTCCCACAAATAGAAGGTTTTTAAAAAAACTTCACTCGTGGCCCTAGGTACAACACCCTCATTGTACCTGGGGCCAGACCTCATTGTACCTAGGGCCATTCTCTCAAATTTAGATTTCACTTTGTAATGAATAGAAAATAAGCATATAAACATGTATTTTATAAAAGAAACAATATCAAGTAATATATTTATTTATTTATCATATAATAATTATCATGTTGTTGCCTTAATTTGAAACACGAAAATTTTCACATTTATTTTTTTTTTCGCCCCTTTGGGATATTGTAACAGAATGTTTTTTTTCTTCAATTTTTTTTCTTTTTTCTGAAGTGTCTCTTGGATTTCTAGATCTCTTTGGTTTTCGGTCACATCTTTTCTTTGATGTAGGAGGTTTTGCTTTAGGTAAAAGTTTTGCTTAGGTTCGTACCTGTTAAAGTATAACACACGAAAAGATGTTAGATGTTGAAGGTTTCGAAATTTCAACAGGACACGAAAAAGAGACATCCAGTTCTATCATTGTTGGTTCACTTTCTTCCTGAATTTTTTTTTTTTATTTTTAAATTTATGGGATCTTTCTTTCAGTCACATTTGAACATAAATATTCATCCTCAGTGAATGTGTTTTGATTCATTGGCCATATACCGGATACACGAAAGCCTGATAGAATGCTTACAGGAGGAAAGGCCGACGGATAAGACTTACCAACATTTTCAGCAACGCCATATATAGTGATTGGTTTACCAGGGTTTGCCAGCGTCCAATTCTTAACACTTTCGCGACCACTGACGTAGATTCACGTCATTTGAAAATATAAAACTCCACCTGTGGGCGCTTCTTTTGCAATTTGTATGTTATTTGTTTCTAAAAAATATACACAATATTCATATTTGTACAATCAGTATACTATGGATGCAAATACTTTGATTAGAGAGAGTATGATTATAATGCATATCCATTTGTAATATAAATGTGAATACGGAAAATTTTGTTTTGAAAAATTGTAACGTATGAGAAAAACGCCCACTGTCAAAAAGACAAAAACATGCGGTAGCGAAAGTGTTAAAAGGTCCAAACACACTGGTCCTAGGTACAAGGCAGCCATGTGGCCCTAGGTACAAGTTTTGGTAACTTCGTTCAAAACGCTGTCCACTAAAAAATCCACAGGTAGAGAGGACTAATTAAATATCTCATTTATTGCTCAATATAAAAAGCAAAATTATACACTAGAAATGAAAGAAAAATATTTAACTTGCCTTTGCAAAATAGCAAAAGAGATGAGCTGCAAAATTTTACTTCAAACCATGTAAATTCGTTTTCTACGTATAACTTGTCAAAACTTTCTCCTCAAAAATTCCAAAGTAGTTGTAAAAGTTGCAACTGGTGTTGTTACTTGCCCAATTGAGTATTAAAACTTAAAATTAAATATTAATCAAATAAAGTGGGGTGGCCCTAGTACATGATGGCCCTAGGTACACGGGTCTCCCCTATAATATATAGATCACTTTTTTTTTTTTTCAAACAAACATATATATTAATATTATAGAATTATAAAAATTTGTATAGATATATGTTGAAATATAATAATATAAAATATATTAAAATTTCCCGAAAACGATTTAAATAAATAAAAATATAATTCAAAATTTTTAAATACACTTAAAATGCTACCCTGCTAACGAATTTTTCATTTTCGATCGTGATTTTACATTATTATATTTTAAAAATATATTTGAAACATATTTGAGTATCAAACTGTGAATTCATCGGTAAGTTAATTTTAAAAAATATTTTTATGTTTAAATGCTGAACTTTAATGCAAATATTTAGTATTCAAACTTAAAAAAAATATTTAAAAAAAAATATTTTATTACAGTAAACATGATTTGTTAACTTGGGTTGAAGATTACTTTTAAATGGCTTGTTTTCATGTAATGAATAAATGAAGAAAATTTAACTGTTGTAGTGAAATGAAATGTATTTAAACACATTTTTGATTGCTCATGTTTTTCAGTTAATTCCTATCACCCCCTTTTGAAATATATTTCTAATGGAATTCAAGAACGAATGTATACGACATATAAATTTATGAAATTAAAAATGTTTCTGTGAAATGTTTCATTTGTTAAGAGGAATTAAAAAAAAAAAAAAAGTGTAAAAATGTTTTTTTTTTTTTGGTCTAATAACCTTTTTTAAGGATAAAATTATGCGTAAGGGAAAAAAATCGATATAAATTAATTAATAATTTTCAATTTTTAATTGAATTACTGTTTATTTCTTTCCATATTATACACATAACTATTACTTATTATAAGTTTATTACTGTAATAATTAATTAATTAATAACACTCTATAATAAATGCTCATAATTATTAAATTATTATATAAACTATAGGTTAACAACTCATATAATTATTTTTTACCAAATGGTATAATAAATAAATCTTGTTAAGTCTTTCAGATTATCACTAGTATTTAAGAATATAATACAATTGTCCCCCCCCCCCCACCCCTCTAATTAATTTTTGGTTTTTTGATTTGAAAATTTAAATAGAAATTTTCTTTACAAATACGAAATAAATAAATAAGTAAATAGATCATTAAATAAATGAAACATAAAAATATCAATATATGCATCGGGAACTGCAGCATTGATCCGTCCGTTTTCTGCGAATTTTGTTATCTATCATAAGACAACTTGTTGGAAAATAATATTGACCTGATTAAACAAGTGGCGGATTATCGAACAATAAAAAAATCTGTTCTATAACAACACGCGAATTTTTTCAGTTGTTCTTAAGCAATTAATATCTTCACTTACTGTCGATTTTATCTGTAATGGCACTTATTTTTCTTTCGAAGCCTATGTTATTAAGGGGCCATTTAAGGGTGGAAGAAAGGGAAGTTAATTGCGATGACCTAGGTGTGTTACATCTGAAACACGCTGACCTACATAAAAATATTTGGAAAAGATTTTAACTGCAATTTTAGGCCATTTCTTTGTATGCTTGAAAATATGCTCAGAATGATGTCACATATTTTAGTGGAGTATCAGTAATTTTTTTTATTTTTATAAAACTAAAAAAAAAAAAAAAAAAAAAAAAAAAAAAAAACAATCAGAGGTGAATGATGTTTTTTGTAGAAAAAAAAATAATTAAAATTTTTTTGGACTAACGTATGGCAATATGAAACTTTTACTTATAAAACATTATAAAGCTCTTTACATTTTCTTACAAGCATTAAAAGCTCTTTATAGTCGTACTGATATTATCAGAACTAATTTCATTGAAGATCATCTGACAAACTGCTAAGAAAAGTAAATGAAGGGTTACTTTTTTATATCAAACCGTCTGTAAAAATATTTCTCTAACGTAGAACAGTTATGACTAAATTTTGTCGAATTGCTGTCACTTTGAAAATATATTCATGTGTAATGAACAAAACTTCCTAGAAAACGCCCTTAATTAAAAAAAATCTCAACGATTGTTTCAATACGCACGAGTGCACTCTCAGAAATGGATACTGAAATTTCACGAAAATTTCTTCATTTTTGACGAAAGTGTTTCTAGGGATATGCTCCGAGCGAACATTTCGTTAAATTGACGGAATTTGTTTCGTTACCTATTTGAGAATACGAATTTCGTCAAAAATAAAAAAAACATTTTCTCCTTCTTATTTCGTCAAATTGAGAAAATTACTTTCGTCACTTGTTTAAACATACGAATTTCGTCAAAAGTAAAGATACATGTTTTCATCCTAGTTTCGTGATACAGAATAAAATAAATACAAATTATAGAATTATAAAATTACTTGCAAGTTCGTCGCTTTAGGCATTAAATCCTAATTATATTTAATGAAAATATAAATAAAACAGAGCAAACAAATAAAAATCATTTGGACATTTATTTGACAGCTTTGAGACCGATAGTTACAATGATTTTTGTCTCAATTGATCCACATTTTTACACAAATTCACAGAAACAAGCGCACACAATATTTTGCAGACATCACAAACATATATGGCCGCACCGCGATTCGAACCCGGGACGTGGGAATCCAGAAGGCAGCGCCCTACCGACTGAGCCACTAGGGCGGCAAATAAAAGTCATTGTAACGTAAAGTCGAAAGAACACAGGAATAAAAACAATATGGCGGTAATGAAAGCTAGCACATGTTATTGTGTGTAAACAGTTTCGTCAAATATTTCAGAGTTCGCGTTTCCTCAAAAATCACGTGATCGCTTGACGAAATGGTTGTCAAAAACAACGAAATTAAGCCCGAGGATGTCTGAATCGTCAAAATTGAGTATATTATTTCTGAGAGTGTGAAGCATTAAAGAGGCAATATACATATCTCATATTGCACTAGTGCTCCCTTTTTTCGTATGAGGAAGAATCATGCTCATTTACTTTGGCTCGAAACAATTATTGAGAGATTTCTTAATTTATGAAGTTTCTTTACAGTTTTTAATTCGTTACCTTTCAACACTAGAATTTCAGTTTATTTTATTACAGTCATATGTACATTTAAGATATTGAAATTGAAAAAATAAGACTATTTCTGATCATACTATTAAAATAATAATAATAATAATAATGATTTGCAGACTTTATAAATGTTTTTTAAAAACTGTGGTTAATGTTTGTATCCATTTTTAGTAGGAAACTATGCAACAACGTGAACATTTATAAATACTATTTCAAAAATCATAATATTGTTGTTATTTTTTGTTCAGTTATTTACATAGGTGTCTGTAATGTACCTTGATACGCTGAATTCAGAAAAGATTGTGTTTTTTTTCCTATCACGTAAGGAATTTTTACAAAGTACGGATGAAGATCGGAAGAATTCCAGCAGAGACTGTAACGAATTCGATACAATTTATGCATGAATAACATTAAAATCTGCTATGATTTACGCATTTTCTTTTAAATGCGTTTCTTTAAATTGAATCTAATTTTAGATAATTTTACTTTGTGTATGTCTTGAAATCCTTGTGGGAGGCGGGGGGGGGGGGGATTATCTATGCAGCATCGAACAATAATCTGCTAATATGTTAACACTCCATTGTCCCTGATACTTTCTATACATTTCTTTGGTGTCTTAAAGAAATAGTTTTCCTTGTTTTTCACAAGGAGGCTGTAACAAATTCGATACAATTTATGCATAAATAACATTAAAATCTGCTATTATTTGCGCATTATCTTTTAAATGCGTTTCTTTAAATTGAATCTCCTTTTAGATAATTTTACTTTGTGTATGGCTTGAAGTCCTAGTGGGAGGGAGGAGGGATTATCTATGCCGCATCGAACAATAATCTGCTAATATGTTAACACTCCATTGTCCCTGATACTTTCTATACATTTCTTTGGTGTCTTGATGAAATAGCTTTCCTTGTTTTTCACAAGGAGGCTGTAACAAATTCGATACAATTTATGCATAAATAACATTAAAATCTGCTATTATTTGCGCATTATCTTTTAAATGCGTTTCTTTAAATTGAATCTCCTTTTAGATAATTTTACTTTGTGTATGGCTTGAAGTCCTAGTGGGAGGGAGGAGGGATTATCTATGCCGCATCGAACAATAATCTGCTAATATGTTAACACTCCATTGTCCCTGATACTTTCTATACATTTCTTTGGTGTCTTAAAGAAATAGTTTTCCTTGTTTTTCACAAGGAGGCTGTAACAAATTCGATACAATTTATGCATAAATAACATTAAAATCTGCTATTATTTGCGCATTATCTTTTAAATGCGTTTCTTTAAATTGAATCTCCTTTTAGATAATTTTACTTTGTGTATGGCTTGAAGTCCTAGTGGGAGGGAGGAGGGATTATCTATGCCGCATCGAACAATAATCTGCTAATATGTTAACACTCCATTGTCCCTGATACTTTCTATACATTTCTTTGGTGTCTTAAAGAAATAGTTTTCCTTGTTTTTCACAAGGAGGCTGTAACAAATTCGATACAATTTATGCATAAATAACATTAAAATCTGCTATTATTTGCGCATTATCTTTTAAATGCGTTTCTTTAAATTGAATCTCCTTTTAGATAATTTTACTTTGTGTATGGCTTGAAGTCCTAGTGGGAGGGAGGAGGGATTATCTATGCCGCATCGAACAATAATCTGCTAATATGTTAACACTCCATTGTCCCTGATACTTTCTATACATTTCTTTGGTGTCTTGATGAAATAGCTTTCCTTGTTTTTCACAAGGAGGCTGTAACAAATTCGATACAATTTATGCATAAATAACATTAAAATCTGCTATTATTTGCGCATTATCTTTTAAATGCGTTTCTTTAAATTGAATCTCCTTTTAGATAATTTTACTTTGTGTATGGCTTGAAGTCCTAGTGGGAGGGAGGAGGGATTATCTATGCCGCATCGAACAATAATCTGCTAATATGTTAACACTCCATTGTCCCTGATACTTTCTATACATTTCTTTGGTGTCTTGATGAAATAGCTTTCCTTGTTTTTCACAAGGAGGCTGTAACAAATTCGATACAATTTATGCATAAATAACATTAAAATCTGCTATTATTTGCGCATTATCTTTTAAATGCGTTTCTTTAAATTGAATCTCCTTTTAGATAATTTTACTTTGTGTATGGCTTGAAGTCCTAGTGGGAGGGAGGAGGGATTATCTATGCCGCATCGAACAATAATCTGCTAATATGTTAACACTCCATTGTCCCTGATACTTTCTATACATTTCTTTGGTGTCTTGATGAAATAGCTTTCCTTGTTTTTCACAAGGAGGCTGTAACAAATTCGATACAATTTATGCATAAATAACATTAAAATCTGCTATTATTTGCGCATTATCTTTTAAATGCGTTTCTTTAAATTGAATCTCCTTTTAGATAATTTTACTTTGTGTATGGCTTGAAGTCCTAGTGGGAGGGAAGAGGGATTATCTATGCCGCATCGAACAATAATCTGCTAATATGTTAACACTCCATTGTCCCTGATACTTTCTATACATTTCTTTGGTGTCTTGATGAAATAGCTTTCCTTGTTTTTCACAAGGAGGCTGTAACAAATTCGATACAATTTATGCATAAATAACATTAAAATCTGCTATTATTTGCGCATTATCTTTTAAATGCGTTTCTTTAAATTGAATCTCCTTTTAGATAATTTTACTTTGTGTATGGCTTGAAGTCCTAGTGGGAGGGAAGAGGGATTATCTATGCCGCATCGAACAATAATCTGCTAATATGTTAACACTCCATTGTCCCTGATACTTTCTATACATTTCTTTGGTGTCTTGATGAAATAGCTTTCCTTGTTTTTCACAAGGAGGCTGTAACAAATTCGATACAATTTATGCATAAATAACATTAAAATCTGCTATTATTTGCGCATTATCTTTTAAATGCGTTTCTTTAAATTGAATCTCCTTTTAGATAATTTTACTTTGTGTATGGCTTGAAGTCCTAGTGGGAGGGAAGAGGGATTATCTATGCCGCATCGAACAATAATCTGCTAATATGTTAACACTCCATTGTCCCTGATACTTTCTATACATTTCTTTGGTGTCTTGATGAAATAGCTTTCCTTGTTTTTCACAAAGAGGCTGTAACAAATTCGATACAATTTATGCATAAATAACATTAAAATCTGCTATTATTTACTCATTATCTTTTAAATGCGTTTCTTTAAATTGAATCTCCTTTTAGATAATTTTACTTTGTGTGTGGCTTGAAGTCCTAGTGGGAGGGAGGAGGGATTATCTATGCCGCATCGAACAATAATCTGCTAATATGTTAACACTCCATTGTCCCTGATACTTTCTATACATTTCTTTGGTGTCTTGATGAAATAGCTTTCCTTGTTTTTCACAAGGAGGCTGTAACAAATTCGATACAATTTATGCATAAATAACATTAAAATCTGCTATTATTTGCGCATTATCTTTTAAATGCGTTTCTTTAAATTGAATCTCCTTTTAGATAATTTTACTTTGTGTATGGCTTGAAGTCCTAGTGGGAGGGAGGAGGGATTATCTATGCCGCATCGAACAATAATCTGCTAATATGTTAACACTCCATTGTCCCTGATACTTTCTATACATTTCTTTGGTGTCTTGATGAAATAGCTTTCCTTGTTTTTCACAAGGAGGCTGTAACAAATTCGATACAATTTATGCATAAATAACATTAAAATCTGCTATTATTTGCGCATTATCTTTTAAATGCGTTTCTTTAAATTGAATCTCCTTTTAGATAATTTTACTTTGTGTATGGCTTGAAGTCCTAGTGGGAGGGAAGAGGGATTATCTATGCCGCATCGAACAATAATCTGCTAATATGTTAACACTCCATTGTCCCTGATACTTTCTATACATTTCTTTGGTGTCTTGATGAAATAGCTTTCCTTGTTTTTCACAAAGAGGCTGTAACAAATTCGATACAATTTATGCATAAATAACATTAAAATCTGCTATTATTTACTCATTATCTTTTAAATGCGTTTCTTTAAATTGAATCTCCTTTTAGATAATTTTACTTTGTGTGTGGCTTGAAGTCCTAGTGGGAGGGAGGAGGGATTATCTATGCCGCATCGAACAATAATCTGCTAATATGTTAACACTCCATTGTCCCTGATACTTTCTATACATTTCTTTGGTGTCTTGATGAAATAGCTTTCCTTGTTTTTCACAAGGAGGCTGTAACAAATTCGATACAATTTATGCATAAATAACATTAAAATCTGCTATTATTTACGCATTATCTTTTAAATGCGTTTCTTTAAATTGAATCTCCTTTTAGATCATTTTACTTTGTGTATGGCTTGAAATCCTTGTGTAAAGGGGGGGGGATTATCTATGAAGCATCCAACAATAATCTGCTAATATGTTAGCACTCCATTGTCCCTGATACTTTCTATACATTTCTTTGGTGTCTTGATGAAATAGCTCTCCTTGTTTTTTCACTCAGATCACCCAGGTTTTCTGAGAAATAACTTTGATGGGAGTTGAAAAAAATAGAGCTTTAAGCTCATTCAATCCAATTTTTTGCCAAAACTGCATGTGATGGAAATTTTTGAATAGTTTTGCCTTAATCAGCATCCAAAACTACATCAGAAAATCATATAACCCTGAAGAAAAATATTTCATCGTCGACCTGTGTTATTATAAAAGAAATGGTATCGCCCAATTAAACAACGTTCTGAAAAAAAAAAAAAATGAATTTTTAAAATTTATGAAGTAAAGGCTGTTTTCTTTTCAACAATGGGAAAAAATTATGTCACAGATTTTTTTTCCAAAATGTAAAAAGAGAAATTACTATGAAATATATTTTGTGAGTAATTTAAAATATTTGGACATTATCATACGGTAATTTTTGAGAGTAAATTACTAAACAAGAATATCACTTAAAAGAGATTTGTGAAATTTCTGAAAAACTTAAAATGAAATGCTGATGCAAACTTTAAAGGTAAAAAAAAAATAATAATGGAAGAAAAAAAAAGATTATTTTTAAAGACACGTGCTGTTGTATGCATGAGATTATATTGAATTCAACGAAGCGAGTTTGAATGACATAATCATAAATTTTCTTTTTATTATCTTTTTACTATCTTTAAATCTCTTTCTTCATCAGTTTCGGTTTCTACTCACCCATGCATACTACATTTCCTTTTAGGAGACATATAATGTAAGACTTAGTCCAGAAATAAAAGGAATGCTGACATTTGAAAATTTATCCACACTAATTTTTTACATTGTTGAGAAAGTGTCGACGCCTTATTTTACTTTTTACTTTCTCTTTTCCATGCATAAGGCGAGTTTTTTAATCTGAGTTTTTGATGCATTTGTACGTTTTGGTGTATCTTAAACGTTCTACCGCTCCTGCTTGATCTTTTAACCTGTTCAGAACAGGGGCGAAGCTTGGTTCAGAAATTCTTGGAAGCGCTGAAGAGACACGCTTCCAAAAGAGCAGAGTAAGAATCAATTCAGCTTTTCGCCATCTGATAGACGGGAAACAGGAAATACTATTTCATTTTTCCTATATAAAATAATGAAATTCTTGTTTTAAAACTTAAATAAGGGAAGCGCCGCTTCCATCGCTTCCATGAACGCTTCACCACTGGTTCAGAAAGAGATTAAATCACTTTTTCAGTTAGGTTTTCGGCCAGTCATGAGAACCTCTGATAAAGCATTTTAGCTTCAGGCATGATTGTATGTTCTAATATCGTAGAGTCAGTGTCTGAGTCTATTATCAGTATAACTCAAGAACAAATATTACAAGCCAGGTATCAGGAACGTATTGAAAGGGAAGCTGCTCACAGACAAGAAGCTGATGAACGGATAAAAGCCAATTATCGTGCAGATGCTTAATGGTCACAGAACCTCGAAGAGAAATGGTAACGGTGAAGAAACTTCATTTTCGAATTCAAGCTGATGTTAAACTCCATGTTGATATATTTCTCTCGTGGTCAATTACATGCAGCATGCTGCTGTAAAGGAATTTCAAACAATTTTTATGTATCTGCTCCTTCAGGAAAAAATAAGATTTTTGTTTAAACAGAAGTTCTATATATCCGTCAACTTGTTTTATCGACCTCCCTGGGTTGGGTTTGGTAGCCATTTATTTAAAACGGTCAGTCGCAACATCATAAAACTGAAAGATTTCTCTCTTTTTTTTTTCTTTTTTTTTCTTTAATTCTATCTCATGCTTATTTCTTTATTATTATTATTTTTTAATTCAAAAATTTTATAAGCACTATTTCAACCCGAACAGCGCCGAGTAGATCTGCTAGCGGAACCTATATTTTCGACAAAAGCGCGCTTCAAATAATTCGAATCAATAGCCTGAAATGAAAAATTTGTTCTATGTGCTCCTGTAAAATAACTGTGTTCCCAAGTCTCCATGTGTTTGTGTAACACATGGAAATTTATATATTTCGTGCAAAAATGTTCTTTAACATAGCTATCAATTAGAAATTTATTCGAATTTATATGT
This sequence comes from Salticus scenicus, assembly GCA_963930645.1. Classification (NCBI taxonomy): domain Eukaryota; kingdom Metazoa; phylum Arthropoda; class Arachnida; order Araneae; family Salticidae; genus Salticus; species Salticus scenicus. The sequence continues at coordinate 6,268,917 of CAWVNO010000061.1, read as the reverse complement.
TATCCTATTCACTTATTCACATGCACACACACACATTCACAGACAAATATGTATCACTGTAAAAATAGCAAATATGTATTGAGGAGACAACAAGACATGCAGATGGAATAATATATCACTCTCGAACATTTCAAGCTGACAATATTTTTTAAATACATACACCGTAAGTAAAATTCAGAAACGTTTCGTTAAGGAAAAGGCAACTTTTACTGAAAAGGATCGATGCATTTTTTAACGAAAAGTATTAATTTATAACACGATGGGTTTCAGATCTGCAAAGAAATATTCCGCTTGGGAAATCCTTCATTACCAAATGGTTAGAGAAAAAAAACGTGTTGTAAATTAAAACTTTTAGTCCTGAAACGATTTCATCCTCTCAGAAAAAACAATTAAGTTTTGACTCTTTCGAAAAGGAAAGTTTCAGAATTGCCTTTTTTCAGTGTAGCGTATACATTTGGAAGGTAAAAAGAAGTAGCTTTGTGCGACTGCAACTAATTCAGATATTAATTTTAATTTTTTTTTTGCTTAAATCTGTTTCTTATTTATAATAACTAGTGGATCTGCAGATCAGGAGCCTCAACGTCCTATTTGAATCAGACATTATTCAATAGGACATTTTTATTTATTCCTTATTATATAATAGCATATATAGATTCGATCGACTTGTTGCCATAATCAGATTCATTCCTGAGGGGGATTGCCGCCCCCTCCCGCTGTATCTCCCTTTGTATACCTATCTGTATATCATATATATGTATTCTTAATAAACGACAGTCTTGTATTATTTCCCTGAAATTCATAAATACTAAATTTCATAAGTACAAAATTTCATGAAAAAAAAAAAAAAAAAAAAAAAAAAAAAAATACATAGCATATCGGAAATATTTTGCGTAACCCTGTAAACTAATTACCAATTATATGCACACAATTTTGAACAGAAAAACATGCTTTTAAAATTCTATTAAAATTTCATTATATTTAATGGTGTGTAACCATGTTAAAGTACACTTTTAATAAATACCGACTATAGACCGTAATAGTACGAAATACTTTTATGTATTCCGGAAAAGTAGCCACAGATTTTATAAATGCCAATAATAAGAATACACCTAATTAATTATAACTCATTATTTTTTTAAATTAATTTGACATCATTTGGATGATTACAGTACTTTCTCGGAATTAATTTGAGTGGACCCATAAATTATTTAGTCTATACATAACATTTTTAAAGAGTAAACATGATTTTAAGCATTTATATAATGTATGTTAATTCTGTTAAGTTGAATGCAGCATAAACGCATTAAAGTGATCGCTTAACTAAAAATTTGTCCATAGGCTCTAATGTTAAGAAATTCTTTTATGTGTCTCTGTAAACGAACCATAAACATTGTATACACCAGTAAAAATTAGTCAGCTTATTTTGCGTTTAAAATTAATAATTGTTCCAAATTTAACATCGTTTGGATGACTACGTGACATTGTCAGAACACTTTTGTAAGGTCCTGTACATTAATTAGAAGCACATATTTTAATTAAGAGCACATATTTTCTTCAAACAGCATAAGTTTAAGCATCTTACTCAAGTACTCTTGTTTCATTTTCTTGATTGCAAAGTAATGATGTTAAAATGCGTTTAAACGAAATTCACCCCATACGCCGTAATGTTAAGTAATTTGGCGTGTCTCTGTACACAATCCATAAAAAGTATAGACATAAAAATTATATAGCTATTTGTATACCGAGCCTGAATGTGTGTGTCAATTTGCAAGTCAATCGAAGAATTTTTGCGGCCGCTATTGCGGTACATACACATTTGGCCCATAGGCTTTTTGTGTGTCCCTGTACACGAACTGCAAATAGAATACACTCACAAAACTATACTGAAAAAAATCTGTGTGGTTCATAAATATGTGTACAAAATTGCAAGTCAATAGCGTGACTTTTGCGGCCGCTATCGCGGTACATACAAATTCTTCCTATAGGCCGTAATGATAAAAAAAATTTTGGGGTGTCCTTGTACACGAACTATAAACGGAATGTACACCCAAAACTATACAGCTAATTTCGTGGGGATCATGAACATATGTACCAAATTTCAAGTCAATAGCGTGATTTTTGCGGCCGCTATCGCACGACAGACAGACAGACGGACAGAGGGAACCAAAAATCTTTTTGAATCTCAACAGAGGACCTCCACTGACGTTACGTTAAAAATTGGAAGTCAATAGCTTGATTTTTGCGGTGGCTATCGTGGTACATACAGATTCTTAACATAGGCCGTAATGATAAGAAAAACTCTGCAGTGTCCGTGTACACGAACTACAAATGTATACACACATAAAACTATACAGCTAATCTCAGGAATATGTGCACCAAATTGCACGTCAATAGCGGGATTTTTGCGACAGCTATCGCGCGACATACAAATTCTTTTTATAGTCGTAATGATAAAAAAAACTTTGGCGTGTCCCTGTACACGAACTACAAATGTAAAGCACACCTAACACTATGAAGCTAATTTCGTGGGGATCATGAACATGCATACCAAATTTCAAGTCAATTGCGCGATTTTTGCGGCCGCTATCGCACAACAGACAGACGGACAGACGGAACCCAAAATCTTTTTGAGTCTCAACAGAGGGCCTCCACTGGTGTTTCGGCAAAAATTGGAAGTCAATAGCTTGATTTTTGCGGTGGCTATCGCGGTACATACAGATTCTTCCGATAGGCCGTAATGATAAGAAAAACTTTGGCGTGTCCCTGTACACGAACTACAAATGGAATGGACACCCAAAACTATACAGCTAATTTCGTTGGGATCTTGAACATGTGTACCAAATTGCAAGTCAATAGCGGGATTTATGCAGTCGCTCTCGCGCGACAAACACACAGATGGAACCCAAAATCGTTTTGAGTCTCAACAGAGGGCCTCCACTGACGTTTCGACAATTAAGTGCAATTTGCAGTAAAAGTGCCAAAAACTTTGTTTATTGCTGAAAAATAGGATCTTCATAAAAAAGGAACCTAACCCTTTATCTACTGCTTTATGAAAGCGACAAAAAATGTATCTGAAACATATTTAGTTACTTATGAATATTTTTTAAATATATGAAGAATAAAAATTATATATAATACCTCATCATAGTAATTAATGGGGATTTATTGAGGTGGTACTTCAGTGTACCTTTCATACACAGAGCTCGAAAAAGGTTTTAGAACCATAAAAAATGGTAAAAAAGGATTTAATTTTTATGTTCCTTATATTTTTTCTAAGATTGAGAGTAGATTCATGAGGTAATATAGAAATTAATTATAACACTCCTGAAAATGATGAAAAATGCCAAGCAAAAACAGATACAGCACTTTATAAAATCCTTTCTGGAACAAAAACGTTTACGTGTAGCGTCTCGCGACTTATAGTGAGATTAAAGGTGAGTATATAAGTTCTGTTCTTATAAATGTCTATTACATTTCTTCCATAAATTCAATTTTACACGCTTTTAAAACTAATGGTTCTTTAAAGTACCGTCAGTAGATAAAGGGTTAAAATACATAAATATGCAACAGTCGAAAATTTTAACCATTAGGCGAAAATAAGGCACGAACACAATATAAGAACAGGAGCGGACAAAAGCAATACCCATGGAAAGATGAAAATCAGTATGTTGCGACTATTACAAAATTTTTTCTATGATTTCTTAAAAAACCCTGCGTAATTTAGATTAAAACTCTATTATCGAAAGAGGTTTGAGTGTATCTTTAATATGATAATTTAAAAAAAAAAAAAAAAAAAAAAATCCCTCCCCACCCCAGTGTGTTATAGATTTGGATGGCCGTCGGTTATTGAAGTTTAATTTTAAAAAAATCTTTTTGTAAAAAAATAGAACCGACTCCAAAAAGGAACTACTATTCAAACAACTAAAAATGAAAGAAAATTGGCAGAAAATTGGTAGAAAATGGAACTGTAAATTGCGCCTAAAAGTATAAAATAATTTCCTTCGCCAAACAACCTATAACACTACAATTAATCATAACTTTTGAAGTCGGCGCAAAATTAAATAAAATTAAATTAGTTTTTAAAGGTTTGTCTTTAGATTGGTAGCAACAAAGACTGTTGTCTCGAATGATCCATTTTCATGTTTCCATTATTATTTTATCACTGTATACAATTGGTCCATTAGCAGCATCTACATAGAACAGTGAACATTCTTCACAATATGGTATTTATTTTTCGACGAAGTTAGAGTTTCCTTTGCAGATTTGGTATAACTTTGATAACTATCATTCTTGGTGGCTTTTGGATTTGGCGATCAAAACGTAAGGCAAAAATATACACGCAAGACGTATATTTTCATAATATACTAGCAGGCTTTGCCCGCTTCGCTGGTCATTATATTGAAATGAATCCCCAAAACAGCATATCATTGAGAATAATAAAATATCTTAAAAAAAAAAAAAAAAAAAACATTGAAATCCGTCAAAATCTAATTTTAAGTTGCCCAATGCCTTCGGCAGTCCCTTACCTGCTTTTTACTCCCCCTCCCTCGCGGGTACAGTTGAAAGTTTTACAAAATCTCATCAAAGTGCATATTTCGCACACTTAATTAACATTCGCACACCAAAATTCGCCATTCTTAGGTAATTTGGACGGATTTAAGCTTCAAAATGTGGTTTTTGCCCCGCCCGCACCAAGAGGAAGGAGGGGCGGGGGTAAATTTCCAAAATTACTTTATATTTCCTGTTGCATACACATACCTGACCGACACATAAAGAGTTAGATACATATAATCGTCCCTTACATAAAAAATGTCCAACCTTAGATAATTTAGTGCAGCGTTACGCATGAATACATGTTTTTGCCCCCCATTCTCCAAAGGGCGGTAGGGTGGAATTTCATAAAATCCCTTCGTAGTGTGTGTTCAGTTCGATTTCCTCGTGTGTTGAGTACCCTTCTTCCAAAATCTTTTCCCTTCCCTCCCCCCTTAAAAATCCAAAATTCCAAAATCGCAGAAAATAATTTTTTTGTACTGAAGTCTGGTCTTTCCATCTGCAATTTCTTCACCGTTAAGTAATTTGGAGCCGAGTTAAGCCTTCTGCCCCCCAAGGAGACGGTGGTGGGGGGGGGGGGGTATTTTGCAAAATTCCGTCTTAGTTGAGGGTCAGGCTCCGAAATCCAACCTGGTCACTAAAATTTGTGACCCTCTTTCCCACAGAATCGTCATGGCAGTGTTGAGTCAGTGAATCATTGAGTTTACTCTTTTATATGTACAGATTTGTTTATATTTTTTATGGACTACTTGGCTTAAGGTTGTTGTCACAAAAATAGAGTCCTTGGCGAAAAATGTCCTATCTACTTCAGTATTAAAATTAAAAATATACCCAGGATTATCAACTAATAAAGCTCTTTAATACAGATCTGAATTAGCTTTCATTTTCTTATTATTTAATTTTGATAATGACGTTATGTTGTCATGTGCCTAAGCAAATTTAATATGTATTATTTTTTTTATTATTATTCGCGTGAAATATTTTTTGGCAACAATTAAAAATTAAAATAAATTATTTTAAAATTTTATTATAGAAGAAATATTTATATTATACAGAAGATTAATTAAAAATTTACATTTTTTCCGGTATAAATAGTAGCCTATGTCTTATTCCAGACTATTACCTATCTCTATACAAAATTTCATCCAGATCCGTTTAGCCGTTGTGGTGTGATTGAGTAACAAACATCCATCCAAACTTTCGCATTTATAATATTAGTATAGATTATAGTTATCGTGTGCATGTGTTAGATTGAGTTATTTTGCTATCAAATTGACAAAATTTTAATTTTAAATTTCAAAACTCTGTCGTTCTTGGCGCTTATTGTATTTGGTGATCAAAAACGTAATACGAAAATATGTATGCCAGATGTATATTTTCGTAATATGCATTGTACGAAATATTGTTTCATATTATTCATTACTCTCTTAATATAAGTTGTTAAAATAACCATGATTTTTGAAAGGAATTAAATTATGTTCGCCAAATGATTTGTCGATATATATATTTTTTTTTTCTGCTAAGGATGACCGATATCAAATCTATTCCGCTGCAATATCGTATCTTATATCAGATACTTTATTTAGACATTTGGAAAGAAATTTGACTTCAAATTATGATAGAATATTTATCATTTTCCTTTTAATTAGTGTATTAGTTGGATATTTATTGTGTAAATATCATCCTTTGAAATGAAATGTTTGTGTTTTCAATCGAATATAGAAGTTTGCCATTTTTTTTCCCTAGAGTTTTGATATTAAAAATGCAAATTTTGTCAATTTTACAACAAAAATAACTTAATCTAATGCATGGACATGATAACTAATACATATCTATACCTAAATATGGGGATTAAAATCGGGAAATAATTTTCCTCGATTTTTAATAATTTTTTACAAAAAATCCAATGGGCGTTTAACATAGGACATATTTTTCTTGAATCCACAAACAGCCAGTGACGTCATCACTTCGCTTGCGTATTAGCACTTTATCAATTGATATTAAAAATGCAAATTTTGTCAATTTTACAACAAAAATAACTTAATCTAACGCATGGACATGATAACTAATACATATCTATACCTAAATATGGGGATTAAAATCGGGAAATAATTTTCCTCGATTTTTAATAATTTTTTACAAAAAATCCAATGGGCGTTTAACATAGGACATATTTTTCTTGAATCCACAAACGGCCAGTGACGTCATCACTTCGCTTGCGTATTAGCACTTTATCAATGTGTAAAAGAAATTTTTAATTAAAAATGACGTCAATTTTTGTGAGATGAATAATTTTTTTTTTATAATTTTTTATCGTTCACTTTTAGATAAATGTATTTATTTTCCTGTTGAAAAAAATAAATTCGTTTTTTTTTTGCAACAATTAAATTATGGATAAATTTAAATGGCTAATTTTTTGCTATTATTAGCTTACAAAATTGCTATTTTATGCATAAAAATCGCAAAAACAAATTTTTTTTTGGAATAAAAGGTTGCCAACTTTTAAGTTAGGGTATAAGCATAGAATAATAATAAAGGAAGAAGGAGCATAAGTGTTTCTAATAAGCTGTTGTGTTGCCACAACAAACAGCGATATTATTATTTTTCTATGGCCCTTCTTTAAGGTTTTGAGTAGCAAAAGTAGCTTTCGCTGGCATTTCACTAGAAGGGGTTTGTAAGCATTAAGAGTATTGCCATGCTCCTTCTTATTATTATTATTCTATGGGTATAAGCTATCTCCATTACAAATTTCATCGAAATCCGTCGAGCAGTTTTGGCGTGAAACTCAGTCAAATAAATTCACGGACATAACTCTAGAAAACGTTTGTATGGGAAATAGAAAAGGGCTGTTTTTAGGGTTTTCCCGGAAATTATTCGATTTTTTCTCGCCTTTTATACCTTCCCTAGACCTCCACGAACATTCCAAGACTAATATAAGATAAATCCGTTCAGCCGTTCTCGAGTTTTAGTGAGACTAACGAACAGCAATTCATTTTTATATATATAGATATTGTACGATGTGTTGTTTCATATTCTTGATTACTCTGTTGATATACCTTATCAAAATAATCATGATATCCCAAAGAAATTAAATATCTTTGCCAGATAATTTTGCGATTTTTCGTTAACCAAGGACGTGAGATACCAGCATCTTCGCCAACTTTTGCTGCTTACGAAATCTTATTTCTTTTCTTGAATCAAAGTAGTTGTCGGCTGCGTTTTGCGGGTAACAATGTGAGATGTGTATTTTGAATAGCATTTGATTTTTGTAGGATTTGACTTTTATTTAATTTTGCGCCGACTTCAAAAGTTATGATTAATTGTAGTGTTATAGGTTGTTTGGCGAAGGAAATTATTTTATACTTTTAGGCGCAATTTACAGTTCCATTTTCTACCAATTTTCTGCCAATTTTCTTTCATTTTTAGTTGTTTGAATAATAGTTCCTTTTTGGAGTCGGTTCTATTTTTTTACAAAAAGATTTTATTTTTCTCTTTTCAGTGAAAACTTATTTATATAGCAGAGCATCAGAAGACGTTCGACGGAAGTTTCACAAATCACAACTTCCAAGAAAAGTGACATTACTCAAAAAATGGTTTATGTCACTGAAAAAATATACATGAAATGCACCCAATGTGAACAAAAAAGTTACATCTCCATCTAGAAAGTTATCCACTCGAGAGACAGTTGTGTCAGTTTTATCCTAGTCAAGTTACTTTTAAATAGATTTTTCTCAAATGCTGCATTTTTAAGTTGTGTCACTTTTCTTGTCTTTATCGGATATCAGCAAAAAACTATCTATTGAACGAACATACGTTAAATTAAAAAGTCTTTAGAAATGTAAAGAACGGATACGTTGTATTCGTAACCGAAAATTCTGTTAGGCATATATATTGAACTTTACAGTGAATACGTGTCACCCGCTGCGCTGGAAAATGCGCGGCGTAAAGTTCAAACAAAGTGCAAAATATGCATTGCAGCTGGAGGACAGAAGTTTCAACATCGATACTTACATACTGCTTTTACCAGTGTAGCTGCATGCGTTCAGCAGTTAGAGTGAGAACAGACTTTTGTGAGTATCCTGTAATTTGTTTATATCTTAATGAAATCATAATGAAACCTATTTCAGGCCAAGATCATTACGACAACAACAAAAAAATATTAAAATTAAATCATCTCTTACGAAGTTATAAGCTAACAAATTTCAACAACAACGAGAAACATGGTTTGTATTGAGAACCTCTTTCTTTATGAAGTCGGTTTAAAACGCCCATGCGTTAATCGATGTGACTGTTTACAATAACCATACTTTGAATTTTACATAGCATAAATGTCATCCGCTACGCTACAGCATATGCAATGTCGTTCAAGTGTGCACAAAATAGGAAATTGTGAACAAACAAATGCACGTTTTATGCGTTCTATTTTTAGCATTAATGTCTAAACTATCTTTGCGTACTACATCGCTGATGTTCTGCAATTTTATAATTTACTTTTTTCCCCTGTCTTGAAACGTTTCCGTGATAGGATCGCTAACTCCACTCTTTTCCACCAGGTGGCGCTTTAGGCGGTTGTATCGCGTAGCACATGTCCACTTTACTTACAGACCACTTTTTTGACTATAGCTGCAGCTGTTCAGCAGTGAAAAGTGTCGGGACTGACTTTTTTGGGCACCCTGTATTTTCTTTTGATCGTAAAGATCTTACAATATGGGACCTATTTCAGACCAACACCTTTACAATAAAACAAAAAGTATCAAAATCGGATGATCCGTTCAGAGGTTATGAGCTAACAAACAAAAACAAAAACAAAAAAAAACATACGTTTTGAATTGAGAACCTCCTCCTTTTTGAAGTCGGTTAATTAGAGCATTTCTTACGAAGTTTTAAGCTTACAAACACCAACAACAACACATAGCTCGAATTAAGAACACCCTCCTTTCTGAAGTTGGTTGGAAACGACTTTGCGCTAATCGATGCTACCGCTTACAGTAACAGTACTTTGAACCACAGAGTATACGTGTCATCCGCTACGCTGCAAAGTGAGCAACGTAGTTCAAGTGTGCACTGTGTAGGAAATTGCGAACACACAACTGCACGTTTTAAACGTCGCTATTTTTAGCAATAATGTCTAAAAACTATCTTTTCGTAGTAAATCGATGATGCTCTACAACTTCGTAATTAACTTTACTCCCATCTTGAACCGTTTTAGAGATAGGAGCGCTAATTCCGCTGTTTTTCACCAGATGGCGCTTTATTTTCTTTAGATTGTAAAGATGTTATAATGGGACCTACTTCAGACCAAGATCTCTACAAAAAAACAAAAAGTATCAAGTAACCTTATTTTGAATTATATAGCGCATGTCTCACCAGCTACGCTACAACGTAAGCAATGTAGCTCAAGTGTGTACAGTGTAAAAAATTGCGAACAAAAAAATGCATGTTTTTAGCCTTGTATTTTTAGCATCAATGTCAAAACTATCTTTCCGTACTAAATCGATGATGCCCTGCAATTTTAGAATTCACTTTTTCCCCCTGTTTTAAACCGTTTCCGAGATAGGAACGTTAGCATGAATGTCTAAACTATCTTTTTGTACTAAATCGGTCATACTCTTCAGCTTTGTAATTCACTTTTTCTTTAGAACTGTTTTCGAGATAGGAACAATAACTCCGTTATTTTCCACCAGGTGGCGCTGCAAGCGGTTTAACCTTGTACTGCATGGCCACTTTGCTATACTTACATACCATTTTTATCACTATAGCTGCAGCCGCTTAGCAGTTCAAAGAGTTGGAACTGATTTTTTTTGGGCACCCTGTATTTTCTTTGGATCGTAAAGATATTACAATGGGACCTATTGTAGACCAAGACCTTTTCAACAAAACAAAAAGTATCAAAATCGGAGCAACCGTTCAGAAGTTATGAGCTAACAAACATAAAAAAAAACATACGGTTTGAATTGAGAACCTTCCTTCTTTTTTGAAGTCGGTTAAAAAACAGTTTAAGAATTCTTTCGAAGTGTACCGTCAATAACGCAGTGATCATTAATCCAGGCATTTTTGTAGATAATAATGAAAAATTTTATTTGGTATATTACCCTCGTATAGGTGACCATTTTATAAAGTTATTATTATTGGATAATTAGAATTGAAGTGATTTTAATAACATTGGAGTGGGAACCCTAAACCTCGACTTCACAGGTCAAATCATGGTGATGAAGTGGTGCATCGATTCTCTGTTGATTTCGCCAAAGCTCCAATCGAAGCCAAATTAAAAATAATAAAGAAAAAATGGTTGTAATTATGTTATGTATTAAACACATACAATTTTTCAAAAGGTTACCAGATAATTATAATTCAAACGGTCCGCAATAAGGGCCAACCTTCACCATGGGAACACGGAACTTTCGAGCAAAATTAATGTTCCATATTGTAAGACAAGAAATGCATACATGGCGACTAATTGCATTTATTTGCAAGATGAAACGAAACTGAATTAGAAAAAGTCATAACATGTTATTCTAGACCTGCATTACGTCAAAGAAAGAATAATAAATGATCAAAGGTTTCGATAGAGTTGAAATTAGAAAAAGATACATATGTGGGAAGAGAGAGAGAATGTAAAAATTTAAAGAATATACTGTATGCGATTTTAATTTACAGTATAAAGGTCGTAAAAATGTGTTCGTTACTTTACTTATTTATTTATTTATTATGATTATATATTTTTTTAGAATATGTGATAATCGACATCACATCCAGATATTTTTAAATTTTAGTTTATATATATATATATATATATATACATACAGACATACATTCCCCCCCCCCCACACAATATATATAAATATATATATATGTGTGTGTGTGTGTGTGTTTGTGTAAAAAATTTAAAAAAGTCGACAACTTTGTTTCATTCTAACATAGGCTTGCAAATCTAGACTCTCTACCTATAAGTATTTGGACACTTTCGAATTTAGACGCTTTGTCAAATATCTAGAAAAGCTAAAGATCATTTTAAAATTTTGGTAGTGTAAAGAACATGTTATACCTCATATATTTCAGCAAAAGTTGTGTTCTGAAGAGGGAAAAGGGAACCAGTTAAAATTAAACAAAAATCAAAATGTTTTGGATCACCCTGTAAAAAGTAATGCTTTAAATGCTTTTTGACTGTAGCATCTGAATATGAGGAGTTTTTTTTTTTTTTTTTTTCATTATCTGTATAAATTTTTATATTTCACGTAGATATAAATCTTTTTTTTTTTATTTTTATTGAAAAAAAGTTTCCACCATTTTAATTACAGCACGTAGGGTATTAGACTCAGTGCAAAGCTATTTTTATGAAATCATGCAGAAACGGTAGTTTTTCCAAGCCAAGTTCAAAAACAAAACATACACAGAACGCACCAATAATAAAATCTCTAGAAAGCAACCCAAGACCGTTAGATGCTTATTATACAGAAACTTACTTCTCCATATTAAAGAGGTTAACTCTTTTTCCGTAAAGTTTCAAAAATTGGGAGAACCAAACATCCCATAAAAATAAAACAAAAAGTAAAGTATTCGTATCACTGAGAGCTTTAATTTAATATTAAATAAAATTTCTGACTTACTTAATTATTAAGAAAGTGGGCGCATTTTCAAATTAGATGTTTTGATAAGTTTTTGAACTTCATTTTTCTTCATCAAGATTTTTTTTTAGAACAAGCTGTAGAGTCTATAAATATACAAAATTCTTTAAAAATTGGTTTTTCAGATAGATAATCACTTAAGCTAATCGTTTTTATAAAATTTCGTTTTAAAAAATCGAAATTTCGTATCTTAATTACCGAAAACTGTTGAATATTTCCAAATAGACATAACTTGCTAAATATGTAATTGCTCCATATGAATTTAACAGAAAAGTAGTAATTTAAAAGGGAACTGATATTTTTTACAGCGTGTTGTTTAGCTAAAGAATCTTTGCTTTTATATGTTGTACAATTTAAAATTTTACATAATAGAAAGTTTAAAAGAATACACTTTCGAATAATATTTGTTTTAAGATCTGTAGCTTCAATTTTTTATTTTTGGCAATTTTTTGAATGTTTTTCAAATTATTAATTTTTTTTTTTTTTTTTTTTTTTTTAATTTTACTTTGGATTAAAAAAGTCAACCGACGATAATTCTAATTTTAATATCCTTCAATCTCGCTTTGATAATTATGATGCATTAATTTTTTTTTCTTTCATTTGCAAATAATCTAGAGTGAAAATTTATTGATTTTCAAGAATAACAAAATAAGCAAAAATATAGGGTGAAACAAACTTAACATTTAAAAGTGTCTTTCATAGTTATAATCAATTCACACGTAAAAATATTATATGCATACTAGCAGGTTTTACCCGCTTTGCTACTCAATTTATTTAAATGAAGTAAAAAAAAAAAAAAAAAAAAAAGAAGAACAAGATTCTGTATTTTTACTTTATACAAAAAAAAAAAAAAAAAAAAAAAAACTAGAAAAAAAAAAAAAAAAGTCCATTTAAATCGCTTAAAAACTTGCTTCGAATTCCCACTGCCATATTCCTCTGGTCCATGTCCCTACTGCAAGAGACAACCACTAACGCTTTATCTTTGAACTTTAATTTAGAAATCGAGATTATATTGAACAACACTGTATTACATAGAATTCACAATCACGCATTTCCTATATTTTATTTGATTTACCCGATAGACCATAATGTAACAGCAATTTCATTTCAAGTATAGTACTGCAATATGTTATAAAGTTTCACTTGATGCAAGAATGAAAAAAAAAAAAAAAAAAAAAAAAGCGATCTTTTAGCAAACATACGACTGGAATTTAAAAAGTGGCATTGTATAGCGCCTTACAATACATTCAATGAAGAAATAGCAGAATAGCAGAATCTTCGGTTTGCCTCTCGGAAAATGAAAGTGAACATGATCGGCGATTTCACAAAAAATGTCGAGAGTTACTGTACTTAAATTATTAAAAAACTGAATAATTGAAATGTTTACTTAAATATATTTCGCTGGCGACTATTTCCAACATACCAAAACCATGGTCAAGTACCGTGATATACTGCAGTTAATAAAATGTAAATGACATTTAATTATTTGAATTTCTTTATGTTGACTGGAAACACACGTAATCGATGTATAAATGAGTAAACTGACTTATCACTGACTCAACACGGCCGTGGCGATTCTATGGGAGATAGAGTCACACTTTTTGGTGAGCAGGTTGGTTTTAGGATCCTAACGCTCATTAAGACGGGATTTTGTGAAATACCCCCTCCAGTTCCCCCCTGGGAGGGGCAGAAGGCAAAAACACCTTTATAAGCATAACTCGGCTCCAAATTACTTCACGGTGAAGAAATTGTATATGGAGAGACTAGACTTAAATATACAAAAAAATCACTTTCTGAAATTTTGGATTTTTAAGGGGGGGGGGAGTGGTAAAAATGATTTTCGGAGGCGCAGAAGGCAAAAACCACCTTTATAAGCATTACTCGGCTCCAAATTACTTCACGGTGAAAACATTTGTAGACGGGAAGACTGGACTTAAGTACAAAAAAGTCATTTTCTGTGATTTTGGAATTTTGGATTTTTAAGGGGGGAGGGATAAAAATGATTTTCGGAGGTGCAGAAGGCAAAAACCACCTTTATAAGCATAACTCGGCTCCAAATTACTTCACGGGGAAAAAAATTGCAGACGGGAAGACAAAAGAATCATTTTCTGCGATTTTGGAATTTTGGATTTTTAAGGGGGGGGGTAAAAATGATTTTCGGAGGCGCAGAAGGCAAAAACACCTTTATAAGCATAACTCGCCTCCAAATTACTTCACGGTGAAGAAATTGCAGATGAAGAGGCTAAAGTACAAAAAAATCATTTTCTGCGACTTTGGAATTTTGGATCTTTAAGAGGGGGGGGGGGGGTAAAAACGATTTTCGGAGGCAAATTTAGAAAAAAAAAAAGATTTTTGAGTAAAACTCTACCAATAATAGCACAATGGTATAGAAAACAGTCAAGAGTCTTCTTGAGGATGTTTTCGAAAACTCATTTTTTGGTTTCCGCGATTGGATTATTTAGGTGAGTCCAACACACATTGTAACGGGATTTTGCGAAAGTCTTCCCCTTTCCTCCCTTGTGTGTGTGGGTGTGTGGGTGCAACAAACCCGTTTCCAACCATAACTTTGCTTCAAATTATCTCAAAAAGATTATTTTTTATGTATGGGTTGTTTATGCCTTCCCAACACGAACTGTAAAGGGATGTTACGAAATTTCTCCCCCCCCCCTCTTTAATGGTTGGGTGGGTGGGGGGCAAGAACACGCTTATAAGAGTAATTCTGCTCCATATTATCTCAGGATAGCGATTTTTTGATATGTCGATTGGTTAAGCGTACTCAAGACACACACTACAAAGGGATTTTGTAAAATTCCGTTCTACCCCCCTTGGGGGTAGGGGGGGAGAAAAAAAATGTTTCCAAGCATATAACCTTGCTTCAAATTATCTCAGTAAAATTAATTTTTACGTGAGGATTGTTTATGCGTTTATAACATGCAATATAAAGGGACTTTACGAAATTCCCTCCTCCTCCCTTCAAGGGCGGAGGGGGGGGGTATAAAAAAACGTTTTGAAGAGTAACTCTGCTCCAAATTATCTCAGAATAGCGATTTTTTTATATGTTGATTGGTTATGCGTACTCCAGACACATACTACAAAGGAATTTTGTAAAATTCCACCTTATCCCCCTTGTGGGTGGGGTGGGAGGATTAATCATGTTTCCTTGCGCAACTCTGCTCCAACCTATCTTAGGCGATTTTTTATTTGCGGGATGGTTATGCGTTCCCAACACGCCTTATAAAGAGATTTTGTAGAATTTCCCCTTTCCTCCCTTTAAGGGTGGGGGGTAGGGGGGCAAAAATGCGTTTTAAAGAGTAACTCTGCGCCAAATTATCTCAGAAAAGCGATTTTTTTCATATGTCGATGGGTTATGCGTACTCAACACACACAAACTATAAAGGGATTATTTGAAATTCCGTGCTATCTCCCCCATTGAGGGTTGTGTGTGGGGGGGTAGGGGGTAAAAAAGATGTTTCCATGCGTAACTCTGTTCCAAATTATTTTAGAATGGCAATTTTTGATGTGTGGGCTGCTTACGCGTATTCAACACACACTACAAAGGGATTTTATGAAATTCCACCCTACCTCCCACTAGGGAGAGGGGGGGGATATGTATTCATGCGTAACTCAGCAGTAAATCATCTTAGGAATGAGATTTTTTACATGTTGGTCAGTTATATGTATCTAACTCATAATCTAAAGAATTTTTGCGAAATTTTCTCCTCCTTCTTTCCTTTAAGTGCGGGGAGGGGAAAGAATGGATAAAAAACACGTTTTAAAATATAACTCTACTTCAAATAATCTCAGGATCTCGATTTTTTAATGTATCGGTTAGGTATGTGTATGAAACATGCACTATAAAGGGATTTTGTGAAGTGTGGCGAGTGGGAAAACCGCTATTAAAGCTAGTGAATACTTTAACTTAGATTTTGACTGTTTTCAGTGATTATTATTATTATTATTATTATTAATGACTAGCAGGCTTTGCCTGCTTCGCTGAGCACTATACTTAAATGAGTTGTCAAAATTCCATACCATTATTAATAACCTAATTTAAAGTTTTCTCTGTGTTCCATAGAGGTTTTTCCCGCTCGTAACGTGAGGAGCCCGGGTCCATACTGCCTTCGGCATCAACTTATCCGCTTCTTACTTCCCCTTCTCCAGCGGATAAGTTAGAAGTTTTGCGAAATCTCACCAAAGTACATAATTCGTACACCTAATCAACATCCACACACTAAAACTCCTCATTCTAAGATAATGTAAGGCGAATTCAAACAGGATAACGTGTTTTTACGTGTGTTTATTGCCCCCCCCCCTCGAACCGAAGGGGGTAAGGGGTGAATTTCGTAAAATCCCGTTGCAATAAGTGTCGGATACATATAAACAATATGCGCACCAAATTTCGTGCCAGCAGATCCCATGGATTTCCCAAGATAAATTTAGCGCTAAAAGGAGGGGGGGGGGGGGTTGTCTTGCATTTGCTACTTCGTAACAGCCCCCCCCCCCCGCAAAAAAAAACGAAAATGTGTTTTTGGAAATATTCTAAAGAAGACACATGGCTATTTTCAATACCTTTGTAACATTTTTAGTAGAGCTCTACTAAAAAATCCGGATTTTCTGAAATTTCCCCCGCGAAAAACGACTTTTTCCCTCTCTCCTTTAAGAATCAAGAATGCCAAAATCGTACATAATGTTCTATTTATACTCAAGTCTAGTCTCATCATGTGCAATTTCTACACCGTGAAGTAATTTGGGGCCGAGTTATGCTTGTAAACGTTTTGTTGCTTCCTGTCCTCCCTGGGGGGAAGAGGTATTTCGATAAATCCCGTTCCTTTAGGCGCCGGATGCATATAAACAATCCAAGCACCAAACTTTGTGACCGCAGCTCTCATAAACTTCTCAGGACAAATTTAGCGCTAAAGAGGGTGTCTCAAATTTGCCCTTTATAACCCCTCCCTCCTAAAAAAAAAAAAATAATAAAATAAAAAATGGCAGATCACAAAAAAATAGAAAACACCTTTTGGAAGTATCCAAAGAAAGTTGCATAGCTTTTTTCAATATCTTTGTTCTATTTTTGGTATAGTTCTACTCAAATACCCGGAATTTGCGAAATTTCCAGCCAAAAATCAATTTTCCCCCTTCCTCTCCTTAAAAATTGAAAAATCCTAAATTGCAGATATTTTATTATTTGCACGCATATCTAGTCTCCCCAAGTGCAATTTTATCACTGTGAAGTAATTTGGAGCCGAGTTAATCTTACAAAGTTGTTTTTCTTCTGTCCTCCCCTAAGGGGAGAACGAGGGTAATTTTGATAAATTCCGTTACTTTAGATGTCGGATACATATAAACAATCCAAGCACCAAAATTCCTGCCTGCAGCTCCCATAGATTTCTCAGACAAGTTTAGCGTTAAAAGTGCTGTCCCGATTTTAACCCCTCGTACCCCCCTCCCCCTTCAAAAAAAAAAAAAAAAAAAAAAAAGCACAAACCACAAAAAATTGAAAACGTGTTTTAGGAAATATGCTAAGAAAGTCGCATAGCATTTCTTCAATGTCTTTGTTCCATTTTTGGAAGAGTTCTACTCAAACCAGGAATTTTCAAAATTTCCCGCCAAAAATCGATTTTTCCCCTTCCTTCCCTTAAAAATAGAAAATTCCTAAATCGCAAATATTTTTTTTTTTTTTTTTTTTGTAATCATGTCTAGTCTCCCCATGCGGAATTTCTTTATTATGAAGGAATTAGGAGCCGAGTTATGCTTACAAACGTGTTTTTGTCTTTTGCCCACCGCAGAGGGGAACGGGGGGAATTTCGTAAAAGTTGATAGATATAATTTTAAGTTGGGTAAAGACATGAATTCTTGCCAAGCGCAGTTGAATTCCATATGTCCGTTCTCAAATGATACCCGGACAAACATGTTTTTGTCTTTTTCCCCCCAGGGGGAACAGGGGTGGGAATTTTCGAAAAGTTGATAGATATAATTTTAAGTTGGGTAAACACCTAAATTCCTGCCAAGCGCAGTTGAATTCTGCCTGTCCGTTCTCAAGTGATACCCGGACAAACGTGTTTTGTCTTTTGCCCCCCAGGGGGGAACGGGGGAAATTTCCGAAAAGTTGATAAATATAATTTTAAGTTGGGTAAAGACCTAAATTCCTGCCAAGCGCAGTAGAATTCTGTCAAGCCGTTTTCGAGTGATACCCGGACAAAAATAGCGACATTACAGACACGATGACGCATACATACACATACAGGCAAAAATTTCTGAAGTCATTTTCGGCTTTCATGGTGTGTGAAACGTGGAGATGTCACAAAAGTTTTTCCTTCTGACATATTTACAGAGAAAAATCTGATTTTATTAATATAGATAAATGAATACAAAAAGCACAGCTTCAGTATTGGATACCTTTGGTGACTTTAAATATTTTAAGTAATTTTTGTGATGAATTGAAATGGCTATCTCAATTGTGCGACTAAAGATTTTGGCGGGAAACGTCCGAGCTACTTCGGTGCCAAATTTCAAATTTTGCCAAAGGGATCCGATACTAAAGCTTTTCCATACAAAAAATAAATAAATAAAATAAAATAAAATAAAATAAAATAAAATAAAAACTCTTTTATGATATTTACAAAAAAAAAAAAAAATCTTATTTAAATCCAAATTATAACCATTTACAATTCAGGGGAGAACGTAAAAGTACCTCATAAGGTACACAATGACAACGAGAAATTTTGTTTTACTGCTTGATTAAACTGCTGTAGTACTTCTGCTTAATTAAATAAAAATACTAAACTATGCCAAATATCTCTATGAAAATATTTATCCACGTGCAAATTCCTGATTTAAAAAAAAAATAATAATAATAATAATAATAATAAAAACATTTTGATGAAATTCTGGCAAAAGCAGAATTTAGTTTAGGACGGAGGACTATTAGTTTTTTTTTTTTTTTTTTTTTTTCAAATTATAACATGCTTTCAAATTATTCAATAATATTTTCGATAAATTTTAGATTTCCACAAATGTCCAACTATCGAAAACGACAACGCAAAAATCCCAGATTGAGACTAATAGGCCCTCAGTCCTAAAAAAAATAAAGTCACTAAGTTTTGTCGGGCAACTATTTATTTTTCTCTCTAATTTTTATTATTATTTACGCGAATATTTCATTTTATTTCTGGAAAAAAATATGTACATAAATGCATATATATAAACATAAAACCTTCTACCTAATCTGGGTTAAAAACGTAAAAAGGGGAAAATAATTAAATTAGAGATATCAGACTTATCTTTACAATTTTGGTACCAAATGAAAGGGGCGATTTTTCTGAAGCCAGGGGTGCAAAAAGTTTTTCGATGCGACAATTAGATTTTTTTAAAAATAATTAAAGTATGAAATTTAGGTGACAACGGAAAAATGGAAAAAGGGAAAAATAAATTAGAAATATCAGACCTATCGTTACAAATTTAGTACCAAATGAAAGGGATGATTTTTCTGAATCCTGGGGTGTAAACAGTTTTTCCATACGACAATTAGATTTTTTTAAATTAACTAAAGTATGAAATTTAGATGGCAACACCTCATTTTAATCTTTTCATAATTTGCACGAATAAAAAAATCACACGAATAAAAAAAGTCTTTAACTTAAAATTTATCTTTATATATTTTTTTTCCATTCAAAGCGTTTTACTGATAAAATCTTTATGGCTCATGCACAGGCGTTTTTTACCCACAATTCAAAAACTAATGAAAATTTTGAAAATTTAAAAAGATATAATTTTAAGTTCGGTGAAGACCTAAATTCTTGCCAAGTGCCATTTAATTCCGTTTAGCGGCTCTCAAGTGATGCCCGGACAAAAAAAGCGACATACAGACACGATGACACACACACAAACACACACAGGCAAAAATTTCTGAAGTCATTTTCGGTTTTCATGGTGTGTGAAAAGTGAAGATATCGCAAATTTTTTTGATTCCGACAAATTTACAGACAAAAGTCTGATTTTATTAATATAGATATGGTATTTTGAGAATTCAATACAATGACCAGCGAAGCGGGCAATGCTTGTTAGATTAAAATAAACTAAATATGCATTCACATGAGCGAACAGCTTTAGTATAGGATTCCTTGGCGAAATCTTAAATTTAGCACCGATGTAGCTCGGGCGCTTCTTGTGTAAGTCTTTAGTCATGCAATCACAATGGCCATTTTGATTCATCAAAAAAATGGCAAAAAATATTAAACATCCTGTATTAAAGCTGTAACCACATTACTTTGCGGATGATAAAATCAAGGGAAAAAACATAAGCCTATTTGTTTAATTCAAATAATTATTTTAAAAATAATTAATTTGAAAAAAAAAAAAAAAAAAAAAAAAAAGCTATTATGACGCCAGTTTTATCAGGAATCTTAGTTTTCAAATATGCTGTATGATTTAAAGATAAAACAAATCGAAAACGTAGACTAGAAATAAAAAAAAAAACCTTCGGCAATAGTTTAGAGAAAGAATGATAAATTTACTGCTGCTTCGAAATATTTAAATATTATATTAAAGATATATCTTTTTACTTTCTCTTATCTATACGTATATATGTTAAAGAAAGTAATGGTTTTCGATTAAATTTTTGAAATTAAGTGTATGTTATAGTTACACGTTTTGAGGGTCCCTGTATACGAAAATAATTTTTTTTAGTGGTTGGTTTGTGTGTCTGTGAGTCTGTGTATCTGTCTGTCTGTTATCAGCGTATCTCAAGAACAAATAGTAGCAGGAAATCCAAATTCAGTATTCTAAATCTCTATCATACAGTGAGGCTGTACTACACTTTTAGTTGAGATCAAGCAAATATGGTCCGTGTGCGAGAAATCCAAGATAATTTAAATGCATTACGTGTATGGGGGAAATTTCTTGTAAGTACAGTGTAACGTCTATAAACTGCTCGAAGCAAAATGAAATGAACATATTTTTTACATGCATAAAATCATATTTTATGTAGATTGTAGTATGCAAATCATTGATAATTCGTTCACATGGCTATCCAAAATATTTGGATATATTTGGGCTGTACTTGGAAATTGGTAAAAATGTTGTGTTTTTCATTTTTTGTTAAGTGGTTTCATATAAAACTAAATTTAAGTACATAATGTGATGCGCATATAAATTATAGACAATATACAAGACTACCCAAAATTAAGCTAAACGTTCTTTTCTATTAAATTTAATTAATGGAAGTGTTTTTCTACATTTTATCATGTCGACAAATACTACTCAGAAAGGAAAATTAATTTTTCACATCCATACTGTAAACAAAGTATTTTTTGAAGTTCTATTATTAACTCTGGTTTTTATATAACATCACGTTTTGAAGTCTTCTTTATACAAAGTCCAATTTTTAGCGATTGATGTGTATGTATATCTATTATCAGCATAACTTAAGAACAA
This sequence comes from Salticus scenicus, assembly GCA_963930645.1. Taxonomy (NCBI): domain Eukaryota; kingdom Metazoa; phylum Arthropoda; class Arachnida; order Araneae; family Salticidae; genus Salticus; species Salticus scenicus. The sequence goes on along the minus strand of CAWVNO010000061.1, from coordinate 6,247,309 downwards.
GTAACTGCAAGAAATTCATATTTGGTATATTGAAGTTATTATTAGGTTGCAACTTGAAAAATATGTTCAAGACTGGCAAGTTTGAAGGCAAATTAATAACAGCATTGATATTTTAAAAATAAATGTAGCACGATACTCGAACGGGAAGGGATTAAGGAGGGCGTTGACCCCCCTCAAACTGAATTATATGTCAAATATAACTGTTCCTAAACCTATTTTAGATTATTTTTAAAGTATATTGAACTTTATTATCTTACCTTATTGGCCTTACGACTTAATCTGCAATCTTTGTTTATAGTATTGAAATAAGAGAAAGTAATATAAGTGAGCGAGTGATACACCAGATTAATGTTTTATTGCTAATTAACATCTTATATATTTTACATTTTTGTACTTAAAAATACAATTTTTTTTTAAATATTTATGTATATATATATGTATATATATATATATATATATATTAAAGATGATCTATTAAGCATAGTAGAAGCCAAGCAACAGGTACAAGATCACTGAAACACCAATGACCAATAAGATTAAAAAAAAAAAAAAAAAAAAAATCAGTGGATGAAATACACTAATGTAAAGAAACCAGATATATTAATTAACAGCCTGCAAAACAAACGAATCGATAAAGTAAAACAACATATCTTATTTCAAAACCATAAACTTATCAAAATTAATGAAAAAACAACCCAAGAAACAAAAGATAGGAAGATGGAGGCAGGCGGCAAGACTTGTGACTTGCCTGTGGGGTTATATATATATATTCAAAAAAAAAAAAAAAAAAAAGGAAAAAAAAAAATCAAAATTTTGGCTCGTTACGGAAAGACTTAAATATTTTTAATTTATCTACAAATTTTTTCGGTGAATGTGTACGAACATAAACACAACATTTTTTAACATTAAATTTTGAATTTCAGAAAAAAAAAAGTTTATCTTGTTTCACTCTATTATACATAAATAAAAGATTTTGCTTAAAATAAATGCAAAAGAGGCAAAATTGCGTCACCCCTGGAGATAAGAAACAAATGTTCTATTAATGCAGAATAGTAAATTCCGAGGATTTATCGTTTAATGAAAGAATGCGCCAAATCTTTACTTTTAATGGAAACTGACGGTCAAGAGGTCACGGATACCGTTCTTTTCCAGCTGATATTTAATGGAATTCAGGTTCAAGTAAATCACGGAATCTCACTTTAGGCGAATGTTCTCATGCTGTCATTAACGTGTTGGAGGTTTCTCTAGATCGTATGTTCTTCCACGCTGCTTTATGGAAAAATAAATAAATAAAATGAGGATGGAAAAAATGAATGCAAATGGTTCTAAATGTTCTGTCAAATCGACAAATGATATTGTATCACGACAATGTTGTTTACATGAGAAATGTGTGTTTAAAAATATGTTTCTCTATTTTTATTAGTCAAACTGTTGAAAAGAAAAACTGTTTATTAAAGAAAGATTTATGAACTACGACTAACCTGTTTTATGATATGATTCATTAATTTTACTAAACATTTAAGAGTTTTTTAGTTTGGATAATAATTTGTTTATTTTAAAGTTAAGAACCATGTTGCAATTATTTTATAATGTTAAAAATCAATTAACATTTATCATTATAGTTCACCATCACACTATAGGTATGTGGGACTTAGGTATATTTGGGAACATTTTTGACCTCGGTTTTCTGACATTATTACACGTTTTCTGCTTTGAGAAATCAAAAAACTACGAAATTTATGTGGTGTTCGCCTGTTAGTTAGTATATTAATTTGTTAGTATGTGTAGACATTATCTCAAGAACAAATAATCGTAAAAAGGTCGGAATAATTTCAAATTGTCACTTATGATACAGAAAAGAACCCTAATGATTTTCGAAATTCTAGTATGAAAGCTTTGTAAATTATTAGAAATTTACAATTTCCTAAATATGGATGATTAGAGCAAAATTTCGTATTGACGTGCATTATGAGGGTTAAATTCACCGTAAAGATATCAGACGAGTTTTAAAAAAGAAATTTATGATATTGGCATAAACATCATTGACTGTGAGTATCGTACCTAGAAAGCTTCGTGTGTTATCATTAGTTAACAACATCATGTTATCTTCGGTATAAGATTTTCTAATGTGAGAGAATAGGCAAATTTTGGAATAAATCTCCATTATAAAGATTATTTTCATCATGAATAAGTGAGAACAGTTTTCAGGTAACATTTATGAAATTGCTATGAACATTTTTCTGAATATGAACACAAAATACCCTATACTAGAAATTTATGAGTACAAATATATGAGTACAAATATATGATGGGAGACTGAGCAGAGTCCACCTGTGTTAACTAGTTTACAGATACATTAATTGATTATTAATAAAAATTATATAGTTACACTTCAGCCATCAATATGAAGAGTTCGCATCCATTGTAGAAGTAATAAATTTATACGTTGTTGCACACACATTTAAACGTTTATAAGTTCATACGTTTTTTCTTTTAATGTCACTGTACTTGCAAGTGAACATTGACCGGGGAATAGCCAAACGGATGGCCATTTGTGAAGCAGCATCCAACGAGTGGCCATTGCTAACTCTAACAGGAACAACATATATAGCCTTGTCCGGGATTCGAATCTGGGCCTTGCCGTGTTGGAATGAGAGACGCTAGCTTCCACATCGTATGGATATTTCTCATAAATTTATACCTTAATTATTTTTTTTTTTATGAAGTTAGTTAAATAATCTTAAATTTAACTCTATAATGACAATGAAAATATCTTTCTTAAAATCATTATACGGTTATATATCACTTCTCTATAAATGTAATTGAATGATCGAACAGTCTGTAGCCATCCAAATGTTTTCTAATGCAGCAAAGATTTTATAGTATTTAAATAGTATTTAAGAATAAACTTTAATTATTATTATTATTATTACTAGTATATAACCCCGTCAAAAATGACGGAATGTGAACGATAAATCTTGAAAACAATGGTTCATGATGGTTCAATGGATCATGATGGTTACCACGTGATCATTTAAATGTATTTTCAATTTTTGTTTATAAATCAAATGTGTTTCGATATTTTATAATGTTCGTTCTTTGTGAGGTCTAACTGTAATAGAGACAGTGTCCGGAGATGAGAGAAGTCGTGTAGAGCCACACCAGATTGTAAAAACGTGAGAAAAATTGCAATTTTGGCCTTTATCATGGTTTTGTGAGGTCTAACTGGAACGTTTCCGGCTGCAATCTTTAAGAGACAGTGTCCGGAGATGAAAGAAGTCGTGTAGAGCCGCACCAGATTGTAAAAACGTGAGAAAAATGGAGGCTTTGGCCTTTATCACGGTTCTGTGAGGTCTAATTGCAACGTTTCCGGCTGCAATCTTTAAGAGACAGTGTCCGGAGATGAGAGAAGCAGAGCTGCCAACCTAATCCGGCAAATTGTTAGTACCGCCTCTTTTTCTACACCACTTAATTTTTAGAGAAATTCTCTTCAAATGTATCTACAATGAATTAAGAAGAAAAATACTCTAAAAATTAAGTGGTGAAGAAAAAGGGGCGGTACTAACAATTTGCCGGATTAGGTTGGAAGCTCTGGAGAAGTCGTATAGAACCGCACCAGATTTTAAAAACGTGAGAAAAATGGCGGCTTTGGTCTTTCTCATGGTTCTGTGAAGTCTAACTGCAACGATTCCGGATGCAATCGTTAAGAGACAGTGTCCGGAGTTAAGTGAAGTCGTGTTGAGCCGCACCAGATTGTAAAAACGTGAGAAAAACGGCGGCTTTAGCCTTTCTCACGGTTTTGTGAGGTCTAACTGCAATAGAGACAGTGTCCGGAGATGAGAGAAGTCGTGTAGAGCCGCACCAGATTGTAAAAACGTGAGAAAAATGGAGGCTTTGGTCTTTCTCACGGTTCTGTGAGGCCTAACTGCAACGTTTCCGGCTGCAATCTTTAAGAGACAGTGTCCGGAGATGAGAGAAGTCGTGTAGAGCCGCACCAGATTGTAAAAACATGAGAAAAATGGCGGCTTTGGGCTTTCTCACGGTTTTGTGAGGTCTAACTGCAATAGAGACAGTGCCCGGAGATGAGAGAAGTCGTGTAACGCCGCACCAGATTTTAAAACAATATACAGTATAAAATTATTAACACATCACATTAGCAAGTTAATTGTGTGATACATTATTTGTATCATACAAGGATGGAAAGCGTTTGCTGACGATGACGCGAATTCAATGATTTTTCTTCACCCAAACGTTTTCACTTCAAATGGAAAGCGTTAGCTGACGATGACGGGAGTTCAATGATTTTTGTTCACCCAAAAGTGCTCAACGCGCGTAAAGAAGTTTTCACTTCAAAAATTTTACCCGATCAATAAATATGAATGACAATAAAAAAACTGCTGGTTGACAAAAAATATAGGCCCGACGACAACACAACAGCAACAACACATCCCAGTGTTCCATTAAGTGCTCTATACGCAAGCGAAGTGTGACGTCACTGACCGTCCGTGTATGTAAGAAAATGATTTCCTATGTTAATCGCCCATTGGATTTTTTGTAAAAAATTATTAAAAATCGAGGAAAATTATTTCCCGATTTTAATCCCCATATTTGGGTATATATATGTATTAGTTATCATGTGCATATGTTAGATTGAGTTATTTTGCTGTCAAATTGACAAAATTTTAATTTTTAAATTTCAAAACTCTGTTGTCCTTGGCATTTTTGTATTTGGCGATCAAAAACGTACTACGAAAATATGCATGCCAGATGTATATTTTCGTAATATGTGTTGTGCGAAATATTGTTTCATATTATTCCTTACTCTCTTAATATAAATTTTTAAAATAACCATGATTTTTGAAAGGAATTAAATTATATTCGCCAGATAATTTGGCGATATGTATACATATATTTTTTTTCTGCCAAAGATGACCGATATCAAATCTATTCCGCTGCAACATATTAGTATCTTATATCAGATACTTTATTTAGACATTTGAAAACAAATTTCACTTCAAATTATGATAGAATATTTATCATTTTCCTTTTAATTAGTATATTAGTTGGATATTTATTGTGTAAGTATCATCCTTTGAAATGAAATGTTTATGTTTTCGATGGAATATGAAAGTTTTTTTTTTTTTTTTTATCTAGAGTTTTGAAATTTAAAGTTCAAATTTTATCAATTTTAGAACAAAAACAACTTAATCTAACGCATGCACATGATAACTAATACATATCTAAACCTAAATATGGGGATTAAAATCGGGATATAATTTCCCTCGATTTTTAATAATTTTTTACGAAAAATTCATTGGGCGTTTAACATAGGAAATATTTTTCTTGTATCCACGAATGGCAAGTGACGTCTTCACTTCGCTTGCGTATTTAAAGTCCTAATAATAAGAAAAAACGATTAACTTCATTTTACCAAAATACTCTTTTTTTAAGACTATCGTAGATCCTGTTTTCAAATTTTCTAACTAACTATCCAATAACTACAGACACTCCATGCTAACCCAAATTCACCTCTACTCGATACCTCCAACCAGCTATCTCACCCTCAACATCGCCAAAATATCCAGGATCCAGCTAGGGACTTTCTCATTCTCAACCGAACATTTTACCTTGACTCGACATTATCACATTAGACTACTCTAATTTCAATACTCATTTCAACTGGTGACTTTTACTTGCCCAACCAAACATTCTATCACAACTATCATTTTACACTAATTTCAAAACTAAAATCAACTGGCGGCATTTACGTACTAAACTCGGCGCCAATCATACCTTACAATGTAAACAAACAATAAAGTTTGATAAAAATATTTAAAGTCTTTAATGCGTTTTTACAAATATTTTAAGATTTTGAAGGCTTTAATATGCTTTAGAAATATTTTAAGCGTTTTTTTAATGAAACAGTCAAAGAGTTGTTCATTCGGAATTAAAAAGTTGTCCATTTGGAATTTGTATTTTCTGAATGGCAACAATTTTGGTTTGTTTTTATTTGGTCTTGCTTTGTTTATAATCATGAAGCTCATGAAGTTACATAATTCTATTTATAGGTTCATGTTTATAATAGCCAGTGATCCGTTATACTTAATTTAGACATTTAAACATTACAATTGAATAGTTTTTCAAGGTTTTATAGGAAATAAGAATATGTGCGATACAAAACATGTATGAAAATGATATGTATGTTTCCTAAGTTGAATTAAACAAACGGAAAAAAAAGATGGCTGCCAAAAGTTTCTGTTTTGAAGCGGTACTAACCGGATTCGTTCATGACAGATGAGGATCATTATATATATTAATTATTATTATTATTATTATTATTACTATTATTTTTTTATTTTTATTTTTTGCCTCTAAAAACATTTATCACTAAAACTGTTTTGTATCCTGATAAGAAGTGAAATTTTGTTGTCTTATACACAAGTAAATATAAGGTGAATTAAGCAAATTACGTTTTATTTTTAAATACTTATTTTAACATTTATTTTTTTAAAAAAAGGAGAAGAAAAGGAAAAAAGAAAGAAAATCATGCGTCATGATATATTATGAAACTCTTTTTATCACTATGATAACATTGCAAATAAATACAATTTTTCAGTACGATGAATTGAAAATTTGTAGAACAAATATGTATGCTTTTTGTCTGGGAATTCACTTTATTTGTAGAACAATCTGCAGTCATGATACAAAATGCATGGAGATAAAAATTATACAATAATCAGAATATTAAAATTTATACTATGAAAAATTGAACCTCTTTGTCTTTAGGGTAACAGAATTGAAATTGCTTTTACTAGTAAGGATATTATTAAATATCAATATGGAAAGCACTCTCCTTAATATAGAATAGAATCCGATGCCACGAAGAAAGGACAAATATTCCTTGCAAAAATAGAACAAAATGTATTTTGTGTTCAGATTCTATTTAGTGCAGGTACATTAAAGTATCTTTACTGAAAAGAACACTTAAATTCCGTATCCAAAATACTTGTTAGCCTTTTATCTTCAAAGCTTAGTAGTAATTTAAAATTATATCTCTAAGTTTGCAAGCAAGTAACTAGTAACTATTCGATACAAACTTTTAAGTACTACTGACATAATTTAAATTACAGGCAATGCTGACTTTAAGTTATGTGCACATGACAATAATATTGATTTTTATCATTCTGTTATCAAAAGAAAAAATTCCTCACGCAATCATAAGTACACTTCCGGTATATTTATGGTAACTTATAAGAACGTAGAAGTATACTTATTAATTAAAATACAAGAATGATTATTAAAATTGCGATATCCTATACTGAATGTATACTTTAAAATCACAATATCACTTTGTTTTATTAAATAGATTTATTGATGTTTAAAAAGATTTCAATGTGGTATCCAAATTTATCTGAACGATTTGAATTTTGAGTAAATGTGTAATGGAATTTTAAAACAATTTTTGGGGAATTCTAGCAATATAGAAGAAAGTTGGAGTTTAAATAAAGAGCTATACATGTAAATATGCATATATATAATAGATGTTTACCATCATACATTGGGATTAGTTAAAGAAATAATTCACTCAAAAATACTTACATCTGACCCTGTGTCACGCATTTATCCTGGAATGTTTTAGTGTGTTACATCACACCAGTTTCTCTTATATCACAATACTACACTTATATTAACACAAATTAAGGGTAAGGTAATCTGTACTGCATTTGATTCTTTCCAAAAGTATTTTAAACAAAAGTTGAAAAGTGTTTAAACAGTTTGAATTGAGATACATGGCTGCCTGAGGGGGGCGATTAATCCTCCTTCCTTTTGAATATTGTAGAAAAAAAAAAAAAAAACAGAAAAAAAACAGAAAAAAAAAAAGAAACATTTAAAGCTGTTATTGTATTTCAAAATTTATTTTTAATTATTTAGATAATTCATACCCACACCATTAAAATAAAATCTGGTATATAGCAACCACACAACTTCCATTACCTGCTACTATACATATATTAAACATTCTTTTCTGAAAAAATGAGGTTTGAAGACATAAAATTGGTTTAACAAATTAGACATTTAGCAATTTTTCTGTAAGGTATAACTGATACATGTGCAGTGAAAATACATAAAAGAAAGATTACATAGCGAGTTAAGAAAAAAAAAAAAAAAAAAAAAAAAGTAGTTAGAGTCGTCTTTTGAAACCTCTATTTCCGATATTTATGACTGAACTACCTAAGCAGAACGCCAGCCAGTTTGTCAATTTTTCTGTAGTAACCAAGTAATACATGCATGTTACTTAAGACATGTATATAAAAAGTTTATGTAGCAAATTTGAAGAAAAATCTTTAGAGCCGTTATTGAAATACCAACTTTCGTACCCACTGCCGATTTTCACCAAAACTTGTCAACTCATCTGTTCTCAGGAAACTAAAAATTACATACGAAAGGATATCTAAAAAGGGGTTTATGTAGCAAATTTAAAGGAAACATTAAAGGAAAGCAGTTGCGAGACCTAAATTAATGTACTTATGCAGGATGTTTATCAATTTTCCCAAACAAATCAACTAATACATACGAAAGGACCTCTGAAATGGGTGTTTATATACACTTTGAAAAAAAAATTTAGAGTTGTTTTTGAGATATAGATCTGCAGTCCCACTTCTGTTTTTCCAATTTTCACTAAAAAGTTAGAAAAGCTACTTGTGCACCAGACCTGTCTTAAATTTAAGGTTTCTTCGTTCTATCTTTATTACTTTTGCAAATATAATAGTCAAAAGATTTCCCACACACATGCAGACATACACACTTATGCACACACACTGACCAATTTCCAAAAAACACTTTTTAGGCTTAAAAAATCTTAGAACGTGTAAATCAAGTAAACTGTACATCAAAATTTTTTTAAACAAATACAATACTTCCATTACCTACGGTAGTTAGATAATGGAAGTAATATATAAAAAATTATTTAGATGATTGTTCCCTATCTTTAAAACTATTCGAGTAATATTGAGTAGCCCTGTTTATTACCTGTAAATTGTGTACAAATGAAATAGTCTTATATTTAGTGCATTTCAAGTCATTTCCAACCATAGTCCTGATATATCAGAATTTTTTTTGTCTAACTCTGTAAACGAAGAATAAATGTTTTTTTATATCATATTCTATGAGATGTGTGATTTTGTGTACTTGAAAAATGTATGGTAATTTCATGTTTTTTTGTGTGTGTGTAGTTTAAAGATGCTAAAATATGCAACAAAAGATTTCGCCCATAAATGTAATGTATTTGAATTATTTGTTCCCGTACACGAACTATTTGTCCGATTTCAATAAAAATTTCGAATTTCCATGTGATACAAATTTAGAATATTGACAATGGATTTACTATTAATATCTGTTTTGAATTATGCAAACCTACACACGAATTGACTCATATTCCCAAAATCAAACCCTAAAAAATCTGATTTTAGGATTCGTTTCATCTTAAAACGTGTAAATGTAACAAAAACACAATGTTTTAAAAGTTCAACCCCAAAACAATACTTTTTCTATCATATATGGATAAAATAAAATAAAAAAAAAACTACTTATCGCAAATTCTGTTTTTTACTAAATAAGAGCGATAAAGTTTTTGATGTGATCATAAATTTTATGTACTTTTCTGAAGAATGTATGAATAAACGCATTAAGCATTTTGAAAAAATTTGGTTGAACATTAATATTTTTATACCTTGTAAAATGTATCGTTTGTAATTCTACATAAAGTTTAAAACAAAGGACATACAAAGAAATGTTTGAACATAAAAACAGATAAAATAAAATAATAATAAAATAAATTAGAGCAACTCATAGCTATCGAACATCTAGGCAAAGTTTTTAAAAATGTTTGATGGTTATATGAATGGACATAATTATAGTCGCTTAAATTTAAAGAAAAGAAATATCCACTTTGATTTTTAAATAGTACAGTTTCAAAAATTCAATAGATTTTATTCCGTGATATCTTTGAAAATTCTACGAGGTGAAACAAATATAGTAACATTTATATTAATGTGATTTACTGTATATGGATTGTGATTACACAGGTAAGCAAGGTTTCTGTTCCTCATTAAATAAGTGGTGATTTTTTAACTTTAGGGGTGTTGAAAAGGAATAGTGCATTAAAAATATTCTACCACCCAATGATTTAAAAAAAAAAAAATTAAATTTTGAAAATTTGAAATTTATAACATTTATTCAATATATTAACCATATAAATTTTGGCACTTGACAATTTAGTACAATTGAAGTGTTAAAAAAAGTACTTGTAGAACTTAAAACTAATATTTCAAACACTGAAAAATTACATTTTTTATAAAGTTTTAGAAAAATCAAAGAGAACTCGAAAAGATTTTTTTTTCTTTTATTTAGATCTCGGATAGAGTGTTTTTTGGTGGAAGATTCTAACTTTAAAATCATGATCCAAAAATTTTTATTTTTGATAAATTTAAGTTGCTTAAAGGCCATTTAATTCTTCTGAAGTAATTAGATGTGATTCTTTTTATTTTATATCAATAACGTAGTTTATCTCTGACGAATTAGATAAAGCTTCCGTTTTATGAATTTCTAATATTCAATTCGGCATCGTCATTTGCATAAATTTCCGGATGTTTTGATATTGGTAATTTCTTACTGTAAGACACAAATTTGAGTACGTTTAAGTTAAGTAAGTTCAGGTTCTTAATTTTATGTTTACTTTTTGCAAAAAAATTTACGTGATTCAAAAATAGCAATTGTTTATATGATCATTTTGCTCGCGACATACTATGGGTATACAATTTCTTGCACATTTCACCCAAACACGGAGTTTTTAGTAGATCTTATATACAAAAAAGAATTAGGTGTCATCGTCTTATTTTGTTCGTCCGCTTTGTTGTTTGTTTGTTTATTTATAACATATGCATCAGATTTGTTTGCTTGACTTGTAATCCGCTTGTAAATCTTCGTCAGATAGTTACAGATAGCACATGACAGAATTACAGTACGAAGAAATGGAAAATTTTCCAGTGCCAGCTCGGGAATCGAACCCGCTCTCCTATGATCGAAGGCGATTAGCAGTGGGGTGACATAACACTCGGCTACGGAGGGAAAAATTCTATTTCCTTTTCTTCGTCTTTGAATAGTTAAACTATTTATCTATGATAATTTGAAACAAAATTATCGACATTTTTCATTAAAAAAAAAAAAAAAAAAAAAAAAAAAAAAGAATCTGCAATGAATGCACAACACTGGGTGACTGCGCTTAGTTCTAAATTGCGTTATTTATATAGGAAAATATTGAAAAAAGTTTGTGGTCATCATAGAACATACTTTGTTAATGTTGATAGATTGATTTATTATAAAGGGGCTATATACATATTACTACATATAACATTTAAACGTTCAATAAAGAATTCAAAATTTATTTTATCTGTATGAATAAAATGTGAAGTAGAGTGGAATGGGTCTTCTAACGTCCCACATTAGTTACGCTGTGGGAAATTGAATAAAACGTGAAAAGAGAAATATAGGAATATTGCTCAATTTCGAATAGCTAATTACTGAGATTATGCAAAACAGAATCCATTTATTTAATTATGAAATTTATTCATCAAGCCGGAAAGTTTATTTCAGATGAATCAGCCTTCCACTCCAAAATTTTCTGAAAAGAATCCATTTATGTTAAAGAAACAAAATAAGATTTTAAATTGAAACTAATTGGATTGATAATGCATTAGAGCTGGGAATGGACTCTTGGTAACGGAGTTGGAGTCGCATGTGCAGGTGATCCAAGATATGAAATCATAATTTTGATCCTCATTTCAAGAACGATAGCTTTTTTGGTTTGGACGCTGGTGACGTTACGCGTGAAACCGAGCATTTGACAAATAAATGGATTAACGAGAAATAAACAGAATCGCACCCACGGTCCCTACGCAGACAAGATGAGAAACTCGTAACCACAAATAGTGCCGCTGTAGCCAGGCTAATAGCAATGAGATAAATTTAAGGAGTGACCATTTTCTATTAAAGACATGTAAATGCAGCGGTCTTCACAGAACAAATTAGTTTTGAATTGAGCAGGACAGAAAGCTGCACTTCAAACTGTTTCTGTAGCAATCAAAACTTTTTGACCTGCTCGTTTCTTCATTATAAATCACACGACAGACCGTTAAGTATTACTTTCTTCTAGTATTCTAGCTCAGTGGTTTGTAGAACGTCGAGCTCGTAATCGAAGGACTGCGGGATTGATAATGGATCTATCAAAGACGTCGTGTACATATATGATTTCTGATCCATATAAAATCTGTCGTGGCTGCAGTGTCTTCATGTTCTGTAAATCAATACTTATTACCGAAGCTGATGAACCACCCCTTCCGTGGAAGATTAAAATCGGGATGGCATGTCTCTGGAACACTGTTAAGATACAGTGCCTAGAATATACAGTATAGCAAACGCTTATAATCGTAATACTTAAAATACTGCTCGGAAAATTAAGCCTCCCAAATAGCGTTGCGATAGAAATTCCTTATTTAGTGTTATTTATTGATAACACATATACATCAGACTTGTATGCTTCACTCGAAGTGCGAATGTAAATCTTCGACAGATAAAGGTAGACGGCGCATGAGAGGATTACAATACGAAAAATTCGAAAAACACCAGGGCCAGCGAGGAATTCGAATCCACTCTCCTACGCTCGAAAGCAATTAGCAGTATGGTAACATAATCACTCGGCCACAGAGGGCCCACCGAAATTCTTTCTCAAATCGTAAACATTACCAAATTCGACGTAACGGTACCCAAAAATTCAAATTTATGCTCTTATAAACGTTCTTCTTTTCTTTCTTTCTTTCTTTTTTTTTTTTTTTTTTTCCTAAAACTCTCTTTGGATATAATATTTTTTTTAATTAGTATTTTGGAAGGATTTTGCTGATATTCAATTATTATCAGATTTACATTTTTCTTTCTGGAAAAGAAAGATTCATGATTTGCTAGAAAAAGGAAACTTTTATCGTTAAAATACAGGTTTTTCCCTTTTAATCTTTTAAGCAATATCAAAATTTTGATCGGGTTTTTTAAACATGAAATGTTTCTGTGAATTCTTAAATTGTGTAATTAAGGCAGTTACTCGTTAGTGTTTACTTGTGTAAGTTGATGTGAGCTGTACAAAATTAATAGAGAAATCAGAGAGAAATTAACAAAGATTACTAACAAAATTACACTAATATTGAAATGGCTTGATATTAAAATTAGTTGATTAAATGTTTAAAGTTACGAAGGAATTTTCTTGAGTTATATAAGAAAAAAAAAAAATGATGAATCATGAAATTAACTTTGACAGTGGGATAAATATTGCAAAAAGAAAAAAATACACTGCTAACTGAGAGCTTTCTTTTATTACTTAACATACACGGTAAAGGTTACATCTCAATATTTATAGATGTTCGCAATTACTCTAAAAAGGTCTTAATTTAAAAACCTTTTTAAACCTATACAAATAACGAAAAATTTTTACCAAAGTCTATTTATAACCTGCAGTATATTTTCAAGGTAGTTTCAACCCTTATGTTTAAAGAACCATTACTTCTTATCGTTTTGATTACAGCACACTGCATACACCTCTTAAAATGATCGTTTGATGATTAAAAATACCATTATTTCTAACCACGGATACACTTTTCGATTTCCCACGCAACCATCCATTCATACGATGTCCGGCTAGTTAATTTCTCTACCCCGACTAAATGTCCGCCCTCACCGTCTCTCTCTTCAGGCTTTTTTCTTTTTCATTATCCAGTCCGTTTAAACCCCGAAGGGTCCCAACCCGGTCAATGCTCCAGAGACTTTGAGAAGGAAGCAACCAGTTGTGGAAGAAATAGGCCCGTTCGGAAGCGAATGTGGGTCTCTAGGCTTTGCTCGAGATGGTAACTCTTGCTGAGAAAAGAGAAGTTTAGATGCCAGCCGGTGTGTCATTGAGGATGCAGCTGAGACGGATTCTTTGTCCTGCCTTATTGGCAACAGGTAAGGAAAAGTCTTTATTTGCCGTTAACGAGTTATGATTTTTTCGTTCGTAGTATATATAAATAAGGATTTTTTTTTTTTTTTTTTTTTTTTTTTTTTTTTTGGTGATAAAAATGTATTTTTGACAATTATTTGTTATTATATAATTGTATATTGTTTTTATACAAAACATTTTTCTTACATGAAAGCTTGTTTTTAGACTCTTAACTATAAAACTGATATTGTGATTATTATTATTTTTTTTTTTTTTTAAATTTTTATTTACATGATTTTCTGTTATATTTTATGCATCAAGTTTTTCTAATTAAAAATTTTTCTTGATGGTAATATTCAAGAATAAAACTTTTGTACACAGAGATTGTTTTTTATTCAAACAAAATTCGTTTATGAACGAAATTATCACTTTAAATATTATCAGCCAAAAATATATCTTAAAACTGAAATTGTATTTTTTCATTGAAAGTGAAAATAACTTATAATGTTCAAATTAATGAAAAATTAAATGGAATGCAATTTGAGCAGTTAAGAAAACGGATTATTTTAAAGAATAAATATTATATGAAAATCATACCTTAAATACTCAAATATTCTATTAATAAATTTATATAATAATTTTATTCTAAATATTTTTTTAATAATAATAATAATAATAATAATAATAATAATAATGCATTATCAAAATAGTGAAAAACCCAATTCAATAATATCAAGATAGTTTTTTTTTTTTTCCGTAAGATTTTAATTCTTTCTTAAGACTTTAATACTTTAAAAAACTCTTACATATGAATCTTATATATGAGTTACATAGAAATCTCACAAACTCATAAAAATTGTTCATTTAATCAAAAAAAAAAAAAAAAAAAAAAACGTAAAGTACTTTTAAGTATTATTTCATCTCATGAAAATTGTTTATTATAATACATATTTTAAGACATTTTTTCCTTGGGGTTTTGTGATACCTTAGAGTATTTATAAATATCACAAAAAAATTATATTTTTAATCTGCCATTTAAAGAATAATTATGGCATATCATTAAAAAAAAAAAAAAAAAAAAATACGTAAAGTACTTTTAAGTATTATTTCATCTCATGAAAATTGTTTATTATAATACATATTTTAAGATATTTTTTCCTTGGGGTTTTGTGATACCTTAGAGTATTTATAAATATCACAAGAAAATTATATTTTTAATCTGCCATTTCAAGAATAATTATGGCATATCATAAAAAAAAAAAAAAAAAAAAATTCTGGTGTGAAACAACCCTACGACTTCCATTACTACAATTACTCATATTATGAGCATTTTTTTGCCGATAATGTAATTACAAGACGTAAAATTGACCTAACGAAGTAGAAACCTAAAAAATTTCAGGTAATAGAAACTTGATACACATGTAAAGACATATAAAACAAAGCTTACATAGCGAGTTAAAAGAAAAAAAAAATGCTAGAATTATTTTTTGAAACGCCAATTTCTGATATCTAAAATTGACCTACCTAAGCAGGATGACTGTTAATTTTCCTCTAATAACCCCGTAATACTCGAAAAAGGATACCTAAAATGGATTTTTGTAACAATTATGGTAACAAAATGGTTAGAGCTGTTTTTTAGATACCAACTTTTACCAGAATTTCGCATACTCAATTATAGACCGGAAAATAATAATAACATGCAAAAGGACATTTAAAAGGGAGTTAATATGGTGAGTTTGAAAAAAAATTGTAAAGCTGTTTTAAAAAAAATAACACGCTTGCGAGAACTGGAATAGAGCTACTTATACAACTAACCAAAAATATCATTCGAAAGAACACTTAATAGAGTGTTTATATAGCAACTTTGAAGAAAATCGTTAGAGCCATTTTTGAGATACGGATTTACTGTCCCACTTCCGGTATCGGATGTCCCACTTCCGGTTTTTCAGTTTTCATCAAAATTTAGAAAATCCATCTATAAACCAGACCTGTCTGAATTCTGAAGTTTCGTAGTTCTATTTTTATTAGTTTCGGAGTTATGATAGCCAGAAAATTCAACACATACATACATACATACATACATACATACATACACACTTACCAGTTGCCAAAAACTACTTTTCTGGACTCACTATGCCTAAAAACGTGTAAATCAGGTGAAAACTCGATATCGAATTTTTGGACCGAATACAATACTTCCGTTACCTACGATAATAGGGTAATGGAAGTAATTATACTGAATGTTTTACATTTCTCATGTTTAATAAATAAAACTAGTTGACATAGGTGGACTCTGCTCAGTTACCCAACATATATCTGTTCTTATAAATTTCTACAATAAGGCATATAATACTCGTGTTAAGAGAAATCAATTTCGTCGATTGCTGGACACTGTAGTGCACTGAAATGACTCTCCTTGTAGTATATTCATCGTTTATTTCTATAATGTTACTTAATCCTAGTTATCTGACTAATTTTATTAGGGTGCGTGTAGTATTTTAATTTTCATGCAATTTTTTAAATATTTCCAATGCGATGAACTCCATAAGGCTTATTTATATGGAATATTGTTATGTTATAAAAATCTTTCAAATAAATTAATTAATTTAACTCATATAACTTAATTAACTTAACTAAAATAATTAAAATAACCTACGAAATTTTAATAATAACATATTCATTGTTAATCATGCTCCAATACAAATAAAATTTAAAAGTTCATCCTAACATCATAAGGGATATTTTAAAGGCTCTGACATGTTTACGATGAAAATATTCCTCTTAATGGACGTTTATGCTTAAATTTACCTTATTTTGCCATGTTAAGAAAATCGTAAATTTCGAATAACTTACGAAGTTTTTTAAAGTACACTTTCATAGTTAATGAACTCAGACTCAGAAACCTTTGGACAGCCCCTGACTGCCTGGGCTCGGCCAAGCTTAACGGTTTGGATGCTGATAGTTAATGAACTCATACCAGTATCTTGAATGATATTTTGAAAGTAGTCTGACATCTTTACGATTTTAATGCCTTTCAAAATGGACATATGTGTGAAATTTTACCGTATTCTCCCATATTAACAAATTCGTAAATTTTAAATAACTTACGAAATTTTCATAGCAGAGTTTCATAGTTAATCATGTGTGTGCCAGCAGTCAGCATCATAATTAATATTTAAAAGCTAGTCTAACATATTTGCGATAAAAATATTTCTTTTAATGCCCGTTTAAGTGAAAGTTTTCCCTATTCTTTTACGTTAAGAAAATTGTAAATTTCGATTAACATATGAAGCTTTTAAATTAGAAGTGATATTTTAAAATTTTATTGGTATAAATGATCTGCGATCATTCGTTCTTGAGGTATTCTCTACATAGCCTAATGAACTAACACACTAATAGAATAAAACAAACAAAAAGACAGATACCATACCCATTTTCAGATTTTCAGAGTCCTCACATCTCAAAACGTGCAAAAACCTAAAAAATACATAGGTCGAAAATTTTCTCGATTACCAAAGTTCCTCATACTTACAGTATGATATGATAGGAAGCAAAAAATAATAGTCTTACAATGCTTAAGTACTTTTTTACATTTTATCGTTAATTCTTTTATATTTAGTAAAAAAAAAAAAAAAAAAAAAAAGAAAAAAGAAAGAAATTAAAAATTGTTAATCAAAAAGTTCTTAATCGCTAATTGGTTTTAAATTCGAAAAGTTCTTAATCTATTTCTATCAGTTTTTTCGTTCGTTTAGTTAATTATTGCATGAGAAACGAAATATAACATTATTTAAGGAGAATATTTATTATTTTTTATAAAAATAACATATTTAAAATATTTATATGTTTAGATTGAATAATGATTTCGAAATTTATAGAAATATAAAATTTATATACAGTAATTTCTAGTGTGATTTGTAATAATGCTATAATCTGTTCTTATAATATACATATTTTGTCGACTAGCCATATTTTTTTTTTGTTCAAGGCTTAGTAAAATCCCAGAGTTCAGAAGTATTTGACACTGGAAATGAATACCTGTTTTCTTTATGATATTCACTAAAATAATATAATAAAGAAAAATAACCCTAATAAGGTGTTAAATCTTTTATATAAGAATTTTCCTTTTCTTTATCCATATTTTTTGGACAGTTTCAATAGAGTATGAAAAGTAAGCAATACTGATTCATATATTTGTTAGAGGTACTTAAAAACTGATATTTATTTTCTGTCTATGATCAATTGGTTTAAAATAATCATGATTTGAAATCGCTTGATATGAAATATTGCATAAACTAATAATATGTTGTAATAATGTAAAAAATATAACATTGGAATTAATTAAAAATATCAGAAATATCGTTTATATTTAACTAGGTTTATGTTATATACTACTTTCAAGTTTTCCAGTTGCACGGTGATTTAATACAATGTGAATAGAATAGGAGGTAGCTATTTATTCATAAATACGAAAAAAATATGAATGGTTAACTTTCAAAATTACTGTCTTAAGTTGAACAGTTTACCGATATATTTTTTATTTTTTTTCTTTATTACGATAAAAAAGAAAAAAAAAATCTTCCATGTGTTTTTTATAAAGTAAAAGTTTTATGAAGTAATCTAACTACATCACTTTCATAATATAATATTGTTGCTTTCTTCTATATTAAATAGAAGACAGTATTGGATTTGTAACAATTTTTGATCTCGGCTTTTCATTGGATTTGCACGTTTTGAGATCTCCAGAACAAGATTTGACCATTTTTAGAAAATGTCTGTCTGTGTGTGTGACAAAATTTTGATGCAACTGTATCTCAGGAACAAATGCATAGAATTTCATAAAATTTGATATGTAGTTGCACCTTGACATAAATTAGTGTAATTTTTGGTGAGAATCTTTCAACAGGTGGCGTCACCATCCTGCTTTTTCTAAATTTTTAACATGGCGATATAGGACAAAATATTATATAAATGTACGGATAGGGGATTATTTTTTTAATAATCTTTATGAAATAAAAAAAGAAATGTATATAATAGTGTTAGTCAACTGGGGAAAGATTTTTGTGTGTAGGAACATTGATTCCCCCCCGGGGAATAATTTTAATAAATTATTTTTAGTGAGTAAATTTGTATAGATAAATGTAGAAGAAAAACCATAATACACATAACCACAACATACTAGTTTTTCTTAAAATAGTTTAAATTTTGTTTTTACTCGTGTTTGCTTTTAAAATATTTACTTGGGCTAAGTTACATCGTCAAATTTAGTTGTTAGATAACAGACATTGTGAAAAAGATGAAAAAACCCTTTATATATAAAGATAAGAGGTGATAGTTCAATAATTTATTTTTAATATTGCACACGTTTAAAATATTACTCGTATCATTTAAAAATATTTAAAAATAAACTGAAATATAGTAAACAATTTCATTCTTTTTTAGGTAGAATGCACATAGATAAATTAAAAGATATCAAATATTGATCTTTAAAATTACTTTTATGAAGTAGTGTTATTTACTTCGCACAGTAATGAAAAATAATGAAAGTTATAATGAGAGAAATTTGTATAGAGAAGTATTCATTCTGACAGTACTACAAATATCTGAAAAAAAAAAAAAATGCAGGAAATGTTTTATTTGACAATAGTTAAAAATTTCATAATACATTACTGAAGTCTTCTACACTCGATTTTGAAATACATGTATAGAAACACGTTGCATTTACCTTATTAAGAAAATCAAGACGAAAAAACTGTAATTAACAAAGGGAAGTACAAAACAATAACAATGGAAATTTTACTTCTCTATTTCCTTAAAACCTACATGAATTGAAATCCAAATTATTTTGTATTTCATGTATTTTATAATCTTTTGGCCAGCACACTTTCAACATTGTTCAGAGGCATTTAGTACAAGAATTATACTCAGATGAAAAATGATACAACGACTTTCTTTGAAATCAATTGTTTCCATTGTGAAATTCAAGTAAACAGAAAAGAGGTGGCCGATTTTGTTTAAGGAGGAAGTGAAAAAATTTGCACGAAATGTCTATTCTATTTGATAAGATTAAAAACAAAAGTTGAATTTTTGTTTTTTACTGCTTCATACATCGATTCACAGCGAACGATTAAATATTACTTCTGCAAAAGAAGGTTTTTAAAGTCGTATTTTTTATAATTCCAACGCAGAATTTTATTTCCTTTTCACATAAATGGACTGTTCTGAAATTAACAATGTTACCAATTGTAATAAAAATTGTCGCTTTTTAATAATTTTTAAAAATTGTCATAGCACATTTACTCTTTAGATTTTAAATTTTCACTAAAATTCTGTTTTTGTGTCGTAGTTGAAGTAGAGAATAAAGTTATTATAAACCCTTTCCTACCCGAAACATTTATACCTTAAAACATTACATTCTTCTATTTTTGCAAACTGGAAGAAAAATATAGACTATAACTGACATTTGTTGATTGAAAATTGTACTTTACACTTTCGACTAATTAGCTCGGTCGTTCATTTCCTGATTTTATTACATACGACCGTTCCAGATGCAAAAATGTAAATGGATATCGTGGATGTCCAACCCGCACGATCGTACGGCCTGGGGCGGAAAGGGTTAAATGACATTTTAACAAAATGTTTACTCGAAAAGTTTTCTTTTACCGTAAGAGTTTTATATGCATTGTAGTAAGAGATTAATATGTTAAGGTAGAGTAAGGCATTGATTAGTATGATAAATTATAGTAAAAAATTAATATATTAAAGTATGATAAGACCTTAATATGGTAATATACAATAAGACATTAATAAGGTAATGCATATTAAAGTATAAATGGGATTTTCAGAAAAAAAAAAAAAAAAAAAGCTTCTACAGAGTCTGCACTACGATTTTGGCATCAATGTGAAATCCAAGTTCTTCCATTGGAATATTGTTACTGATATATGTGTTCTGATGTAATTAAGTTAGCAGAAATACATTAATATATCAAGGCATGTTAAAGCATTAATGAGATTTTCAGGAAAAATAGCTTTTGCAGCCTTTGAACTTCGATTTTGGAACCAATGTGAAATCTAAGTTCTTCTGTCAACAGGAATGTTAATAGCATATAATAATAGGTATATGTGTGCTGACATAATTAAATAAGCACGATTAAACTAAGTTTTGTTGATTGTGAAAATTTTCATTACATTGTCATACAGTAATAAAAATGTTCTCATAGACTGAAATTTTCGGGATGTAGTTAATTGCTTTTAATTCCGGTAAAAAAAAAGAGAATGGTCAAATTTTATTGAAAAAATACGTTATACTTTTAAATCGTTGTTGAATTTATCCATTTTAGATTATCTCACTCTCACAAATTGGATTGAAAATTCTAAGTAAATACAATTTTTACTATTGTTTTTAATTGAATTATGTAAGCTTGCTACATTAGGTTTTACGTCGGATGATTTCTTTTTCAACCTAAAATACACTTTTCTGAAATTTTCTAGGATTAAAATTAAACAATAATTTTTAAAACATAATTAGTGAAAAAATAATCAGGAAATAAACTAACATTTTGCAACTTTTTGTAAACTGTTCAAAAAATTACATATTTCACCCAGTAAACTAATAACCATCTACATATACTTAGATTTCTTACACACATTACCTTTCGAAAAATGGCCGGAAGCATTTAATTTCAGACGTTTTACCAAATGTTTCAAAAAGTACTGCACAAATCATCTTCGAAAGGAGTGTAACCAGTAAAAAACTGAAGAAATGCGAAATTATTTGGGATTTTCCTGTAAACAGTAATGATTGAAATGTGTTCTGGCTGTAGCATGTGATTGTGAAGCTTTTTTTTTTATTATCTGAATAATTTTTTATACTGCTACCACATATATTAATGGAATTATATATATATTTTTTTAATTGCAAACCCCCCCCCCCCTTCCCCACCTTTTTAAATGGTAACATATATATGATATTAAACTCAATGCAAAGCCATTTTTCGTAAATTGAATACATTACAGTACTCACGGCATGCTGCAATCAAAATGATAAAATAGGAAATATCTGATGAAATATAGGCGTTTTTACTAAATAATTTTTAACTACGCATGTTTATGAAATTTCATTTGCATTATTCAATAGCCCAAAGTATTGAGCTACTTATAATAAAAATCTCAAACAAATATCGTGTAAATTCAAAAAGTTGTACGCGATAGAAGGATCTGAATTTCAGTTCCTCTGAAAAATAAGGAAAATGGTAATAGGGTTTCATCAATATTTATTCGCAACAAACAAAGACTTCATTACCATTGATTAAATCAAAATTTAAATGTGAGTAAAACCCCGTAAAAGTTAGTTTTTTTTTTTTTTTTTTTTTTTTGAGAAGATCTGGATGTGTTCATTCTACCCGAAACATTTTTATTCTAATCCTAAACATATTCGTTTTTCTTTAATTTTTTACTGGTCCTCCTTTTGCTTTTGGGGCTAAGCTTCCACGGAAATATATAAATTACAAAGTATTCGATACATTCCTGAAATTTTAAGATGATTCGTTCAGTACTTCTTGAGATAGTTCAACACGTCTGAAAGAAAAAGTGGTTATAATAGAGCCCCTAAATAAAATAATAGGCCGG
Organism: Salticus scenicus; assembly: GCA_963930645.1. Taxonomy (NCBI): domain Eukaryota; kingdom Metazoa; phylum Arthropoda; class Arachnida; order Araneae; family Salticidae; genus Salticus; species Salticus scenicus. Next base: position 6,224,667 of record CAWVNO010000061.1, on the reverse strand, counting down.
CGCATCACCGCCATTTTTTTGCCTCTGAAGAGGACAGCATTCCCGCTTGGCGTCCTTATTGCTTCCCTAATGGTTTTAAGAAATCTTGATCTGAAGCTCATCCGGTCAAAATAAGAGCAATAAGCAACAATAATATTCCTAAAAACACATTTTTTTCACAGTACATTCTCAGGATGCCATTTTATTCTGAGGATATCCCATGGATGTACTGTAAGATGTGTTGTTAGGGTGGTTTCTGCTACAAAATGTCGCCAAAACTCAAATACACAGTAATAGAAGGTCTGTGAACACTTTATATTCACTTCTTGAATGATTATAGCAATTTATCGTTAAACAAATTTCCATATCATAGTTTACTTAGATAAAATTATGAAATATAATAAAACAAGTTACTCCAAAGTCACGTAAGACGAAAAAAAAAAAAAATGTTTGTCGTTTGTTTATCAGGGAAACGCGCTGGGTACATGCGGCAACCCTAAGGCAACAAAATGCCTGATGCGCCAGCTCGTATATATAGGAGCCTTAGGTTATAATCGTTATATAGGAATGATATGATTATTTAATATATATATATATATATATATATATATATATATATATATATATATATATATATTAGGGTGTCCCTTAAATGAGGGGGGATTTTGTTTTTCTATTTTCGTTTTTGTAACTTTTGAAATCCTATACGCATACCTTTTAATTTTTTTCTATTTGACCCTAAACACTTTTTAACATAGTATCAGCTCTGTGGGATAATGATAACACGCTTCGAATTGACGGAAAAATCTTAAAATACAGATATTACTATTTTCTCGTCAGTTCGGCACGGGAATTTTTATTTCAGTTTCTGGGGGTAGATGCGGGCCTTGAAAACAGACGCTGTCCATCAACAACTTTTATACGATTATTAAAATTTAGCAAAATAATAATTTTACAGATATGTAAGATGTTACTTGTGTCAAAAGAATGACATTCCTTAATTTATAATAATATTTTTAAATTTATAAATACTTATTATATATATTATTATAACTTATTATTACGATTAATATTGATACTAATATAATATAATTACGAGTATAACAATATAATATTATTATAACAATATAAATTAAATTAAATATTTATTAATTATATATATATATATAGATCGTTGCAAAAGTTCTTGCGGTTTTTTATTGCTTCATTTCATAAAAATACATGAAATCAAACGACAATTTTTAATCCAAAACTCTCCATTATTTTCTACAACATTTGCCCATTTTTCGGGTAACAAATGTATACCACGGCGATGGAAGCTCTCGTCTTTGGAGGCAATAAAATGATCAGCATCCGCACAAACTTTTGCAACGACCTAATATAATAATTATTTTAAAACGTTTCTTACTATAAATTTAGTTGCGTATGTAATAAATCGCTGTTATGTAGTGGAATTTTGATTTTGAAAACATCAGTTATGCATACTTTTGTATTCTAAACAGTTTTAAAAACAAATGAACACTTTTCAAAATAATTCGAATACATTATATTTAAAACGTATTACAGTGAGCAAAATGTTAATTTTCTTTTACTGAAAGGTATTTCTTTTTAGTGTATTATGCGTTTTTCACATTGAATTTTTGTTTGATATATGATTCTTTTCTTTTAGTTTTGTTTGCAATTCTTCGCGCACATTCGTATCGCCCATTTTAATTGCGCACACACGTGTATTTCCATCAATCATTTGGCATTGTTGGTATTTTCGCGTTTATTTCAACTAATTTTGTGTATATTTTTGATATGAAGAACACCACATTTTTTGTTAGAAATCATTAGAGAATATTTAGATAAAGACATTTCTAAATGTCAATATATAAGTAACTGTATACAAATATTGTCGTTTTTGTTACTTATCATTTTTATATAGTTCTGATATGTTAATCATAAATTCAAATTGAGTCCAATTAAACAGTCTGTCTTATCTTTTTTTGTTTTTATTTTTATTTTCATTGCCTGGGAATAATTAGATATATAAAATCGAAGGGTTCTAGTGTGGATATTTTTAACATAATTTTTCCAAAAAATATGTATTAAATAGCATTTTTAACACATCAAATATTTTTTTCCCAATAATTTGCCTATTTCTCTCTCTCTGTGTCTTTTTCTTTTGGTTAATATATCAATTTTTTTGGCAATATAGTTTTTTTTAATGCACATTAATCTTCCTCCCCCCCCTCCCCCATTTTCCCTTCACACCAGCCCCATACCACGGGGCTACTTTTATCGTATCACTTCAACAAAAACTGAGATAGTTTTATCAAAATTTTCAGTACGTATTGTTTATGAAGGAATTGTTAAGGGCTTACCTATGGAATAAAACCTAAAACATACTAACTCAAAATTTCCTAGATTTCATGAAATATTTTTGAAAACATTTTTCCTTTTGAATAAAATTAACTGATTTGAAAGTAATTTTAAATTATTATATACTTGCTGCTTTGCCCTCATCGCTGGTTTGAATATTTAAATAATAATAGTAAAGAAAATCACTATTTATTTATTTGTTTATTTTTTATTAAAAGAAAAATGCAATCATCGCTCAAAACCTTGCTCTGTGTCAACACTGCGTGCATCATCGCCTTTACCAGACGCTTCAATCTGGTTGTTTATCGGACGATAAGTGGCTCTTCTATTACTGAGAACTACTATTTTATAGGTAGCTATATCTCAACATCCATTAAATATTTTAATTTTGGCACATTTATCAGTGAAATTTATTATAAAGTTTTCTTGAAAAAAAAAAAAAAAAAAAAAAAAAAAAACCTAAGTATTAAAACATAAGCTTTAAATAAATTGTACAACATTTTTCAAGCTATCCCTCTTTTAAGTTTTGTAGGTCTGCGATCATTGTCCTGAGCTTCAGAGTGCACACTCGTGCGTACACACACAAAGAGAGACTTCTCTTTATTTATATAAATATTTATAAATTTCAATGTTTGCACAAATATATCATTTGTTATGAAATCTTTACCGCTGAAAAACTATTAACATACTTATCATTTAACTTATATAGTCATCATTTTCCTTTTTTCCTGTTCTGAAGAAATAATTAACATTCACATTGTCAGATAAAAATGCATATGTAAGACTATAATTGAAATTCTTTTTATCCCGCTTTTACATACTTCAAATTACGTATAACAAAATGAGTTCTTGAACTGACACCAAAGAGGTTCTCTTTTACTGACACAGTGAGCAACAATTTCATGACCTTGACCTTCCTTTTTTTTTCTTTTCTCGACAGATGATCATACAGGTTTACGTCCATGACAGTAAGCATAGAAATGAAACGAAAGACAAGAATGCTTATGAGATTTTTTATGTCTTGATACCATGACTTGTGTCGATCTAGAAACTTACCTATTTTTGGATGTCATGAAATTAGGATGCTGTTGAATGAAAATTAAAAAGAAAAAACATTCTACTGTGGCATATTTTTACTACCGCTTACAAATTGTGTAGACATTTCCATTTAACATTACTTTTGTTTTAGCTGATTAAAGTACTCAAAAAAGGTGCTAAGATCTCTGCTCTTCCCGAGAAAAATTTCTTTTTTAAAGCATTTAGTTACAATAATACCAATAATAATAGTAATAATTGGCAATAGAATATTCTTATAACGAATTTACAATAATGTTATTAAA